>OY754979.1:12907333-13507333 GCA_963576475.1 Molanna angustata | reverse complement strand
AAATCGTATTTATTTACGCCCGAGTATATTCGGGAGTGGTCTTTTCTGCCGATAAACTTTGCCCGAGTTATCTCGGGTGTGGGAATTTTTGCAAATAATAGCCGCCCGAGTATACTCGGGCGTAGTCCTTAAGCGGTTAATATATTAAAAAATAAATTATTGTATTGTTTTCAGACCGTACATGTCTATTGGTACACTGCTGGATCAGGTGATCTATCCAGAGACTCCGGAAGAGTTCAGGATGCGGGGTACGGGTGGGGAGGATCGTGTCAGAAACATCTTGTCTCTAGTAGCATTGAGTCATGTAGTGGCCAGGGAAGGATTGCACTCACTAAGAGACTGGAGAAACACACTCAGTGGAGGAGAGAAGCAACGTATGGCCATGGCCAGACTATTCTATCACAGGTCACATATTCTTTTATTGTATTTTATAAAAAAATCCAGTGCATTATTTTGAGACAGATATAATCATTCAAGAACCAGCATTGCTATAATCAGTATCAAACTGTACTCTGGTTTGAAATTTTGTTATTTTCTAAAACCCTATAATAACAACTATCAATTCTGATAATTTCTAATTCACTTAATCTTACATAATCTGTAATATATCAATCAAGACACTGCTCTTTTAGGGTCAATTGCTATTGAATGAAAACATATTAAATACCTTTATTATACTTCTCATATCCCATTTGCTATTTTGCCCAGGTAACTGCATCAGATAACTTTTTATTAGATATATAGTGCGAAGGAATCATGTAAATTTGGCAGTTATGGCACTACAATATATGGTATAGTTTCCGTCGAAATTCTTGAACCTTTTCGCCGTGGGGGGGAGGTCCAAGCAAAAAAAAATACAAATTTGTGCTCTGCGCACCCACGTGACTGGCTCAAGTTTTTTCCTTTGTATAATTTATTGTAAGTTTGAATGATTTAGGTTAGTAATTAAAGCTATTATAATTTTTCCCCATGAATAGTGATATTATTTGACCAAATCATGCAATATGAATTTGATAAAATCAAATTTGATGATAATTATATTTTGGAACATATTTCACTTTTTTAGACCAGTGTATGCACTTTTGGATGAGTGCACGAGTGCTGTGTCTTTGGACACAGAGATTACACTGTACGAGTCAGCAATCAAAGATGGAATTACACTTCTCTCCATCACGCACAGACCCAGTCTATGGTCAGTATATACAGTTAAATTTTGAAATTGTTACTATCTAATGTCAACATAATTGTTAATAAAGTGATATTCTGAAAATATTGGATTTAAGATGAATTATATTTTGGTAGATGAGTCAGTGCCTAAGTTGTTAAATGTGCTATATCAATAAACTAGTTGGCCCTATTTCATTTAACACAATATATAACCTAACTTAACCTTGACATATTGACATATCGTCGCTTAAGGTCTAACACTGCATAAGTCAATATCGGCAACATTTACAGTAGAACTAATAAAACTATTTATACTTTCTTTTGAAAATACTCATTAAAAAAAAGCCAACTAACGCGGCTTTGAGTTTTTATATTTTTTCAAATGTATAAGAATTTTAGAATTCTTTTTACTCTACTGTAAAGTTGCTGATATTGACTTATGCGGTGTTAGACCGCGACGATATATAGGTTGCAACATAAGAATCCGCTGAATCAAATGTTTGATTCCACTTTTTAGCCTGAGTATTTTTAATGATATGTAATTATCATATATTATGATAAACTTTTTGCTTCCCACTTTTTAAAAACCCATTTCTCCATCCCATTTTTAAGCATTCAAAATGTAAAATGCAAAAAGACGGTAAAAAAAAAATTCACTGAAATTTTTATAATAATTAGATTTTTTATAACAAAATTGAAATTGACATAATTTTTTAATTTTCAGGAAATATCATAAACATATCTTACAATTTGACGGTGCTGGCCATTGGTCATATAAACCACTGAACCATGCAGTGGATAAGACAGTTTTATAGAGTTTGCCAACATTTACCTACTTATCTACCTATTTATAGAATAAATAAGCAACAAAACACATTTTCATTTATCACCAATGACAATGGAAGACTGTAAGGATTTAAAAATTATGAATGAAAATATTTTTATATAATATTAAGTCAAAATATTATAATTTTATATCAATTTGAGCTATATTCCAACAGTTAAATGATTCAAGTTCTGTTGTATACTTCAATTATTACTTTTATTTATGTTGTATTTGTTTTTATTTATACACTATGTCCTATTCTGATTCGTCTATATTTATCCGTCTGAATTTTAGTATATGAGAAATGTCAAAAAGTTGACTGAATTTATACGGGACTCATTACGTTACACTGCGCGGATAAAATCCTTTTATCCACGGTCGCCCGTTGACTTATACGTTTTCGTATTCTGATATGAATCAGAATAGCGCATAGTACATATTTTATTTATGCACCCATTTAAAAATAAATGTTTTATTTTTGAAGTATTGTGAATTATGAATAAAGAATTAACATATAAACCCATATATTTGACCAAATTGGTTTTAATAAAAAATTAATATTACTATTTAAAAATTATCAAAATTCTATCCATTAAATGCATGTACTTCTTTTGTATTATTTGTGACTAGATGCTTGTGTTATGAAATTTACAGTGTTTCATTTTCAAACCAGTGAATCAGACCAGTGATGAATGTCTTTAATTATCATGTATTTCATTATACTATTTACTCATTCAGGATAGGCAGAATAAACAGAATGTCGTACCAAACTTAAGACTTGTTATTTTGATTTTTTTTTAAATGTAAAGAAATCAAAATCAATAGATGAACGTGTACCTATACAAAAATTTAAAAAGATTCAGCATGTTGAGATTGTAATTATTTTTACTTTCACAGGAATGTATTTAAGTACTACATAATTATTAGTGTATAGTAAAAATTGATCAATCACCAGTTAACTAAAAAATAAAGAAAAAAAAATGCATAGCTTTTACCAGTCATTTCCAGATAATTATATTTAGTAGCTAAATTATGTTTTTCTTAATTACTTTTCTTCATTTATGAATAATAGAAAATAATAATTATGTTTTCCTTATATTTTATAATAAATTTCACCCTAAAATAGGATCTTTTATTTATTGTAATATAATAAAAAAAAAGATACATTTCAGATATTAAGCGTACAAAATTCTTAATATCTGAAAAACAAACATATTTATATCTATGTAATTCTATCATAATTTATATTAATATATTTTTATTATTTTTTGTCAAAAGTATATATTTTTAAATATATATGCATATGATAATTATTTTTATAATTCATAATTTAGGCCCAAATTATAGAATAATTCTCAAGACCGTTCTCCAAATGTGTCATCTCAAGACCATCTTGAGATCATGCTCGAAAATCCATATTAAAAGTAAAATACGTACGCCGTCTCATTCGAGAAAGCGTACTCTAAAAAAATGTGGATGCAGCTCTATAAATAAGTACTTTTTCTCGCGAATGGCAATAATTTCAACATTGTTATGTTGGTAGCAATGAGTTGGAATAGCTATTTATAGATATTTTGACTATTCGTTGTCTTGGTAATCCTCGAAAGTGTAGAGAAATTTGTGCTTCACAATATTATGGTACTTGATTAAATAGTGAAAATGTCGACCATTTTATTCGGAAGAGAAAAATAAATACTTCTTCTTTTATCTGCCATTTAGCATATTACGGGAATGTGTGAACCTACAGTCAATAGTTCTATGAAAAGCAGCCATTTCAAAATATGATACAACATACATAGAATAACAACATGATATTTACTGGATGTACCGGAAATTTTATGAAAATTTAATTCACATAGTTAGTTTATGAATGATTGTATTTAAATTACCCCCGGAAGGTTCTAAATAAGATTCTCGATCCATTTTAGTATCTAACAATGTAAACGTCAAAATAGTAATTAATGCGAAATTCGTCTGTGTCTTTATGCGTCTCTTTTTCGTGTAAAGAGCTGTCTCCTTCTCTCTCGTTCAGACCGTTCTCAAGACAGCGGGATAGCTGTCTCGAAGCAATTTCAACTTTTCTATACATTTCGAGACCGGTCTTGAGATCAAGCTCAGTGACTTTTGTTTCTTTAATACCATTTTGGTTGAGAACGTGTTCTCAAGACCAGTCTCAAGCTGGAGAACGAATCTATAATTCGGGCCTTAGTCTTGAAAGGTATAAGTATATTATTTTTTCATTTTTAAAAATAGAATGTCTTACACTTTGAGAAGAGATTTTTAAGTATTGATGAATATTATTAAACTCATTTTTTAAAACACTTTTTAAATAAGTATTTAAGTCTATTTTTGTTCTCAAGATTATGTACGATGAACCATTTACTAAATATAAAATTAAAATATGTCAAAGTCATAAAATCATCGATCTAAGCTGCTTTTTACTCGAAAAAAATTATTACAGTAGTTCTTTTATCTATTGGAAGTAAAGGTGTTTTAAGATAAATGAAGCCACCATACCATGTGATATTATACTGTATTATAGATGATTATTTTTTTTGTTTACATAATATAAGGTTTTATAAATGTCTATGAAATTTTATTTCTATTTTTTTATACATTTACTTGATAAAATATCGTGGAAAAATATTTTTTTGTTATTATAAATGTTGATTTAATATTTATGATTTATTCTCTAAAAATATTGGCACATATTTTTGTATATTGAGTTTCAATTTAATTTAATGCGCACCTTAAAAAGTCTTTTCATTTATTTTGTATTTCGTTTTATTTATCAACCCATAAGTGATCATACTAGAATGAATAGGTACCTAGGCAAAAATTACTTTTTGTAAAGTTATAAATTGTTGTACATCATCATCATCATCAGTTCCACATCCCAAGGTGGGACCTGGCTTCCAAAAGAAGTCTTCGCCATTCCAATCTGTCAGCGGCTCCTTGTCTCCAATTGACCACGCTCAAAGAGTCCAGGTCCCCCTGGACGCAGTCCATCCATCTCAACTTGGGTCTCCCCCTACGCCTCACACCCTCTGGTCTATGGTGAAGGACTCTTCTGGCGGGCAGCTGCTCACTCATCCTCTCCACATGTCCAAGCCACCTGAGTCTCCCAATCCTTATAAATACTCCAACGTCTATATCATCATAAAATTGTTGTACATAATTTACAATATTTCTTAACCAAGTTGTTCCAAAATAATGTTATTCCCTGAAAACTAATATAGCCATTGTAAAAAAAATTACATTGTGAAAATTCTGCCAATATGTACTGTTTGTGTTATTGTTAATTTTAAAATAGTTAAAAGTTATTTGAGACGGGTAAGTCAGAAAAAAATGTGATTAAAAGTTTTATAAAAACTATAAAATTGTACATACCTACCTACACACAAGCATATATAGTTTGATGTATATTTTACTGTAATATTATTCTATGAATACGTCATTTAATTATATGATTTTAGAAATAATCTTTTATTCATCTATGTGAATACGTTTAACTCACTTCATTAATATCCCTTAAATCGTAACACCTGGATTTTCTGCATTTTGCTGTCTTACATAATATATAGAATTGCAATAATAGAATTACAAAAAGCACCATTTGCAGAATGAGTTTTAGATACTAAAATGTGTTGAGGAGAAGCAATTTTTCTTTTTATTTCACATTTTTGTCCATGTATCAATTTGATTTGATTTTAAAATTAACTGCAACTTAGTAAAAAGATAAAGGAATGTATATTATAAACTTCAGTATATGGTATTACAGTGTTCATTTTACAAAGACAAGTTTTTTCTCAGGCATCTTGTTAATATATCATGACGTAATCTTTTTTAACCATAATTTTTCTCTGTCATTTTAACAGGCAAAACATTTTATTTACTGCCACCTAAATTTGTTATTCCTGTATACTGCCAATTAATAACAATGGACTGTATGAAACATTGGCAGATAGTCAAGTATCGGAATATTAAGTTATCCAAATACAGATAGTAAAAGTAGTTAATTATTTATTTGAGTAAATTAATGTAATTGAGCAACTTCTCAATTATGTATTGAATTGGTGGAAAATAATTTTTAAATTATGAATTCAGTGAAACTGCCCCTTTTATTATTTTTCAATTGATTGTTTTATGAAAACCAGTTTCAATTACACCAGTCTTTGATTTTAAAATACAATTATTTTGTAATTTTAATTAGGTTAATTAATGAAAAGTTTGTTAAAGTTCCAATGTGAAATGTTACAAAGAGATTTTTCCCATTTTAATTACTATTATATAAAATTTGTAAGGTCCAATACAATTAATATAATCCAGTTTAAATATAAATATATTCAATATTCACTTCTTCTGTAATAAATTATTAACAATATAATGATACCAACATGAATGGGTCTTTTCTCTAATATTTATTTACTTTCTCTGTTTAATGTTCAATCCTAAAAACGCACTAAAGTTCAAATTTATTCATTTTATGTATTTTTTTGATTTCTGAAGAGATATATCCCATTTCAGTTTTCAATTGAAAAGTAACTAAGTAGATATTACGGAAAAAGATGTATTCTTCACAGAGTAAAGAATCTGTAGAACTGAATCTGCTATGACTTTAGGCCAGGGATTTAGTACATAAATTGAGATGGAACAGGTATCTCAACACATACAATGTTTTAATATAAATTGGATATTAATGACACATTTATATAACAGTAAAAGTATTTGCTTTTTGAAATTTCAATCCTTTTGTTAAAAATCATGTACTTTTTGATATTAGTGTCAAGTACTGTTTCAATTTTCATTCCGAACCATACGGGAAATATTCAAATACTTTATATTGATGATCACCAAGTTTTGTTATGTAGGTACCAAAAAAAATTACTTTTGTCATGTCTATAAATTTTTGGTCTGTGAATTTTATTATTACAAAAGCTATTCAATTTTTTTAATGATTAATGTACCCAGAAAATAAATAAATTATTTGGATATACAAAAATCATTCCCCGTTTTACAGAGAAATAGGCATGAAGAAAATAGGATTTTTACTCTCCACTGTTATATTATTGTATTGAGACATAATTTTTTAGCATATTTTTAAATAGACCTATATTTTAAATAGGTTGATCTATTTATTCCCCTTTTAGCTACATAGGTTATGATTTTTAGGTCTTTGATTTCCAACAGTAAAAAGATCAAGAACTATCGATATCAATCGATATAATATAGTCAATGTAATTTACTCTTGATTTTTGGAACCTTGATGCAATATACTCTGCTTTATTTTTCACTGTAGCTGAAAATGAACAGGAAAAGGGCTTAATATTTATTAAAATGAAAGATAATTTATGTTGGTATTGTAATAATAATATGTATATAATATTATGTGTATATGTAGTTTAGTACGTAAGTAGGGAACAATTATTATAAATATTTCTTTATTTTGTCAGCACAAAATTTTTTAATAAACAAATTTCAACATATATAATTGTATTTTTTAAGCTGGGAACAAATCAATATGGAATTATTCAAGTGTGCTTACAACAAAATTTGTTTCATACTAGTTAGAAAAAGTACATTTATTTATTATTATTATTATTAGTTAGGAGTGGGACCCCACGTCCCAGCACTGCGACCGTGTCTGATCTATTGTGCACCTCCACTTAGGGGTGTCATTTCAATAGCAGTTCGGTTTCTTGGATAATGTCCCATATTTTGCAAATTGAGATGCCTCCCACGTCCACGTATAAAGGCTCCCAGGTATCTGTGTCTAGATTCCATTAGAGCTGGACACTCACAGATCACATGTGAGGATGTTTCTTCCTCTTGTTGACACCTCCTACAGTTTGGTTCATCAGCGATCCCCATTATGTGATGGTGTTTTTTCAGATGTCCAGTGAATAGACCGGTCATTGCTTTTAATTGTTCCCTGCTAAGATTAAGCAGCTTTCTTGTCCTTTTTTTAGAGGGCCCTTCGATGAATTCCTTCGCCTGTAGTTGTCCACAACTGGCCTTCCAGAATTCACTATGCTGAACTGTTATCCAGTCTTTAAATCTTTTAATTGTTGTTGCAGATAGACCAACTGCAGATTCAGGTCCTATGAAAGGTTGCCCTGATCCCTTTTTGGCTAGCTTATCAGTTCTTGTTATTTGTATATATTTATTAAATAATGAATATATTCAAATAACAAGAACTGGTCCTGGCAGTATTTGAACCCACGTCCACTGATCTAATATGCTTAGTTAATCTTGAGAATTTACAGTGTAAATGTATCCACAAATTAGTTTTATTCAATTTAGCAATCAAAAACATATTTTTACTGTAGAAAATATGAAGAGGACGTAAAGGAAATATAAAATAAACAGGGTCATAGAAATAAAAAACAATTTAAAATTATTTGTCCATTTATATCATACATTAATTTATAATAATATGTACACAATGAAGATTTTACAGTTATTATTTATATAACATAATATATATAAATATTTTATTAAATACATATAAGACAAGTTTCTTCTGTGAAACTAGGACAGAACAAATTATTGATGATACGACAACAGGTTCTCTAAAATAATTTCAACAATTGTTTTGTTTGTGCAGACAGACAAAGCAAAATTCCTTTCTTGGTGGCGATGGTAAAATATAAGAAAAAAACATTGTTTCGTTTGACTGTTTCTGATGGCAGTGGTGTGAGGATTTAGACAAATCAACAAAACAACCGTTGGAAGAAGATTATAAACCGTTTGTGTCACTAAAGGTAACATGGAAGTATAGAATATTGTTACAAGCAAGCATAGTTTGTGTGTATATATTATGTTAAAAAGTATGTAAATGGATTTTTTTAAGGTTTTGTATTTACTCGTTTATAAAATAAATAATAGGTATTGTATAATCGTACGCGGAAAATGCTTCAAAATAAATAGTTATCATTAATGACAAAATGGGGCTTTTTTAAAATATATTCAACGCGATGTTGGATGTGGTTAAATGGAAGAACAATTTTGTATTAAATATTTTATACTGCATTCTTAAATAGTAGTAAGTAGGTAATTAAAATTATAGTTAAAAACATACAAGTTGGGATTTGCCGGTTTTTCAATATTTAAAGCTTAGCACCGCAACCGAAATATTTTTAAAAAGCCTAATAAATAAATAAAATAAACTATAAACAACAAAAAATATAACAATAAATAAATTTTAGCCACATCATACAAACAGAACATAACACGTTCTCGCAACAAGCGGATATTCGGTAGGGTGTGTTATTTTAAAATACACCACGTACAACAGCTTTAAAAGTAAATAAAAAAAGATATTTCATTTAAAAATAAATAATAATTATAAACAAATAATAATAATATGACTAGACTTAAAAAATAACTTTTTTAATAAATAGTAAATCAATTATTATTACTACTCTCTCATTACATATTATTTTAAATTACTATATTCGCTATGTTCAAATTATTGACTCGTAGTTTTTATGGTTTTTGATATATTCGTTGACGTCAAGATAAAGTTACAATAATATGTTTATCTTGAGATGTTCTTTTTTCAACTGAAACCGATTTTTTGAAAATAATTATTTCAATTTTAGTATAAAAAAAAATCTTGCACGAAATATGAAGATAGTTTTTATCGCACGGTCGCATTTATTTTTTAATTTAAATCGTTGTTTTTATTTTGCTTTGGTCGAATGAATGAGAGAAATAGAAGTGATAGGTGAGTGTAAGTATTATATGTAATAATGTGTGTGTGTGTGTGATATGAAAGCCTAGCTATCGCAGACATTGATAGAGAAGGCAGCCAATGTGTCTCCCTTCCTTCCGACTGCCCTCGCTTGATATTGTCCAGCGTCCTGTGATGTGCAGGAGAGGATCTCCAATCTGAACTGTGTCTCCTTCTCCATTGTGAAATTGTATCTTGCAGAAGTTTCGTCGATTGGTTTACCGTCCTTTAGCCATTGCAATTGGAGTGGAGGCTAGAAGTACAAAAAAATATATATATGAATATTATTCCATTTTCAGTATCTCAGATTTGAGCGAATTACATAATATACTATATGATTTTTATTAAATTTAATGTACTTAAAATACTAAGCTCCAAGATTGAATCAATATTAATGACTACATATTCAATGAAGAGACAAAACAGTATTACCAAACACTCTAAATGAAATTATTATGCACATGTCATGAGGTAATTGAAGAGTATTTTCTGTCATTAAATAAAAATTTTAGCATACATAGAAATCCTGAAAAGTTTATGTATCTTTTGGCATTTTAGTCTACTTTTAAAATACTGGACCTGTTTTTATATTCAAGAATTGATTAATTGATTTATTTACTGTGTCTGTTTGTGCTGAGAATGATGCTGGTTCACCGGGTGCGACTGTGGTTGAGGCAGGGAAGAGTGTGTAGTGTGGGCTTCGCAGTTCTTCACCCGGTACCACAACCACCAGTGAACACGATGAGAAGGATTCTCCGCAGTCATTGAATGCCTCACATGTGTAAACACCTATAATCAATCAATCAATCAATCAAGTTGTCACAAATATATTCATACATTTATATTATTTTTTGCTGACCACACTTTGAAATCTGCATAAATTTCTTTATTTTTATATTTAGGTTAGAACATAAATTGCATGAAGGTAACTATTATATTATTGTTATTTTCAAAGTTGTCACAGACACTTTAATGAAGTAATTATATAATGAACTCATTATAATTTTTGTCATTATGTAATTAGGAACAAAATATGGATTAAAAATCATTTAATTTTTCATTAAGTATAGGAATAAAAAAAGAGTAGCAAATAAAGTAAGATACAGCAATAAACAAGAGGTAATTAACAATGAAGGATGGGTTCTAAGGTATTTTGTGATATTTGGTAAATATTAGAAAATATGTCATACCGGCATCTTCGGGGAATATTTCAGCAATGTTCAGTTTGTGAATGTTGGCTTCACTCGAGTACTGGAAGTCTTTGGAGGGTTTGATCTCCTTGTTATTGTGGAGCCAGATAACATCGAATCTCTCAGCACCAACAATCCTGCAAGGCATCATGGTATTTTAAAACTCATCAAATAATATTCAAGGATATGTTTAGAATCACCAATAAGACAAATGTTATCACTTAAAAGTTTTATAGTTCTTTTGCCTTTTTTATGTTGTTTCAGAGTTTTGAAGAGAATCACAGATATTTTTCATGGAGTTATATCTAGGTACGTATTTTTATAAATTGGTTCGAAAAATAAATTGAATGATTTGAGATATGTATTTTTAGGAATTGGTTGGAACCTGCATGATAATGTGATGGCTTCACCATCGTTGACTGCTTGTGACTGTACATGTGAGACTATCCTGGGGGGACGATCCATCAGACCTCCTTTACCTATCGCTCCATTGTCCATAGCTAAAAATAATTAAACATAACCATAGAAAGATAAATTAAGAAGATATTTCAAATTGAGAATTGTCTTATAACTTGAGATACTAGTGAATATGACAGTGTACTTACGTTTAACAGAGACTTTGCATTTAGAGTCCATAGTGCCGACACTGTTCTTGGCGCGACATATGTACTCTCCGTCATCTTCTGGGAATACTTCATTGATAGCTAAACTAGCAACACCATTCTTGTATTTGAGGGACATTATTTCAGAGGATGACAGCAGCTACAAATCAATAAAAATTAAATTGTATTTTCTGAATTCTCTCTACATGTCCGAACCATCGCAAAGCATTTATATTCATTCTACTCATTATCTCTTTCAATCTTCTTACATTCTTGCCTAATATCTTCATTCCTTATCCTATCATAAATTGTAACATCTTGGGGACCTCATTTACACAGCATTAATTTTACTTTCATGCGTCTTCTGCCATGTCCATGTCTCACATGCCTACATTATTGTTGGAATGACTATTGCATTGTGCACAGCGATCTTTGCTGGCCTTGGTTTAGCCATTATTGTTCTTAATACAGCGTTCATTCTATTTGCTGGTTACATATCTTGATAAATATAAATAATATAGTATATCTAACACTTTTAACAAAATTCTAAAGGTTTGAAACAAACCAGGAAAATTTTCATTAATTATTTGTGCCTAAGGGCCAGAATTCTTTATGCTGAAATGGGTAGGTTAAAAGTCTTCAACATTTGAATAAAAATGAAAATTTGTTTTTTTTTGTAACAGATTTAACCTGATTTCATTTTAATACAAAGAATTTATTGAAGAATAAATAATAAAAATATAATATCTAACCTTTTCTCCCTTGTACCATTGCACTTGTGGTTCAGGGTCTCCCCTGACTGAGCAGGACAGCATGAGAGGTGTGCCGTCTCGGACATTCATTGTGGGCGGGAGGGCTCGGGCAAATTCTGGTTTACACATCGTTGAGTCGTCTGGGGGTACTATAAAAACAAAACACACATTAAATCATATTTATGTTTCAAATAGAATATGTTATTTCATTTACTTTTTCAACCTTTAATCGCTGAAGTGGTGTGGACTGCTGAGAAACAGCGTGGGGTGAAATAGCAATATCTCAGTTTCTATCAAACTTTATATCTGTTTCTTTCAACAACTGTTTGAGTTATTTTTCTTGTTTGCATGGTTGATATCTAAATCTTATAAATAATTATAATTTATATAAATAGGATAAAAGCATGGTATTCAACTTTTTATTTTATTTTAAATAAAAATCAGTGTTTAAAGTACGATGTCACCTTAAGCTGGAGGCACAGATGCGTGTGGCTGCAAGCAGTGATGTGGATTAGTGAGTAAAATAAATGCTTGAGATTTATAACAAATCATAAACAAGATGTGCGGACGCGTCCTTATTGAGAGTGGCGAAATCTCTATGCACTCGCACCTGGGCCAGAGGCTTTCATGACCTCAGCAATTATGCACAAAAAAGTAGTGTCGGTAACTATAGGTTAAAATAATTTAATTTCAAAACACAAGATATAAAAAAGAGTCTTACATATGAGTTCTTTGGTGGCACTTCTAGACCTGGATCCCGTAGAGTCTGAATCTCTGCTACCTCCGTACTTCTTCTTGCCTCCCATGTCGTGTGTCGAGACCTGCGGTGATAGAGTGGCTCCAGCCTTACTCTTCACCACGTGATCAACTGTGACTTTGGTCTTTGTCACTATTGGTGGTGGGGCGGGTTTCAACGGGCTCTCAATGTACTTGCGGTCTCCAGAGTACAGGAATTTGTGAGCCAACTCCGCTTGAGCCTCATTTACCATTTCACCTGAAAATAATTATTTGTGTTTGTGTTTAAAATTAATTTATAAACAATGATATAAAATATTTTTATTTGTAACTTTCTGTACATATAATTTGTACAATGGCCCTTATTAAGTATTTATAACATAAATGTCAAATAAAGAAAAGAATTACAAATAATGATAAAATGCTTTTTATAAAATGGTGAGGATGATGATAGAAATCAGAAGGATTTAAACTAAAAAGACTCATCACAACCTTGAATTTCCAATATTAAATTATGGAAATCCAAGATTCCATTTTCCCAAAATGTCAGAGGTGAATTGAATACAAAAGAAAATGCAAATTTAATATGTACCTTCTACGATAACGACACAGCTGGTCTCATCGGTACCGTGCTTGTTGGTGGCGATGCAGCTATATTTACCACTGTCTTCAGGTTTACAGTCAACAATCTCTAAGGTAACAACACCATCAGAGTGTGTCATACTGTATTCGTATTTAGATAGTTCTCTTCTGTCCTTAAACCTGGAATAAACATTTAACATTAACAAACTTCAAATAACATCTAATTGTCAATACATTTTCAATATACTCCAACTTTATGAACAAATAGGTTTTCTTTGTGTATCTTACAAATTACATAATCATTACGCCAAATCCCGCACAGGTAGCAAATGCCACATCATCATGACACACATTAATGACATTTTTTTTTATATTCTTTTCTTTTGTCCTCATTTCTTAACCTGACATAAATTGTCTTAATTACCAATTCTTCTGAATAATCTCACTTGAAATGCATTATTCTGCTTTCATGCGACTTCTGTCATGTCCAAGTCTCACTTGCATACGTCGAGGTTTACTGCATTGTGAGTGGAAACATTGGCTTAAGAAATTTGTGTGTTCAAATAAAATTCATAATCATTATTGAAATTGATACATCAGTTATAGGAATGATATTTACCATTTGACAGTGGGTGTGGGCTGTCCAGAGAGACAGCAGAGAAGTTTGCATGTATCTCTGGCCTGCATGACACGAGGCCTGAGTAGGAAGGTGAATGATGGTGCTATCTCGCTCTGTTCCTGCCAGAAGGTGTATGGGAGAGCTTCACGACGACGTGGCTCCTCTGACAAGCGTGGAATTTGAGGCATCTTAGGAACGGCTGGAAATATCAAGACAATACTAAGTAATATAATATCTTAGGAACGGCTGGAAATATCAAGACAATACTAAGTAATATAATATCTTAGGAACGGCTGGAAATATCAAGACAATACTAAGTAATATAATATCTTTATGAATTATTGTTATTTGATTTTCTTCACACTAAAAATAAAACAGAAAATAAGTATAATTTACGTTTGTATTTACAACTTCAAGAAATAATGTATTTAAGTTTCATTATTAGTAATGTTACATATTAGTAATTTTTTATAATTTTTAATCAAAGATACGTAGATGTGCAAGTTAGTTGTACAGATAAAATTGCTCCAACTGAAAATGGGGTTATTTTTTAATGTTCACGCCTTGTTTAGAGTGTTCCACAGGGGGCTAATTGCCAGTCACTATTCTAACATTTAACGATACATATGAAAAAAATATGTAGTGTTTAAAAGTGACCAAATGAAATTCAAAAGGATAGTTTTCTATAAAATTGATGCTTTTTTATGAAAGATCGACAATGGTGGAGATACTTACGTTGTACATTGAGGAATACGACTTCCTCACGGAAACCGTAATGGTTCTCTGCCCTGATGATGTACTCTCCTCTATCTTCCAAGCGGGCTCTGTTGATGATGAAGTAATAGTCATCTCCAGCATACCTACAAAATAACATACTTGGATTACACTCAATTGTCTGATTAAAGTTTAATCATTAAAACATTTCTATAAAATTAACTATTCTCACAAATTTAACGTGAAGTGTTAATTTCTCAAAAAATCTATGACATGGTTTTCTTTTCTCAATGATCAGTTTTCAAAAATTAAATGTGGTTGTTGACTCTTTGACCACTTAACTGGTTGACTTTTGCTAGAAAATGTGTGCAAAAATTGACAGTTTATTTATATGACATAAAGTGTCACATGGTGATGAACTAAATACTGTAAACAAATAAAAACACTAAAACCAACATAAACATGACCTGCCCGAATAGCGTTTGGCCTCGTCAATACATTAAATATGTTTCACTCGGGAAAATAAATTAATAAAAAGTTGCCAGAGTGAGTCTGAAGTTAGTCAATACATGGTAGAAATCTACGTCCAAGTGAGACTCGGGCAAACCAGTCAAGTGGTTAATTGTTTAAAATGGATGCCGTTCAAATGATGAATTAATTACTTTAATTCAAATCCAATACATAGGTTTATTTTTAATCAATAATATTGTGATCTGTGGCTTTACTCTGTACACTCGAATCCGAACCCAAATTCGATTTTTTGTTTAGAACCTACCTTTCATCTGCGTACATTCAAAGTATCCACTATTTTGATTAAAATATACCTACCTACCGCATTATTCTCCCGAACAAAAGAAGGTTTATAACGAAAAATTCGAAATCGGGATCAGATTTGCAGTAGAGAGTAGGGCATCAGATGATGTATGGAAATGTAAAATAACTGTTACCTCTTCATGAATTTAACGCTCTGTCTCAGTTCTTGGTTGTTGCGTGACCACATGACTGTCGGTGTGGCTACAGCGATAATCCTGCAGTACAATTTGACTGACTGTCCCTCGTAGCAGAAGGCAGACTGTGGTTTGATAACGAACCTTGGTGCCGCTTGTCTGCGATCTGGAATTCATTACCAATTTTATGAATTCACACAAATTAATCAGTTACATTTTTAATATGGAATAAAGTTTGTTTAGTTACAAAATGAAAAATAACTATGTTCTACCTAGATTCATTTGACCAAATTAAGTAAATGATCATGAAATTATAATAAATATAAACCTTATAAAAATTACAAAGTCGATCCATACCTATATCCATACAAATGACTATCAATATGATATTTAGTTAGTTGTACATATCATAATGCATACACATATAATGCTACCAACTGTTATAAATACTAAAATGTAATATGTCATAAAATATAGTGAACTTACCAAATGTGCCATCGTAAATCTTCCACTTGTCGACGAGCAGTTTCCTGAGGGATGAATACTCGCTTAACCTGCCGATGGGCAGCACGTACTCAGCCCAGCGTTCGTATTTGGCCCTGATTCTGTCACGCATTGCCTCGTATCTGGAAGACTCCATGAGTTTTGTGCGAGATGATGTGTCACCGGTCAACCAGTTGTGAATAAGACACTCGTGGGCAGTCATGCGCTTCCTATATAAATGTAAATAAAGACATAAAATAAATTGGCTGCCTTAAAACAGGAATTATTCCTAGTTAGGCAGACAAAGGTAAAAAGTAGAACACAACCTATATACACCTACCACATAAAAGACAAGAAAATGATTTAAAGGAATATTAAAAATAATTATCTGCAACAAGTATATTGATATCATAGACACTGACATGGACGTCAGTGTCTATGATATTAAAAATATGATTGTTATAATTTCATGATGGTACAGTGCAGATATTGTCAATTTATCTTTGATAGATCCTTTGTAAAATACATATTCAATTTTACTTATTTTAAAATATAACATTTCAAATATAATTGACAACACCGAAAACTGTTCAGCAATATTTGGCAGTAAGCTTACCTCAGAATTCACTGAACCACATATAGATTCGCCATCACTAATCAAGATTTTACTGTTTAATGTTTATTGGGGCTACAGAATTTTATTTGTTTCTGTTGAGAATAGGCTATACCAAAAATATTGAGTGTAATGTTTGTATAATTATAATGGTGTACTTACTCCTTGTTCTTGACGAGCAATCTCTTGATAAAGTCCTTGGCATCGTCGGAGACATTCAAGAAGGCCTCTTCGTCAAACTCCCAATCGCACGCCTTCACATTCTTCAGGGTTTCAATGTCGTTGTTGCCAGCAAACGGTGACAAACCAGACAATCTGTAAATGAAAAATTGGTTTATTAGAAACTGTTGGAGATATCTAATCTAAACTATCAAATTTTGCAGTACCTTGATTTGTGTGATTTTTAATTAATCTAAAATATTTAAAAATTTATAAACTATTTATAATTGTTTTGGTCTCTTGTTTCAGCATTGCTTTTGCTTTCTTCGGCTTCTTCACATCAGCTTTGCTGTGTAGCTCATTGTGAATAAATTATATCTAAGGCTCTATTCTAGCTGTTGAAATCAAAACAGCTACCCCAGGACGATTTAATCAAGTAATTTTTTTCCTAAAAAACACTGCAATTTATCTTGGACAATGTTCATTGTTAATCCAGGTGTTACTCGCTAACCCATGTATTTTTTCATACTGCATATGGAGTTGTGTCCTTTCTATTCTAACATATCTGGTTCCTGTTTATTCCGCATCAAATATCGGTACAATAATAAGCTTAACCAGCTTTAGTTGTCTTCCTTCAAAGGGGAAAAACCTAAGATAAATTTTAACTGTTACAGATAATCAAATATTTTTTAATGGTTGCATATACGCATGTTACAGAGAACTCCAATGTTAGAGGGCCTATGTAAAGTTTTAAAAAAAAGTAGACATAAGAAGCGAAACAGTATACTCACAATACATAAGCTAAGACACCAACGGCCCACATGTCTGTGTAGAAACCGACCGGTTCTCTTTCCACAATTTCGGGAGCAGCAAATTCAGCTGTGCCAGTAGAGATCTTGACTACTTCGTTGGGATCCAATTTGGTAGCCAGACCAAAGTCAATTAACTGGAAAATTAAAATGAACATTGTAATTCTAGCTAAGTGTTAAACAATATCTTGTTTTATCATACTTAATGTACATGAATTGCAAAATTAGGTTCTATTTTGTAAATAGCTCACCTTAACGTTACTACTGGATCTTGTTTGACACATGATGTTTTCTGGTTTGATATCGAGATGAATGATGTTTTGTTCATGCATGTGTCTCACTCCTTCGCAAATCTGTCTCATGTAGTTGATAACTTCAGCCTCGGACATCTGGTATCCTGGGGCTGTGATACGTTCAAACAATTCACCTCCAGACAGGCTGAAATATGAATTCACAATATTTATTAAAAGTTCATTCATTCATTCATTAATACCATCAAGGCACATCCCAAAATGTGGGGTAAACAGTGACAGGTTTTTAATATCCATAAATGGAAAAAAGTGATTTGGACACAGATAAAACAACAAAGGCTAAATGCCTTAATTCTAAAAATAAAAAATAAAGCTACGTTCTTGTCATTCTGGCTCCTCATGTTCCCAAAAATTAACTAAAATTGTCGTACCAATCATTCCATGAGTACATTTTATTCTCTATTTCATATCTTAATATATTATGGGGAGAAGAGAACTTCGTGATAAATTAATAAATCAATAAACTCACAATTCGAAGATGAGTATCATCTCATCGTCGTCTTCGAAGGCATCATGAAGGTTTATTAGCTTGGGATGGTGCAACTGGTTCATGATGTCAATCTCCTTGCGGATGAGCTCCCTCTCCATAGCGCCACGGCAAGGAATGAACTTGGCAGCGAAGGTGTTGCCGGTGCGACGTTCCCTGCATCGGTGGACCACGCCAAAGGCCCCCGTACCTGGGCCCAACACACAAACTTCTCATTTCTTTCCATATGGACTGATGGTGAACAGAAGCAGAGGCGAGTGGATATAACATGCTTGGTGTAGTGCATAATGTTACTAACTTTATTTCAATTTTAACCAAATACTAGTGAATTTCAACAAAATCGAAACTTAATCAATCTCAACTATATCAATGAATAAGAGTAAATAGATATAGTTTAATTAACAAAAGCCTTATTGGATATCATGAGAAATTGTTTGAAATAAAACAAAATTTAAAACTTGTAAACATGTAAAAACTTTTCTTGTCAAAATTTGTTTTTTTTTTTATATTTAGTTCAATTACAATTTCAAACATTTGTATCATATTATGTATTTCTACATTCATTCTAAATGATTTCTCATAATATACAATACAGCTACTTTATGTATCAAACATTTGTATCATATTATGTATTTCTACATTCATTCTAAATGATTTCTCATAATATACAATACAGCTACTTTATGTATCAAACATTTGTATCATATTATGTATTTCTACATTCATTCTAAATGATTTCTCATAATATACAATACAGCTACTTTATGTATCAAACATTTGTATCATATTATGTATTTCTACATTCATTCTAAATGATTTCTCATAATATACAATACAGCTACTTTATGTATCAAACATTTGTATCATATTATGTATTTCTACATTCATTCTAAATGATTTCTCATAATATACAATACAGCTACTTTATGTATCAAACATTTGTATCATATTATGTATTTCTACATTCATTCTAAATGATTTCTCATAATATACAATACAGCTACTTTATGTATCAAACATTTGTATCATATTATGTATTTCTACATTCATTCTAAATGATTTCTCATAATATACAATACAGCTACTTTATGTATCAAACATTTGTATCATATTATGTATTTCTACATTCATTCTAAATGATTTCTCATAATATACAATACAGCTACTTTATGTATCAAACATTTGTATCATATTATGTATTTCTACATTCATTCTAAATGATTTCTCATAATATACAATACAGCTACTTTATGTATCAAACATTTGTATCATATTATGTATTTCTACATTCATTCTAAATGATTTCTCATAATATACAATACAGCTACTTTATGTATCAAACATTTGTATCATATTATGTATTTCTACATTCATTCTAAATGATTTCTCATAATATACAATACAGCTACTTTATGTATCAAACATTTGTATCATATTATGTATTTCTACATTCATTCTAAATGATTTCTCATAATATACAATACAGCTACTTTATGTATCAAATTTACGAATTACATAATATTATAACAATCACATGCTCACAATTTACAAAAAACTTACTATTGATAAATGTATTTACAGGTTCAATAATAATTGAATGAGAATAAAATATGGATGATTAGAAGAACTAAATTACATTTCACACTGAAATTTAATATTGGAATACAAAAAAATATATATAATACATTATTGAGTATTTTGAATGTGTTACTGTTATCCTATAAATATTTAATGATAAACATTCCCATTAGTATGTGTGCAAAAATGTACTATGGAGTGAAGTGTATATTATGTATGTGTGGTATGTACAAAGAAGGGGAGTCATTAAGACTCCAAATTTACGATGCCTACTCACCAATCTCTTCAAGGATGTCATATCTGTCGTATACGGAGTCCGTGGAAATCTCCACTGGCTGTGGTACATACTTGGAGTAAATGTCAAACACATAACTGTCATAGTCCTTCACCGGTCCATGGTCCGCGTTCGTTCTGATTCTCTTGCCATTCTCGTCAACTGGAAAAATAAAATATAAAAAATATATAGATTGATTTACACAAATTAAAATTTTGTATTTATTTCTATTTTGAGTTCTCTCTGTGAAGTATTGACCAGCATCTAAGGACCAATGATTGCTCAGAATGCCATAAGCTTATTTGCTCTATCTCAGGCTTGTTTAGTTGCAGATTGATCAGCCACTGATTATTTTTTTAATTCTTTCTTGTCTGGTCTCCATTAGCCATCATTCTATTCTCTGAGGCAATCTCTACATGGCTCTACAAAGAGTAGAAAAAAAACACTCACCAGGATATTCTTTCTTTTTGAGCTCTTTCTTGATGATGCTCTTAGTCTCAATGAGTCCTGATGTAGCTGAAGCATCAGACCTTCCATACACATTTTCTGCATATATTCTGAACTCGTACTGATGACCAGGGGTCAGTCCAGTGATAGCCATTGTGGTGAATCTAAAAATGAGAATAATTTTAATAATACAATAAATGATTGAATAAAACAATCTTTGAAAGATAGATAGGAAAACAGATATATACCTGGTGTTGCCAACTCGTATCCAGCTTGACATTGGGTGTTCCCTCTTCTCCACAAGGTAGTTTGTGATATTTGAACCACCATCCCAAACAGGTGCTTTCCAGGACAGTGCCAGAGAATCAACGGCGATGCTGTCTACAGCTGGGAAGCGTGGTGGATCTGGGCGGTCTGAAGTAAAATAAAAGATGATTATAAAAATTTGATATATTTTCTTATATAAAAGCCCCACGTTGGGCGCCAAATTCACTATGTAATGGAACATTAATAATCAATTACTTTACAGACAAAAAGCATACCACTGATTTCGATGTTGATAATAGCTGTGTCCTGTCCCAGTTCATTTTCTGCGGTGATTCTATATGGACCAGAGTCTATTTTGCTTGCATCACGGATCTCAAGGATGGCATGCCGATCTAAAACCAAATTTAAAAGAGTTATACATTTACATTCCGTAAATGCAATTTGCACAAATATTATAATATTCTAGAACAAAATCAATTTAGAAATACCTTTTCTTTCTACATGGTAATGTCCTCCAGACTCAATATTCTCTCCCTCCCTCATCCAAGTGATCTTGGGCTTGGGGTGTCCAGTGAATGGAATCTTCACCAGAAGGTTCTCACCCTTGTCGAAATATGCAGTGTCACGGAAACGTGGTGGTATGTTCAGTTTGGGTGCGGCTGAAAAATAATGACAAATCATATAGAACCCCGCCAATTTATTGTAATCAAAATATAAATAGTCAATATGATATAACATTTAAGACATACTCATAATAAGAAGTTCAGCCTTGGTACTCCTGGTTCCAGCCTTGTTAACAGCTCTGCAGACGTATTCATCTGCATCTTCTCCATACACATCCATAACAGTCAGATTGTGGACGTCTCCGTCAGACCAGATGCGGTGGCGTGGGCCATTTGTTATTTCACGAGCGCCTGAAATGAAAACAAAAGAATGACAAATTAATGTGACAATAAAACCTACCATAAAATTAATACATGAGATAAAATGACATGATGACTTACCCTTGTACCATGTGATGACCGGCCTGGGTTGTCCAGTAATAGTACATACAAACTGTGCATTGTGATTCTGTATGCAGTTGGCATTCTTCAGTGGTTTGACGATCTCAGGTGGAGTTGCAGCTAGACAAAGAGTGGAAATAAGATTAATTTTAATGCACATCTTAATAATTAAAAAATATATTTCAAAACATTTTAAGTAGGTACTTTTATATTGCTTCTAGCAATGGTATTTATTTTACACCAAGTCAACGCATAAGTGGAAATGAAATAAAATATTATCTTATGCAGATCAAAGAAATCTTTTTATGATTTCTATCATTTTTTATAATCACAATATTTATAAAATCAATAAATAATAATTACATACCGTTCCAAGATTATTTAACAAGCAGCATGAAACTTTCAACGTTTGCTTTGATTAATAAATAGAATATATTGGATTACTTACATACTTAAATAATAAAATATTGAATTTACCTTTAGGATCAACAACCTTGACCTGTGTGCTGTTGGAGCTTGGTTCTGAGTTTCCGGCTTCGTTCTGTGCAAAGATTCTGAATTCATACTGTCTTCCCTCAATGAGGTTGGAGCAGGTGATCTGATTGGCTACACATAATGCTGCGTTGACACGCTGCCAGCTGCTAGATCCCACCTCTCGTTTATCTATCCAGTAGCCTGAGGAAACAAAAGAGAACCATAAATGAATAAGTAGAAAGCTACAATTTATTACAAGTATTAGAAGCTCTTTTAAACTATGGAGAACTTGTACTCAATACAATTCAACATAAAGTAACTGAATGTATTATAAGACTGCATTAATCTATGAGATTAATTTTGAGATGTCACTTACCCTGGATTCTGGATCCACCGTCACTTTCTGGTTTATCCCATTGCAAATGAACGAAATCTCCGCCAACTTCGGTGATGTTTGGTTTGCCTGGAGGTGATGGGACATCGAACGGCGCCTTAGGCTAAAAAAACAAACAAGAAAATCGTGTTGTTTTTAATAATAAATTTTATTTTACAGTCAATATTAATAGTGAATGTTGCCCACTGCTTAAATTTTTATTTTCATAGATCAATATCTAACTTATCACTAGTGTCCGACCGAAGGTCAGATTTTGGCCGAAGCTGATTGTTCGGCCTTAGCCGTAACCTTCAGCCGAAGCCGAAGGTTTGATTCTACTAAAAAAATCGATTAAAATAATAAATAATCTGCTTTCGTGACTTAGTTGGTTAGATATCTAACTACTGAGCCAAAGGTCCTGGGTCGTTTGATTTTACTAAAAAAATTTGATTAAAGAACTACTCTTGTTTTGTTTCTGTTGACAGTCGGCACGCGATACTGGGCCGGCCGAATCTATACACCCGCTACACATGTCATGTTCGCGCATGTAAATATAAGTTTTAACTGTTTTTAGCGGCTGACAAAAAGCTTGGCCGAAAATTCGGGTTATTTTTGGCCGAAGCCGAAGGTGTTTTTTTTGGCTGAAGGTGGCCGAAGCCGAAGCCGACACTTCTTATCACATTGGTCAAATTATGGTATTATGAAAATATCTTTTATAAATCTTTTTTTTTTAATGTGATAAATAAATGGGAAATATAATATTGTGATATATTACCTTGACTGGGTTGGCACCTTGCAGTGCGGGGCCCATGCCATTGTCATTGCAGGCATGCACCCTGAAGAGGTACTCTTGGCCGAGAGTCAGCCCTTGTACAGTGAACTGCGTGTCTTTGCATGATGATGCAACTGTTATCCAGGTCATTCCTGTTGGGCAAATATAAAAGAAATTTACATAATTTCTGTCATAACCTACACAAATTCAAATTAAACGTTATATAAAATTTATTTCTGTAAAATTTTAAAACTTATTCTATTACAAAGTTGCTCAAATGTGATGACCCAAGACTAAAATTAAAAAGTTGTAATTTTACTAAAACAAACATACATACAGTACAATCTTGCTAATCCGGTAACAGGGATTATTTAAAAGAGCATTGATTTAATTCATATTTTATTAATAAACAATTATATAATTACAATTACTTACATACAAATATTATTTTATGATTTTTTTACTCATTTATATATATTTCATTAATCCAATTTTTTGGTGCTACTATTGTGATTTAAAAAAAATTTACTTCATAGATGGCAATAGTAATAATGTTTTATCTTCAGGTGAATTTCTACACATCATTCAAATATATAGAACTTTCAAAAATTACATTGATAAGGGCACTCAGTAAGAAGGCATAATTGGTGAACGTTGTGCAAGCGCATAAGGTGATCACGTAAACCAGTCGATGACAGGTCTGAAGCCCTGTAGGTGCCTTGAGTACCTGGTTCTTCTATAACATTCCAACTTCGTCTCTATTGAGATATTAAAAAGTTTGTCAGTAAAAATAAAAAAAAATCCTTGAAGCCTTCTGTTTATTTTATAGAAAACACTCATAATATATTCTAATATACTATGTATGTACAAATGGACGGAAATGGTAGTCCTATGGATGAGGTAGTATGCCCCAAAATTATAATATATAAACTGGTAGTATTGGTAAGGATTAAATATTTGAAATATAATTTGTAATGTTTCATTACCTGAGATGTCGCTCCTCTCAACAACATAATGTGTGACAGGCAGACCTCCGTTGTGTTTGGGTGGCCTCCAGTTGAGTGTGCACGAGTGTCTGGTGATACCAGTTGCCTCCAGTGGTCCTTCCGGTGGTCCCGGCAGGCCAGTGATGTAGACTGTGAAGCTGTCGGATACCTCGCCAGAGTTGTTCTTCAGTGTCAACTTGTAGTTGCCTTTAATCAAATATAAAATAAACATTCAGTCAGATAATAATTCACTACAACATAAATATATATACAGGGTGTGCCAAAAAGTATATTCAAGCGGAAGACGGTAGAGATTTTCTGGGGGTACCCGAATATTTTGCAATTTTTTGTAGATTTCAAGTTGTTTTTTTTTCATATTTTTTTGTCAAACGCTGAATAACAAGAAATACTTGTAACAGAGATATTAATTATTGAGATACATGCTAGATATTTTTTTGAAATAGGTGAATAGTATACCACGAAGATATAAAAACAATTGTGGGCCAATCTGATACAATCACGTCATGAAAAAATGTATCTTAAAATAAGTTATAATTTATGGAATATTTTTATTATTGCATATGCGCAAACATTGGATTTTTTTCTCTGTCGGGAGTCAAAGATATTTTTTTACAAATTTTTTAATTATCTCAATAGAGACGAAGTTGGAATATTTATTGTAGGAGAACCGGGAAATCAAGGCACCTACCTACGTCTCTATTGAGATAATTAAAAAATCTGTTAAAAAATTATAATTTATGCTTAGTTCGTAGGAAGTAGGAAGAATGTAGGAAGATGTATATCAACTTCAAAAAAAAAAAAAACCAAATATTAAAAAATTTCAGAAAAAAGTAAAGTAGATAAAATTGTTTTAAAATGCACCACAAAGTTACTTCCGAAAATCACATTAACACTGTTTTATGTTTTTCTGGCTCCTAAAACTATTATCATTCAAGTTTCCATATCAATCCGCCACTCTCAGGGTAACATTCAAATGTGGCTATAACCATCCAAGGGTATTGCCACTATACATTCTGACTGCACAAAAGTGGATTAGTAGAATTTTAAGTTGAAGATGCACAAAAAAAGATAATTTTCTATTGATTGTTTTTTCTAAACTGAGATCACTTATTATTCAGTTATTTTGAGGTTATGTAGAGTTTAAAATTTCAACGAAATATTACAAATTTATATTAAGGATAATTAGAAAAGTTGACATTACCGGCATCTTCCTGAGTGATATCCTTGATGAATATCATGATGTAGTCATCAAAGACAGTGTATTTGATGTGCGGTGACTCAGTGACCTTGTGACCATCCTTGGTGAGTGTCACCTCCATGGGCTGGTCTCCGCTGTACAATATCTTGATCTTTGTGTTGTCGTGCTCTGGCAGGTTCAAGTCTCCAGGGATGCGGGTAATTCTCGGCGGGGCTAAAAAGGTAAATGTTGTTTTAGAATATTGAAAATAAAACTATAGGGGCCTAGTGTGAGCATATGCGAAATGTGATATCCTATAACTTATCACAAATAATAGTGATATCTTACAATTTGTCACAATTTTTTTGTGACAAGTTGTTAGATATCACTATTACGAAACATTTCTCGTTGCTTATACTAGACCCAAAAATAAAAAAAACTTACAATATTTAATATCAATAATAAATTTAATTTTAAAATTATAAAATATTTGATTATCGTTGTATAAAATTAATTAAAGAAGATTTATGTAATGTATTTCTATTGGTTTATCCTCCATTGGTTCCCAAACAGAGCACTCGGAGTCGTTGATGATTATAAAAAAAAAAACTAATTCATGCAAATTGAAATCTTTCATTTAGCATTTCATCAGTTGTATAAAAGATGTAATTTTTCACAATATTTTTTTTCTTTTTATCAATGAATTTTTGTTGAAGCCCAAATAATGTTATACTCACTTCCAATCTTGACATGTCCAGTGCTGTGTATGAAGCCCATTGTGTTGATAGCTTCGCATGTATAGTCTCCCTCGTCCTGTTCTCTAGCCTCTGTGATGTTCAACCGAAGAACACCATCCTTGGATTCAGAAATAAATCTACAAGAAACAAACATTTCATTTTAATATATCAAATTTTACATACCTAGTTAAATCATAAAATAAATACTTAATTTTAATGTATTTTCATGAACACAGTGGAAGTGCACTTTACTATAAATTTAATTTAAGTACAAGAATAAATGATACAAGCATCGAGAGCTCTGATGATGTCGGCGGTGTCTAGTGAAAGCTATTACTTATCATTGCGGGATTTTGTTGTTAAAACATTTGTAATTAAATTTACAAATACTCAAATTCAATTTAGATGGAATGATATAGGTGATCCATTTTCATTCCAAAATCCAATTGGAATGTACATAAGTCCAATAAAATAGACAGATCTCACATATAAAAAAGAATATATTTTTTTTATCAATAACATATAAATATGTCTTTGAAACAAGGAAAAATAGAAGACCACGAACTAAGACTTAAGCAAAGAATTTGAATGGGTCAATGGCAGAGCGGTTAGCACATTGGGTTAGTAATCCAGTGGTCGCGAGTTCGAATTCTGCCTCGACCGATCTCGTTCACCTATAGCACAAGTATTAATGCTTATTTTAGGGAACGTAGGAATATGTATAAGTACACGTACAAATACTAGTCAATGTGTCATCAACCCATCTATAATAATTTTCATTTGTAGGTTGATAATACAAATTGAAATATTACCTGTTGCCCATAATAATCTCCCGTCCATTTCTTAACCAGCGTCCGGTCGGCGTTGGTTTCCCTGTAGCCTGGCATTCAATGGAATAAGACTTGCCAAGTGGAATGGTTTGGTTGGTCATTGGCTTTATCCATTCGGGTTTGGTGCCGCCCAACACTTCGCACACCTTCACAGGCATTGTGCAAGATGACGGCTCAGATTTGCCTGAAATTATCAAACTCAATGTGTAGGTACACACAATTCAAACTTACAATAAAAGACAATATTTTATTATAAAATGTAATTAAAATTAACAAATACATGTATACACTAACAAACAGTTTTTACTGTGAAAGATAAAAAAAAAGGATGAATGATTAAATATTGTAAGGAATGAAAGTATAATTACCAGCAGCATTAACAGCAATGACTCTGAACTCGTAATCTCCCTTCTCAATGAGATTCATGACTGTGTAATCCAAGTCCATGACATTATAGTCGTTGCATTTCACCCACAGAGCACCACCAATGTCACGCTTCTCAACAATGTAGCCAGTAATGCGAGAACCTACACAGAAACACACGTATAGTTAGTCAATTTTCATAGTGTTTAAAGAGAGATTATTTAAAAAAGTCATTTTTATTCCAAATACATTATTCCTAAGTATTTTGTGTTAACAGAGTGGAAATCCATTTTGAAATAAACAAATTAAAAAGGTTTCTTTTAAAAAAAAATGAACTTTCCTTTATGACGTCATATTTATTAATTATATGATCTTTAAATGTAACTCAAAATTTATTTAGCTATTGATAATATTGGAGTATAGAATTATTTACCACCATCAGACGCTGGAGGTTCCCATTTGAGATCAACGTAGTTACGTCCAACCTTAATGACCTTGGGTGTTCCTGGAGGTGATGGGACGCTGAACTTGGAGCGCACTTGATATTTACTGGAGTTACCAGAGTATTTCGAATATCCAGCAGAGTTCTTGGCACGGACGCGGAATTCATACTCATGTCCAGCATCCAGATTGTACACCTAAAATATACAGATGTTAATGACATAAAAAACAAAGAAAATGGATGTATAGTTGAAAACAAAATAAAAAAATACCATATCATAGAAAAAATGTAGGAATATTTATGTACTTGTAGATTTTGTTACGTGTTCTTAAATTTGTATACTTTTGGATTTTCCATTCTAAGATCAATGATTGACTATTTTCTAACAATCAAAATATAATTACCTGGTATGTGTTATCCTTGACAAGGTAGTCGCTGGCCTTCCACATACCATCTTGTACATCCCTGTACTCCACTTGGTAACCCTGAATACGTGAGCCACCATCGTGTCTTGGCCTGTCCCATGTCACTGTGGCTGTTCCATTCTCCCATTCTCCGATGCGAGGCACACCAGGTGGGTCAGGAACCGTGAAGGCAAACTGAACAAAAGTATTCCATATGATTTATAATAATTCAAAAACACAAGTTAAAACATAATCTGCAATAATCACAATATTCTATGACTATTATGAAAATCATGAGCGTACCTTGGCAATGATTGGTTCGTCCATTGTGAGTGGATCAGAGACTCCGTATTGGTTCTCCGCCCTCACTCTGAACTGGTATTTCTTGTTGGGTTCCAAGCTCATCACATTGTAATGACAGTTTCGGACGAATGAAGATATGCGGACCCAGATCTATGATGAATTAAAATAATATAATTATTTATATAATATAAAAAATATCTCTTTGCACAATGTGAGTACATTGCAATGTAATAAATTACTGAAAGTTTTATTAAAATTTTACATACACATTAAAATTTTTACCTGCAGTAAACTAATTCAATAATTAATTGCAAAAATAGACTTACTCCGTTGTTGTCCATCTTTTCCACAACATAGTTGGTGATGGGAGATCCTCCATCGTCCATTGGGGGCTTCCATGTGAGTGTGCATGTGTCGGGAGTAATGTCGGATGCTTGAAGAGGACCAATCGGTGGTGATGGTTTGTCTACCACAAGAACCTGAACAGACCACAAAGAACAAATATAATAACACATGAATACGTTTGTCTTTATGTGAAATATTCACATATCTACATCATAAAAGTATTGAATCATGAATGATAGAATAAAATTATATATTACCCTGCAGCTGGCGCTGTCGGATCCTTCGCTGTTGATTAGTTGAATGGTATACATTCCAGTGTCAGACCTCTTTGCTGATTTATTGAGGAATACTGTTTCAGTGTCGGTCGTGGTAAACTTGATTCTGTCATCGGGGAATATGTCTTCATTGTTGATATTCCAACCCACCTAAAACATGTCATTGCATATTGAAAATTACATTCATATTGCTACAATATAAAAAAGGTTTTAACAGAAAATTTAAAGATTTCTCACCTTTGGTCTTGGGTTTCCAGTGAATGGTACAGTGATCTTAATTTCCTCTCCAGCAATGACTGTGATATCCCTGATAGCTAGGTCACTTGTGATCTTCGGAGAGTTGGCAGGTGCCCGACATACAATGGCATCGGAACTCTGAGAGTACGGTCCTTGGCCGGCAGCGTTGATCGCCGCAACCCTAAATTCATACTCGTGATTTTCAATCAGTCCAGTCACCTTGTATGTTGTATCTGGAACATGAGCATGACAAGCCTTGGTCCATTTGTCTTCACTCATCAGTCTCTTTTCAATGACGTAGCCAGTAATGGGTGAGCCACCATCGTGACGTGGCTTTGTCCATGTTATGGTGATTGATGACTCTGTTGTTTCCACAGACCTTGGAGCTCCAGGAGCGCCAGGTGGATCGAATGGATGTCTTGCCTTGATTGGATTCGTTGTCTGAGCTGGGTCTGACTGTCCATATTGATTTTCAGCCATAACTCTGAAGTCGTATTCGTGACCTACGCTCAAATTTTTTACACGGACGAAAGGAGTGGTAACATAGCCAGAAACTTTGGTCCAGTTGGGTGTGCGAGCTTCACGCTTCTCAACGACATAGTTTGTGATTTCTCCACCGCCATTGTCTTTTGGTGGAGTCCAGTACAGGGTAAGGGCTTCTCCTTCAAACTCATCAGCCCTGAGGTTCTCGGGTTTAGCAGGTCTGTCGAGCACACGTACGTTAATAGTGGCTGTATCATATCCAGATGGGTTACGTAATTGTAATCTATATTGACCAGCATCAGTTCTCTTTGCATTTTGAACAACCAGAGAAGCAGATTCGGGAGTAATCTTCTGGAATACCCTCTTATCTGCTTCAACATCGAGTACATTATCGTTGACGAACCACGAAGCTGTCGGTTGTGGGAAGCCAACATAAGGAACGTGAACACAGAAATCTTCTCCAGCCCTAACTGTAATATCTCTAACACCTCCCAAGTCCATGCAAGGCTTGTTAGGTTGTTCTTCGATGATGATTCCACTAGTTGGTTTGCTTGGTTCAGAGTTGCCAATATCATTTACGGCAATAATCCTGAATTGGTACTCATCACCTTCCTTGAGCTTAGGAACAGTGAATGTAAGAGAATTGACTGGTGAGTCATTGCAATCTGACCAATCTGAGTCATTCTTATTCTTCTTTTGAACAATGTATCCTTTGATCTTAGCACCGCCATCGCTTTTAGGTGGTCTCCAAGACAGGGTGACGGAGTCTTTTGTAATACGATCTGGTTTAGGTGCTTCAGGAGCATCAGGTCTAAGTCTCTGTGTCTGAGCGACGATTGGTTCTGAAGGCTTACTTGGTTTACCTGGTCCAGCTTCATTGACAGCAATTACTCTGAACTCATATCTTAAACCTTCACGAAGATCTTGTGCAGTTAAGCAAGTATTGGGAGTAGGATAGTTGTTAACACGGAGCCATTCACCTCCCCTTTCTCTCTTTTCAACATAATATCCAGTGATAGGTTTTCCACCACAATTTGCAGGAGGTTTCCATTCCAAAGAGCAACTGTTGGAACTGTAGGCTGTGATGTCAGGTTGACTTGGCGCATCTGGAGGATCGAATGGTGGTTTGGCAATAACTGGTTTGCCTTCGAGTGGATCTGATACACCATATACATTTTCTGCACGTACTCTGAAGTTGTATTTCTTTCCTTCTGTCAAATTCTTGACAGTGAATGCGCATTTAGGACAGAATCCAGCCACTGCATGCCAGTTATCTACACCATAATCAGACATTTCAACAACATAACCGGTGATTTCACTACCTCCATCGTCAGTTGGTGGAGCCCAGCTAAGACTGACAGTGTCTTGTGTAACAGAGGAATATGTGAGTGGTCCCTTGGGTATGCCAGGTTTATCAACAACAATAACTTCAATATCTGCAGAGTCCTTTCCGTATTCATTAGAAGCTGTGATTGTATACTTGCCAGAATCATCTCTGGTAGATTTCTCAATAAGTAGTCTTGTCTGGTCATTAGCAGTCTCAGAAGAAACTCTGTGAGAGGCGATAAGTGGGATTGTTCCCTTGGTCCAGGTTATCTTGGGAGTTGGCGCTCCCGTGATTGGAATGGTAACATTGATAGGTTCTCCAGCACGAACCTTGATCTTGCGACCGATAAGTCCATCTAACCATAGTTTTGGTTTCTCCTTCATTGGTTTAGCAATAAATACATTTGATGGATCAGATGGTTTACCAGGTCCTGCAGCATTAACAGCAGAAACTCTGTATTCATATTGATGTCCCTCTTGTACACGGTCGTCTTCATACTCATTATTTCTGACAGGATCTTTGTTAACCTTGATCCATCTGCCAGTAGCTTTGTCTCTTCTCTCAATATCATAACCAACAATGTTGGATCCACCATTTGAAATTGGTGGTGACCATTTGATTTTAATATGATCCTTGTCAGAAGACACAAGTTCTGGTTTTCCTGGTTTTCCAGGAACATCATATTGGTTCTTGGCAATAATTGGTTTCTCGGTGTTAAGAGGATCAGATCTGCCTTGTAAATTTTCAGCGCATACTCTGAATTCATATTTAGTTCCCTCAATGAGTCTAGGAACAGTTGCATAATTATTTCTTGGATTGACATAAGCGACAGCTGGAACCCAGCCACCACCATGTGTAAGATCACGTTTCTCAATGACATATCCAGTGATTTCACTACCTCCATTATCTTTGGGTGGTTTCCATGACAATGTAACAGATTGAGCAGTAATTTCTTCATACTCCAAAGGTCCTTCTGGTGGAGCAGGACGATCTAGAACTATAACTTCAAAGCTACCTTCGTCCATTCCGGAACTATTTCTAAGAAGCAAATGATACAAACCAGCATCACTTCGCTTACAGTTAACAGTATGCACAATAGTGTGGTGACCAATTGAAGTAACTGTTGTTCTCTCATTTGTTTCAATTGGTTTTCCAGCATTGGTCCAGATAACTTCTGGCATTGGTTCACCAATGAAGTCAATGTCAACATGGAAAATGAGTCCAGCTTTGATACGGATCTCACGAAGAGGAGTTTTAATTTTGGGAGCAAGGTATCTTTCCTTACATGTGACAATGTCAGAGGGTTCACTTGGTTCACTTTGTCCAGCTGTATTGACAGCAATGACTCTAAATTCATAATCTTGGCCTTCAGTTAAATCAGGCACAGTAGCGTTTGTCATTTTTGGTGGAACATGTACAGCATTTACCCAGTAAGGGCTTCCCTTCTCTTTCTTTTGGATAATATAACCAGTAATGGGAGCTCCACCGTCTGATTTTGGTGCAGCCCATTGAAGGTCAACATGATCTTTGCCCCAATCCATGACATCAGGCTTTCCTGGAGCAGTTGGTTCATCAAATTCATTTTTGGCACAGATGCTCTTGTCTAGCTCTAATGGTTCAGATTGTCCAATAGAATTGACTGCGCTAACTCTGAAGAGGTAATCCTTCAGGTGAACTAGTCTGGTAACTTGATGATTGAGGAATGTGCTCATGCCAGCATCAGCCCAAAGGCCTCTGGAGAGATCCATCTTTTCTACAACATAGTGAAGAATTGGGGAACCACCATCATCCAAAGGCGCACGCCATGCAAGTTGACAACTTTCCTTGGTAACATCAGAAACAATAAGGGGCTTCTCAGGTTTACTAGGCTTATCTAATACAGTGACTTGAGCTGTAGCACTGCATACTCCTAAGTCATTTTTAAGTGTTAGTTTGTATGTGCCACCATCAGCTCTAGTTGAGAATGGAATGTCGAAAGTAACTTTGTTCATAAACACTTGCATATCAACTCTATCTGAAGGTTGTACTACCATTCCGTTGATTTGCCACTCAGCAGTTGGTTTAGGTGATGCTTCAATTGGAATCTCATAGGCAATCCTCTGTCCAGCTCTGACTGTAAGATCTTTGAGAAGCATTTTATCAAAGTGTGGAGCACAGAATCTGGCTTTAGCAATCTGTGGAGTTGATCCATCACTGGGTTCTCCAGGGCCAGCCTTATTTACAGCAATAACTCTGAACTCATATTCTTCACCTTCGATAAGTCCTGGAACCGTAGCTGTAGTCTGTGGTCCCGAAACCATAGCAGCTTTTTCCCAAGGTCCATATTTTGTCTTGGCCTCAATTATATAGCCAGTAATAGGAGAGCCTCCGTCCTTCTTTGGAGGTACCCATTCAAGATCCATATGATCTTTATCCCAGTCTTTGACAACGGGTGTTCCTGGTTTGTCGGGAGTGTTGTAAGGATCTTTAGCTGTTACAGGTTCATGTCCTAATAATGGGATTGACTCTCCTTGCTTGTTCACTGCACGAACACGGAAGTTGTAGTCGTGTCCTTCAATAAGATGATCTGCCCTGATATTACATCCTTGTACTTCACCAACGGGCACCCATCTCATATTCTCAGAATCCATTTTCTCAACAACATATCCAGTAATGTCGCTACCACCATCGTCTTTTGGTGGTCTCCAGTAGAGTGTGCATCCTGATTTAGTGATATTGTCAGCCTTGAGAGGACCTTCAGGAGGTAAGGGCACATCTAGAATGACAACAGTGAGTGTCGCACTGTCTGTTCCATTAACATTCTTTGCTTTAAGTTTGTAAATTCCAGAATCATTTCTCTTGGCATCAACAAGCTTGAATTTAGTAGAGTATTGTTCATTAGTGATTTTGATTCTGTCTGTGTTGATGATAATATTCTCATCATGGAACCATTCCTTAGTTGGAATAGGTTCTCCTGAGACTGGGATATCAAAGTCAAAGTTTTGGCCAGCGCGAATCTTGACATCAAACATGAAGTTTCTATCGATCTTAGGTGCTTGATTCTTGGCCCTGGCAAGGTGAGAATTGGAAGCATCACTGGGCTCTCCTTTGCCAGCTTTATTGACAGCACGTACTCTGAATTCGTAGTTGGTTCCTTCAATGAGGTCATCAACTTTACCAGTTGTAACATCTCCTTCAACCTAAAAGAAGAAAGTATTGATGGTTTATAAATTGTTTTTTATCATATCTTCTTATCTTGAATCATTATAAATATGCATTAAAAAATTATCAACTGCACAATAATGAAAATTTAAACATAAACAAAATTAGATACCTGTGCACACTCTTCCCAATCTGGGGAGAATTTATCTTTCTTTTCAATGACATAGCCAGTAATGGGAGAGCCTCCGTCAGATTCTGGTCTAGTCCATTTGAGTTCCACAAAGTTCTTATCGAAGTCTGACACCACAGGGGTACCAGGCTTGCCAGCAGCATCTGTGAATATTAATATTAATTTGTCAAAAAATAAATGGTATTGAATATCAATGAAAAATTCTTAACAATAATTTAATGCTCTAAATTATCACAACATGACCATTGAACTCACCGAATGGATTCTTGGCTTCAATAGCCTGTTGTGTGGTGAGAGGTTCAGATTTGCCCTGTCTGTTGACAGCCTTCACTCTGAATTTGTATTTGTGTCCAGGTTGTAGACCTTCCACAGCCAATGAAGTCTGCGGACCTTCTGTCTCTCCAGCAGGCACCCATCTTCCTGTGGCCTCGTCCATTTTCTCCACAACATATTTTTCAACAGGTTGGCCTCCATCATCAGCTGGTGGGTTCCATGATAGCTTGGCACCATTAGCATGTACATCAGAAACCTAAAACAATTGTGAAAAATGATTGTGTGAAAAAAATATCAGATTATATGACTTGATATAAAAATATTACAATTAAACAACCAAGATACCTTGAGTGGTCCACCAGGTGGGCTGGGTACACTGAGTACAATGACATCCACTTCAGCAATGTCCTTGCCATTGCAATTTTCTGCAGTAATGGTGTAGCGACCACTGTCTGCTCTTGTGGCGACCTTGCAGTTGATCTTTGTGTTGTAGTCGCTGTGCTGTACTTTCATGTCTCCGGAAGATTTGACCTCTTTCTTACCCAAGAACCATTTGGTTTCGGGCATAGGTTCACCAGATACCTATAAATAAGACAATAATTTGATTTCAATATTAATAAGAAAAATTTAATCAAAACCAGATAGTAAACTGTACTTGATAATAAAAACAAATTTTTGTGTCAAATGTAGTAGCATAGTGGTAGGTCGTTTGACTTTGCAGGCATGCTGGTTTCAACCAGAAGAAAAAATTATCCACGGTTTCTCACGATTCTTGTATCTCTGAGCTTAAACTTAAACCAGCATTGTATTAGATTTCCGAATGAAACTTTTTCCTATACTTATAATTATTATAAACTTCCAAGATTAAAAAAAAATTGTTTGTTTGACTTTTAATTGTTTTTACATTCAACTTTTAAAGTGAAGATGGATATGACTAAAATTGGAGTAAATTGAAAATGAGTTCCGACTAACCCAGCAGAAACTGCTCGTAATGTCTATGCTGTGTTTGGAGGGGATATAGAGAAGATAAATATCTACCTTTGTTCCCCTAAATAAATAAATGTTTGTGTTCATAAAATTGGTCGAGGCAGAATTTATTTTTGATTCTAATGGGTTGCATTACCTTGACATCAAATCCAAACTTCTGTCCGACTCGGATTTTGATATTTTCCAGGTTTGTGCGGTCAATCTTTGGCGCCAGATTTCTGGGTTTAGCAGTGACGGGGTGAGTGGAGTCGCTGGGATCACCAGGTCCGGCAGCATTGACGGCACGTATCCTAAACTCGTATGTCTGTCCCTCGATCAGGTCGGGAACGCGACAATCAAGCTTGTTGCCAGGCACCTAAAATGGATGTTCATAAATTAATTCAATAAAAGAAGATAATAACACACTATGCAAATAAGTAAATAATAGATTCTTCAAGATGTTAAATTTGATATATTTTTACCTCCAAAGCCTTCTCCCACTGTCCAAACTTGTCCTTCTTCTCCACCACATATCCAGTGATAGGAGAGCCTCCGTCTTCCTTGGGCGGGGTCCACTTGAGATCTACATGGTCCTTATCCCAGTCTACAACACTCGGTACACCAGGAGCACCTAAAATATTTACAACAAAATTTTTTAAATAAAATTCAAAATGACTTGAAAATGTCATAATTTTTAAGAACAAAACTGAAATATCTATTGCTCATTTGATAATAATGAAATATTCACCTGGTTCGTCGAATGGATTCTTGGCAACAATGGCTTGTTCAGTGATTAGTGGCTCCGACTCTCCCTCAGAGTTAACGGCTGATACTCTGAACCTGTACTCTTTGTTAGGAGTAAGGCCAGTAACGTCACATTCTGAAATTGATAAAAATAACAAAATTGTAGAAATATGTTGATATGAAAATATAAACAGCAATTAAAATTTGTTTAAATGACTTACTAGGCTCAGCCGCTCTGGCGCAAGGTACCCAGCATCCTGTCTCTGTGTCCAGTTTGTCCACCTGGTAATATTCAATGGGAGATCCACCATCGTCCAGGGGCCTCTTCCATTTCAATGTGCATCCTTCTTTATGGACATCGGATACCTGATATTAAATTATACATGGATGATTTAACAAAAAAATTAGGATTGTATCATGGATTGTATTTTACTATTGATATATTTGGAGTTAACTTTGTGGCATATTTTGAACAATTTTATTTATTACAATTCACTTTATGTCAAATACTACTGAGTTATTCAATATGACTGGTTTTGAAGAAACCATTTCTTCCTTAGAATTCTTCGAAACTGGTTGTATCAAAAAACTAATTTGTTGTTTAACCAATTTAAGAGAAATAAGTAATTATACCTGATATTCTAATTCTTTAACAAAATGGTTATGTAGAATTTGATAAAACGGAGATTTGGCGACTGCCATTCTATTCACCATTGAAAAACACAAACAAAATGAAAAATTTCCTGAACTTATAACTCTACGACTTGTGAGTCATTTTATTAAAGTCTGAGATAGGTAGACAAACAGATTATATTAATTGTAATAAAACATAGATTGGTACATTGAGTGGTCCCTCTGGTTTTCCTGGTTTGTCGGTTACTGTGACCATAATGGTGACAGTATCCCGACCACTGGAATTGACTGCCGATACTTGGTATTCTCCGGTGTCACCGCGATGCACAGGTCTGATGGTCAACTTGGTGTTGTAATCCACATTGTCGATCTGTACTTGTTTTGATCCCCTGAAAAGAATACATCAAAAAATAAATAAAAAGTGATTGATGGGAAATTTTAACACTAACAAAACAAAATGACTAACTTTATTTACATTTATAATTTTAAAGGCTAGCGTCCATACAGGCGCAGTGGATAGATCAGACAGAGCGCATTAGACGGATTGTAAAATTTTTTGTATAGGAATTCATACAAGTGCATCCACTGATCGGCATCTGACGGAACGCGCGTATTGGATTGTCTAATGCTGTTGCTAGGAGACCTTTTTGTATGTGCATTTTCTATGGTGATGATATATTGCCTTTTTTGCAAAGTGACAATTGTTGACAATTGTAATTTAATAACTTACTTCAGTGGCATGTTCTGATATCTCCATTCAACAGTTGGTGGAGGTTCACCGATGATGGCAGCGTCGAACTTAAGTGTGGATCCCGCAGACAACGTCACATCCCTCAGGTTCCTCCTGTCGATCTTGGGTGCCAAGAAGCGAGGTTTGGCAATGAAGTTCTTCGATGCCTCTGAAGGCTTCGACTGCCCGGCCTTGTTCACAGCGATCACGCGGAACTGATATTCGTTGCCCTCAATCAAACTGAAATGGAGAAAAGATGAAGATTATCATCAAATATGGATCTTAAAATGTATAAATGTTGATTTTTGGGTTGAGGTAAAAATAATCTTAATCCTTTTATTGCTATGCATTATTATTTCTCTAGTTTCAGTCTTGTAGAGCATTATTCTGACAATGTGCTTTGCACAAACGTATCAATAATCAAATATAACCAATACATCTATTTCACGAACGTATCAATAATCAAATATAACCAATACATCTATTTCACGAACGTATCAATAATCAAATATAACCAATACATCTATTACCAAGGATTTTTATTTATTTATAAAACACATGTAGAGTGTTTCATTAAAAAGTGCATTTATTGATTAAGTTGGTATGATTGCATTTGGTGTTGTTATACATTAAAAATAGGATGTTTCCTACAATTAGGGAATTTTTTTTCATTCGTAATATTTGTAAAAGTAATTTCTGTTAAATCAGCACAAATCGTTAAAAAATATGTTTATTTTGTTTAAAATAATCATAGAAGACATGTCATGTATCATTCTATCATATAATAATCAGATTATTTTCTGACAATGATTAATATAAACACATATATAATTCCACAATTTATTTTATTTTTCTCCCGACGACCGTTTCGGCTTATAAGGCCATAGTTGATTATGGCCTTATAAGCCGAAACGGTCGTCGGGAGAAAAATAAAATAAATTGTGGAATTATATATGTGTTCATATTAATCATTGTCATAATGGAATTCTACAAATTAGAAGCCGTCACAATCGAAAGATTGAAAAGTGCGTAGATTATTTTCTTTTAAAATTTCTTATTATGTTTTAAATATGAGATTAGAGGAACTTAATTTGAAGATATGGCAACATTACTATTTTTATTTGACTTGCTGACAATCATACCAACAATACCAACCAACAACCAGTACCAACATTTTTTTTTACTAGCGTCTACAATCCGCATTCACCTGTTTCCAGTTTAGTAAGTCAAAGTTTCCCGTTGGCTCTCTGATTGGTTGAGATCTCATAGTATTAAGTCGAATGAGCTGTGAATTTTTATATTAAATGCGAAAATTAAAAAAAATATATAAATTTAATTAATAATTCAATTTATAAAGCAACTCTTGTTATTATTATTATTAACAAACTTAATCCTAACCTAAGAATGCAGAAAAAAAAGCTGGGACTAGACGCTACTATTTTTTTATGTTTAAGTGTAATTTTTTCTTAACAATTTTCTGTGTAACACACTGTCTTATTACTCTATACGTGTGAGTGTGATCTTATCCTAACTTTATAATAATGGATAATAAAGCATTAAGTCTATAGGTATTTTTTAATCATAATAGTAGATAATTGCAATGTACAGAGGTGACAAGTAGGTACTAGAAATTGGTTTCGGTTTTGAGTTTCAAGAATAATGTTACTTGTTGTGTGGTATAAATTTACAAACATCAATAAGCCCACTAGTGTTATATTATAAGAAAGAAGTAAACTTAAAATAATGACTGTAAAGTTAAATGAGGAAGTAACAAAGAAAACAAGTTACCCGTTGACAGTGGCCTGTGGTTTATCAGAGTGTGTCTCACAAGCCTTCTCCCACATGGGTGAGTATTTGTCCTTCTTCTCCACAATGTAACTGGTGATTGGAGTGCCGCCGTCGGATATGGGCGCGTCCCACTTGAGGTCAACATGGTTAGCGGACCAGTCCTCAGGAGCAGGCTGACCGGGTGTGTCTGGAACGGCTGCAAGATTTTTTTGAAATTTTATTTTCCATCTCAATCTAACATGTATGATTCAATTTAATCATGAAATTTTATATATTTGTAAAGAATAACGTAATGCAAAACTAACTGAATGGATCCTTGGCAATGATGGATCCGAGGGTTTCCAGAGGCTCAGATTCTCCTTCCTTGTTTATGGCTTTGACACGGAATTTGTACTCATGTCCAGGAATCAAACCATCGACCTACAAATACAACAATCAATTTAATACACAATGAATGTTAGACGAGACAAATTTATGTATTACTTTATCATGATACAAACCTTCATTTCTGGTACGTTTCCGAGTGTCTTGCCGACTGGTATCCAAGATCCTGTTTCAGGATCATATTTCTCCACGAGGTAGCCTTCGATTGGCTCTCCGCCATCGTCCTTGGGCTTGTTCCACTTGAGGGTGCAGCCTTCCTTGTGGATGTCTGACACCTCCAGTGGGCCTTCGGGTTTGTCGGGTTTGGCTGAAAAGAAAAACAGCATATTTTAAATTTGATAAATTTTTACTTCAAATAGGTATAATAAATTAACCTTAGTTTAAAACCAATTTCTTGCAACATTTTTAAACTTGAAAAAATTAGACAAGAACAAAATTAAAAAACGTTTTAAATTCAATTAAAAAATGTAAAAAGAAAATGGTAAAATGTACCAAAAAAGAAATACTCACATGTGATGATGATTTCAACTTCTGCTGTGTCCTGTCCATACTTGTTGACAGCTGTGATCTTGTATATACCAGACTCCTTCCTCTTGGGGCTGTCATTGTGGTACTTGGTCATGTGTGGAATGTTGATAACTGCAACAACAAAAACAGTGTTACAAATGCACCAAGAAGTTTATCAGATAACAATCAATCGTTTTATGACATATAAAGTATTTATTAGCAGAAAAAGATGGCTCACTCTTAAGGTTAGACGTGCTGGAGACATTCTTGTTGTTGAGTGTCCAAGAGCAGTCTGGTTCAGGTTCTCCGCTGACCTTCACATCCAACATGACAGGCTCTCCTTCCTTCACCTTGATCTCGTGCAGACAACGGCGGTCGATCTTGGGAGCCACTGAAAAGATTTAAGAAGAGTTACTGAAAAGCTTTGAATCGAGTACATAAGATTACAAGTTCCCAAAAACTTGAGGATGTACATGGGTCCTTTTTCTTATACTCCATCCTAAATGAGAATGTTATAGAAGTTAACTTCTATTAATCCCCAGGATGGCTACAAAGGTTTGGAGAAGCATCTCCAAATATTATTTAAATGGGTAGAGAACTAATATCATCTTTAAGTCAATCCTTTAAATGCAATAAGTAAAAAAAATGTTATTGACTTACACTTCCTAGGCTTGGTGACAATGCCCTTGGATGCCTGACTAGGTTCACCGGGTCCTGCAGCGTTCACAGCTTTCACCCTGAACTCGTACTCCACACCCTCGTCCAGGTTGTTAACTGTCGCCTTATCATTGTCATCTGGACCGACCTGAAAATGTTATGCTAACCCTTAGTAAATTGGACCAAACAACTACTGTCGCCTTATCATTGTCATCTGGACCGACCTGAAAATGTTATGCTAACCCTTAGTAAATTGGACCAAACAACTATTTATTTATTTTATTTCATTTTGTTTTATAAACACAATAGCTTATTATATAGGTACAATAATAATAAATAAATCTTTGTAAATTTTTCAAGGCTTAATTTTCTAAATAAAATAAAATTTAAGCTTCCTTAATCCTTTTTCTCTTTGAGGATGATCAGTGGATGCGTTATAATTTGAGATATGTCATAAATATATTGGTAGGAAAGGATCGCTTAACATCTCAAATATATTCAAATGATATTCATTCATACCATCACGGCATATCCTACAATGTGGGGTAACCAGCGACAACACACTCATAGAGTAAAGAATATACAAAGGTGAACTTGTTTAGTTTTAAATGAAATAAAAACACAACTTTGTGTACATCACTACAATTATAACTTTTATTTAATTTAATAAAAATTCCTCTACATGTTACGAGAACAAAGTTCCCTTCCTCAGGAAGATACAAAGTATACTAAAATAAAATACAATATACAGACTTAAAGTAAACATAATGGGTGGAGTGTGGGCTGGGTGGGGGATGCAATGAAGTTATTGGTTAATTCATTTTTGTATTGGGGGATTTTATAAGGAAACTTTGTTCTCGTAACATTTAGAGGAATTTTTATTCAATTTGAATAAAAGTTATAATTGTAGTGGTGTACACAAAGTTGTGTTTTTATTTCATTTAATTAATTGCAAAATGATACCACTGAGTAAAAAAAAAACAATCATTTGTCAATGATGTTGTTTAGTTATTTTTATTTTTTCATTTTCAGTTTTTATGATTTATATATTTTAATTTGTACATGAACTAGATAACACTATGTAATCTTTGTTGGCTAATTTTTTTCTATGTGTGTATTAGAATATTGTTTTGTACAGCTATATGTTTACTTAAATATATAAAATAAATGAATAAATAAATAAACTACAACACTAGTCTAGGAGATTGGTATGTAATTATACTTTTGTCATGTCTATAGATTATTGAACAGAAAGTATTTAAATAGGTATATTATTTGATAAACAGAGATAAGTAGTAAGAACATACTTGAAACTACATAATTGACTACAAACTACAAAGTTTAACTCAAAACAAAATGACTTAACTTGTGACAATATTCAATTAAATCAATGTTTAAACAAAGATATAGGATTTTTAAAAATAAAATATTCTCACTTCAGCGGCCTTTATCCACTTGTCGGTTCCCTTTTCTCTCTTCTCCACGACGTATCCTGTGATGGGAGAACCACCGTCCTTGATTGGCTTGGTCCATTTGAGATCCACACGGTCCTTGTCCCAGTCCACAGCTTCCGGAGTACCAGGTGCACCGGGCTCATCTGAAAGTAAAGCATTCATAAAGAACATGAAAACAAAAAAATTAAACATACCCATACCTCTTCTCTTATTACTTACTTCATACATCTCTACCCTTCAAAACTAGATTTAAGAGATCGTGCCAATTTTTCCTTGGCCGACATCTACTTTTCGTTCCTCTCTTATCAACTTAATATACTTTCTTGGTTAGACAAGCATCACTCATTCTATATATGTGGCCACACCACCTTAAGGGATTTATACATACATACATACCATCACGCCATGTCCTTCACGGGGTAGGCAGAGAGAACCGAACGCCACATTTTTCTATCTTGACACACATTCATCGCCTCATAAACATTCATACGTCGTCTTATACATTTTCGTCTGTTGTTCACGCTTCTTACATTTATTTATATTTAAAATAAAATATTTATATAAAGTAAACGCACAAAGGTGGGTTAATTGCTATAAGGCAATCTCTTCCAACCAACCTGGGCAACATGAAGTTACAAAAGTTAATTCGGTAAAATATTATTTAATACCTTAGAAAATAATACTAAAAAAAAATTATAGTGTATTGTTTTATTTTTTAAATATTTTTTTGGATGAAATTTAGAAAAAGATTTCAAGAAGGAAGATATTGCTCATAGTAAAATTTAATAGACAAGATATTCATATTCAATGTTCGTTACAACCAAGTAAATCTAGAGTAGCTAAAATAATCCCTTTTAGCAAATCCTCACCGAATGGATTCTTGGCAATGATGGAATGCTCAGCGTCGAGTGGCTCCGAGACACCCTCTGTGTTGACAGCAGACACTCTGAACTTGTACTCTTGTCCAGGCACCAGGTTGGTCACCTCAGCCTTGGGATCCTTGGTCTTGCAAGCGGGCAGCCAGCGACCTGTCTCTGTGTCCATTTTTTCCACCAGGTAATGGTCCAAGGGAGCACCGCCATCGTCTAGTGGTGGATTCCACTTCAGATTGCAGCCTTCCTTGTGGACGTCGCTTATCTAGAAATGAAAATTTGTAAAATAATATCTGATTTATTTTTTACAGATGTTCACGATTACTTCAATATCTCTTAGAAAAAAATATATTTCGACATTTTTGATAACTTTGAATTAATTCATCCCCATTCCTTTAATAATTTGCCAGAATAACTAAAAACTATGACCGAAAAATCATTACAGCGGGAATTGAAAACCAGACTTTGTATCAAGAACTGAAGTAATGTGTTTAAAATTAAACATACAATGTTGACTATGAATCATTTTCATGAGCTAATTGGCTCTCTTAATAATCATTATAAATAAAAATAAATTAAATTATATTTTAATAATTATTATATTACAGATTTCAAATATTTCTAATTAAATCAATAATACATTTGTAAACTCTGGTCTGAATAACTGTCCAGACTAGAATATTTCAGAGCCTAGACATGTTTCTTCTGCCAACACAACGCTTTCCCTTGATGATGAGCTACTGGAGTAAATACTCGTAGTCTCCTCTGAGTATGTGACCCAGATATGAAATACTATTACAGCTAAAATTCTCAACTTTAAAGACTCTTGTTATTTTTACGAACTGGCCAACGCATCCAAATATTACTATATTAGTTGGAATGATTCAATTCAAGATTTGACTATTACCTTGAGTGGTCCTTCTGGTTTACCAGGAACATCGAGCACAATAATCTCCACCTGTGCCTCATCATGTCCCGAGCTGTTTTCAGCCTTTAGTACGTATGTACCAGAGTGTTTGCGTGAGGCAATAGGCACTGACAATTTGGTCTTGTAGTTTTCTGTGTCAATGGTGCGATCCTCTGTTGTTTCCAGACGTGCTTTGTTCTGGAACCTGAAATGCACACAGCAATAAATAATAGCCACCTTCAAGTGGTTCAAGAAAGGTTAATTATATAAAATAAAAAATGGAGTCAATAATGTGGCTATAGACGCTACAGTCTACAATCAATTATTTGGCACATGGCAGAATCATATTTGTCTTTATATTTTATTCGTAAATATATTTTCAGTTTTGACTCACTTCCGATATATTAAAGTGTTGAAAAAAGGTAGAAGAGAAGGTGATATAAAAATTATGTTTCTCCGAGTTTCTCAATGTTTAAATGGGTCTTAAAAGTTATTCAACCAGGTAAATCATCATTTTCTGAATTATATGCATTTTCTCCAAGTTTAGGGAACAAATGAAACAAAAATTTAAGCAGTCCAGTTATTTAAAGCACATTTGGAGGTTGATAAATTGGTAAAACTGTATTAGTTTGAATCAAATACATTGGACTTACCATGTCTTTGTTGGTGGTGGTTCACCGCTGACCTTGATATCCAACCGGATCAGACAACCAGCCTTGATTGTGATGTCACGCATGTTGGTGCGATCGATCTTAGGAGCAGCTAAAACATACAACATACAGATGTAAGTTCATATAGTTCCAAGACTACGAGAACAATATAATAGTGTTGTGGTTAATAAAGAAACTGCCTTACCGAATCTATCCTTGGCAAGGAGATTCTCTGATGCCTGGGAAGGCTTGGACTGTCCAGCCTTGTTCACTGCTTTCACTCTGAACTGATAGGTCTTGCCCTCAACTAGATCTGGCACCTTGGCTTCACACTTGTTGCCAGGTACCTGCACATAGAAAAAAATATATTAAAAAAACTTGAAAGATATTAAAACCCAGCTAAGGAAACTTGGCCATTTTAATTTGAACAAAGTATGTAGTAATGTGCCTATATGGCATGATTATAAACCCAGTGTGCTCGAAAGGAGTCTTTGAAAAGAAACGTTGGTAGACCCCCTAATAAAAGATGGTTAGACTACATTGTCTAGTTGAATCTGGATACAGAGAGGAAAAAATAGAGAAACGAGCGGAAGTATATAGAACTGGCCTATATCCAGCAGTGGAGGGAAGAAGGCAAAGGAAGAAGAGGATGTAGTCATGTATTTGAATATAGTTTCACGTAGGTACATAAAAACACAATTAAAAAAAAAAATTACATATAGACGTATAACAATAAATAGAAAGCAATTTGACAAACCTCTGCAGCCTTGACCCACTTGCCAGTATCACGGTCCTTCTTCTCCACAATGTATCCAGTGATTGGAGATCCACCATCGTTAGCTGGTTTCTCCCACTTAAGCTCAGCATGGTTCTTGGACCAGTCCTTGAATTCGGGTTTGCCAGGAGCTTCCGGCTCGTCTAAAATATAAATCAGCAATTATTCGTTTTTAAAATATAAATCAGGGATTATTAATAAGCACACTCAAATGTAATACATTTTTTTTTCACTTTTAGAACAACTAAATGCTGTTGAAGAAAATTTGCTTGACTTATGACAAACAAAGAGTAAATAAACCTACCGAATGGATTCTTAGCCGTGGTGGCACTTTCTGTAACCAATGGTTCCGACTCGCCCTCCGGATTGACAGCTTTGACTCTGAACATGTAATCTTTGCCTTCGTTGAGGCCAGTTACATCACACTCTGGATCTTTGGTGGTGCATACTGGAACCCAGCGACCGGTGTCTGTGTCCATCCTCTCCACGGCGTAGCACTCAATTGGTTCACCACCGTCGTCTTCGGGTTTGTCCCATTTCAGCTTGCAGCCATCTGCCTTAACGTCTGATACCTGGGAATATGTAAAAATAATTGGTTAGATTAGTTAACACAGGAAGGAGATGAATAATTATGCTTCAGACTTACAAATCGTCATAAAAAAATAACTAGAAAAAGCCATGGTTTTGATTCAACTGTGAAACAGACACTTATCTTTCATTTTACAGAAATAAATAAGAAAAAAAAATAAACAAGTTACCTTCAAGGGTCCCTTTGGTTTGGATGGTTTGCTGACAACGTTAACCTCTACTTCGACTGTGTCTGTACCAGAGTCGTTTTTGGCTGTGACGATGTACACTCCAGTGTCTACCCTCTTCATCTTCTGGTACACAAAGCTGGTCTTGTATTCCTCGTTGACGATCTTGAGACGCTCGTTGGACGTGAGGACAGCCCCCTTGAGGGTCCATGTGATGGTCGGCTCCGGTTCGCCCTTGACGTCGGCTTCCATCTTTAAAGTCTCGCCAGAGCGAACCGTCTTCTTTTGAAGATTCTTGCGGTCGATTTTGGGTGCAACTGAAATTGTCAAAACACATAATATAATTGATGAAAGTAATGAAAAGAAAATTACATGTCATGTTAAGGTCGTTTCTATTTAATCTTTTATTGTATATATTTTATAAAAAGGATACTAGAGCTTTAAAACTTTAGATTTGGTAAGACTTGTGAAAAAGGAGTACTTTTTTCAATCTTTCCCTAAGAAAATCATATTTTGTCAGAAGAAAGATGGCAGTCAATTCCTTGCTATAGCAAATGCACAATCACCAAATTTAGTAGAGTTCTTCTTCTTATTTTGCCTATCGTCTCTTTTGCGGAGGTTGGCAATCATTTATTTATTTAACTTTTTGTACATATGTAGTATAAACAAATATAATGCACACTGGCGGGCTTATTGCCATTAGGCAATTTCTTCCAACCAACCATCATCAGGGAGGTAAGTCCCAATAAACGGTAGAATCAAAACACTCATGATAACCCATATCATGGATATAATTATCTTATGGAGTTCTATAATACCATAGGTATTATATCCATGATATAGGTTATCATGAGAGTTTTGATTCCACTGATTGACGGAACTTGCCCCCCCCCAGAGTTGCTCTGCCTTGTTAATACGGCCCTAAATAACAATGCAGTGCTTTTATTGAAGAGGAAAGTGCGAAAAATTCTTTGACTAGCGGTGTGCGTTTCAACTTAAATAACAATGATGTTTGACGATATAAAGTGAATAATAAAGATACTTACGGAAACGTGGCTTGCACACAACAGACTTGGAGGGATCTGATGGTTCACTGGGGCCTGCCTTATTGACAGCCATCACTCTGAACTCATACTCGTGTCCCTCTTCGACGTCCGTCACACGACCCACGGGACGATCACCCGACACCTTACCACAGTCCTGCCATGACCTGAAAAGTATATCGTCATATTATTGAACAATTATTTTTATCGATACATATTTTAAAGGTTGAAAAATATTGCTAAAAGTGAATATTATGCACTCGTGTAAGACTTGTTAAATATAATATAAAAAATTAATTATTAACAATATTGTTCAATAGATGGCAATACTATACAAAGATTAATGAGGCAACTCATCAAAAAGTATAATAAATTGATGAACGCTGTTCAAGCACCTTCAGTAATCATGATAATCAGGGATTGATAGATTAAAAATCTTGTAAGGGTATTATTTTTGTTTTCATTGACACACAATTATCATATTTTAAAAGATTGGTAGTACCTAAGTGTTCCTAATTTTAGACATGAAGTTGTCTAAAAGTTCACATATAAATATATAGATCAAGAGCTAGCGACTGCCAAATTTACGTCATAGTATAATGGCTGATTTATTTTCTGTAAAAGGATTCCACAGCAGGTAACGATTGGATAATATGAACCCTGATGAATGGCTTCAAAGTACTGATATTTCAATGCTATTTAAATATGTAAGTTATAGTGTAAAGAGTGATTAATAAATTATGATGTGATATGTCACATAAATTTTTTTTCAATTAAACTGTAAAGGTGTCTGTCGGAGGGTTTCCACCAACCAATGTGTCTGTAAATAGAAAGTTTGATTTCTAATCGTCTTCCATAGAGAATATGAAAAAATCACATTTTATATTATAACGATGTGCTAAAATAATGTTAAAATACCAATTTTCAACACTTGTCGGCTGTTACTTCCGAAAGCAACCAGTAATCAGGGTTCATATTATCCAATCGTTGTTACCTGCTGTGGTATACTTTCGTTGAAATAAATCAGCCTTTATACTAAAGCGTAAGTCTGGCAGTCGCTGGCTCTTACTCTGATACAATTTTATAGGAATGTAATATGTTATGTTAATGTGTATATGAACGTATATAAAAGAATATGAAATGATATGAAAATGAGGTTAGACTGACCTTCCTCCCTTCTCTCTCTTTTGTATGACATATCCAGTGATGGGTGCTCCACCGTCGCTCTTGGGTGCCGCCCATTCCAGATCCACAAAGTCCTTGTCCCAGTTCTTGAGTTCAGGGCGACCTGGCTTGTCGGGCTCGTCTGTAACACCAATAATGCTATGTTATATCACGTTTACACCTTCATTTAGACTACCACGAAATTGACTAGTAGAAACATCATTATTTTTATAACTCTATCGTTCTTTTCATAAACAATCTTTGAATAATGGCCTTACTCTCGAAACTAGATGCCAAATATATCTATGCATGGGACATACTTACCTGCCGTCCTATTCTCCATTATAAGCGTACATTCTAATTGCTATTATGATTTGAACATACATATTTACTGCCTTTATCTCCAAAAATTATTTTTTATGAAGTTTGGTTCTCAGCAAAATTTTTAAAATAAGATTCGATTCGAGTTCAACAGAAAGGTCGCTAATCATGTAAAGAATTAACAAAGTGTCTATTGTAAAATATGCAGTATTTGATTCAAATGCAAGACTTCAAAGTTTTCTAGTTTTGCATTTATTTCTATTTGAAAAGATGCATAAGTTAGAATGTGAAATTATATGAAATAAATAGGCAATATACACACCGAATGGATTCTTGGCTGTGATAGCTTTCTCAGTCTCCAGCTCTTCTGATTCTCCTTCCTTGTTGACGGCCTTCACCCTGAACTTGTACTGCTTACCCTCCTGGAGGCCTCCAACTTGGGCCTGAAATTAATACACAACATCAATATTTCTAATACTTCTTCTTATACTGATTGAAGGACACTTGTTTATGCAGTTTGCTGCCTTTTGTAAAACTTATAAACTATACATGATTATTAAAATTATTATTTGAATATTGAATCAAGGTGTCTCAAGCAGAAAACAGATGTTCTAACCTGAGAAACATTCATGAATTGACAAGTTGAAAGAATAATTATTTAGAGAATTTAAATGTCAGTTTTGACTTTTTTTTAAAACATACCTTGGGTTCCTTGCTGGTTCCGCATGGGACCCATTGTCCAGTGAGGGGATCCATCTTCTCGATCTCATAGTACTCGATGGGACTGCCGCCGTCATCGTCCGGTTTCTTCCAGGCCAGAGTACAACCATTCTTTGTTACGTCCGCTACTTCCAGAGGGCCATTTGGTTTTGATGGTTTGCCTGTAATTTTTCATACTTATGATGATCTCATGAAAAACATCACTATTAATCCAGTCTTACATTTAAATAGAAATAATAAGACTTCAATGTCAAATTGTAATTGTTTAACTAACTGGTGTTTCAAGATCACCAGTGCAAAACTATTAGAAGATTCTAAATGAAAAAAACAAGGATTTGGAACAAAGGTAATGTACTATGGTTGGACAGAATTTGCTGTCCTGTGTTTTCATGAATAATTGTACTAAAGAAGATCTTACTTTGATTTATCAATGTTTTTTTCATAGATTGTTTTTCGCAGTATAAAAGATTTCAATGCATGGTATGACAAAGAGTAAAACCAACATTATAATAAACTCCAAACAGATTTGAGACTGGCGACTGAATTTAATAATTTTAAAAATAAAATAGACATCAAATATTGACCAATTTGTAAATTATATTCACTTCATTTTGTATAGCAATAATTCTGTAGATATTCTGGAGATTTCTTTTGTTTTTAAATGTCTCCTTTACACACGGTAAAGGACAATATTATATTTTTTTATTGTGTATCTTTTTTTGTTCCTTGTGATTATGTATTTTGAATGTGTTGTATTATATATAAATAAAATACAATGATTTCTACTCTCTCACCAATAACGATGATTTCTACTTCAGCCTCATCCTCGCCAACCTCATTCTTGGCCTTGATCTTATAGGTGCCAGTGTTGGATCTCTTGGCTCTCATAATAAGGAACTTGGTGTTGTAGTCGACGTTATCGACCCGAATAAGATCGTCAGTCACCACTTCCTTGTCTTTGAAGGTCCAGGTGACGGTTGGTGGTGGTTCACCGATGATCTTTATATCCAGGGCGACTGGCAGACCAGCCTTGACGGTGATCTGGTTCAGGTTGGTGCGGTCAATTCTAGGTTTCACTGAAAGAATCATTTGAGAAAAATGTTAATTTTATTTAAAGACGCAGATAATTACAATTATCATATATTTCCAAGTCACAAGGACGATTGGTATAGTACATATAATAGGACAGAAAACAATGTAACATTTTCTTTGTGAAACTCCATGGTAACGTAGATTAAGAATTTGACAAAAACAAAAGATCGATACTCTGATGATGAGCTTTGATAGATTGATACCAGTCATTGATAAAGAAACCAGGACACAAAAACTTTTGTTTTTTTTAATCTATGGAATCAATTTTATATTGTTTAGAAATACGGATGTTTTAGTAATCGCAAGAAATAAAATGAAATCATTTATTATATTTTGAAAGTCACAATAAAAAGTAAGTGCAACTTACGATATCTGGCCTTAGCCGTATGCCAGTTGGTCTGTTCGGAAGGTTCTGAGGGTCCAGCCTTATTGACGGCTCTCACGCGGAATTGATATTGGTTACCCTCATCCAATTTGGGTACAGTTCCTTGGCAAACATTTCCTTGCACCTCAGCTGCCTGTAAAATATGATTATGATCAGTATAATTGATATCATAATAAAGTGAATGCATATATTGAACCTAAAATCAATTACCTTTCAAAACGAAGACATCTCTCAAATGGAAAAGGGTAAATTATAAAATGGTTTTATAGTAAAAATAACTAATTACATAACATGATAAAATACTTTTGAGTTCTTTTGGTGTACACAAAAGTTCTTCAAAAATAGATGAATAGTTTGTTGTTACCTTAACAAATTCTCCACGGAACTTATCCATCATTTCAATGATGTAGCCAGTGATGGGTGCGCCGTTGTCCCTGATGGGTGGCTCCCACTTGAGTTTCACCATGTTCTCGTTCCAGTCCACAATGTCGGGCAGACCAGGAGCTGATGGGGCATCGAATGGATTCTTGGCCACGGTTGAAGTGTCAGTTTCCAGAGGTTCAGACTCACCTTCCTCGTTTACCGCCTTCACACGGAACTGGTAAGTATGCATTGGTTCCAAGCCTGGATAATTCAACCGTTTTAATGAATCAAACAAAAGAAAGTGTTGGAATGAGAATAAATTGTGAGTTGTAAAATAATACAAACAAGTTATGAATATAATTGCCTTTAATTTATCTACAAATTCTATTTTGTCGACAATATTTTGAAAGAATGATAAAATACATTTAATCCAGGTTGAGAAAAAGTTTTCATTAAAGTAGTGCCAAATAAGTGCTATAAAAACAGTCAAATTCAAAGGCACCACCTACCTGTAACAACTCCTTCAAGTTTGTCAGGATCAACGGAACCTGCGGGTGTCCATTTTCCAGTGGCAATGTCCATTTTCTCCATGACAAACATGCTGAGGGGCAGTCCACCAGTGTGTTTGGGTTTCTGCCACTTGAGTTTGCATCCCTCCTTGTGTACATCGGTGACTTCCAGGGGTCCTTCCGGCTTGCCGGGCTTATCTGCAAGAGAGAGCAACAAAAAATCAATAAAGAAAAATAACAATTATACATTCTACATTTAAACATTCTTTTTCACATATCATATTTCATAAATTAAAAATAAATGTATAAAAAAAACTTTTACTGACCAAGTACAACAATTTCAACAGTTGCTTCATCAAAACCGGAATCATTCTCTGCTCTGAGTGTGTATATTCCCGTGTTCTTCCATGCCGTGTCCACAATTTGGAGTTTTGTATTGTAGTCCTCATTCTCAATCTTAGTAGTCAAATTGTTCTCGAGAGCCTAAATAATAAATACAAATATTATCACAAATGGGAAAAGGAATTGAAATGGAGATTTGTTGAACAATTGAGATCGAACAATAGATTGATTACCTTATTGGCGAAGCTCCATGTCTTGGTTGGTGGAGGTTCACCCTTAATGTCAACATCCAACTTGATTGCTGTTCCAGCTCTTACCCTGATCATCTGCATCTTGTCACGGTTGATATGTGGTTTCACTGTAAATTTATGATTCAGTCGTGAACAGACAAATTCTAATAAAATAGATTTGATAGTTTGTCAAATATAATACATAATATAAAAATATAGCACACTTACAGAATCTGGCCTTAGCTGTGTGTGGCTCAGTGGCATCTCCAGGTTCTCCAGGACCGGCTTTATTGACAGCCCTTACCCTGAATTGATAAACATTGCCTTCCTTCAAGTCTGGCACACGTGCCTTGCATTCGGGCGTCTAAAATATCAATCAACAATAATTTTATGACAACTATTTAACATTTTTTACACTATAATCAGTTTTCGAAATAAAGGACACAAATTTTTATTAAAAAAAAAACAACATACTGTAGTAGTTAGCGCCTCTTGCCAAACGCCAAATTTATCCTTCTTCTCGATAACGTAGCCAGTGATGGGGGCACCTCCGTTGTTTTTGGGAGCTTCCCATACCAGATCAACGCGATCCACATCCCAATCTTCGATCGTGGGTACTGAAGGTTTGCCAGGAATGTCTGGGAGAAAAAAAAAGATTAAGTAATTAATAATACATACATTTACATTTTCATTCATATTTCACATAGTATGGTAAAAGGTTTACCGTATGGGTTCTTGGCAATGGTAGATTTCTCTGTCTTGAGAGGCTCTGATTCTCCCTCCTCATTAACAGCCTTCACCCTGAATTCATACTCTTCACCTTCCTGTAATCCTTTCACCTCCATCTCGGGCTCAGTGCACTTGCCAACAGGAACCCAACGTCCTGTGGCTTTATTAAGCTTCTCAACCACGTATCCTGTGACTGGCTTGCCTATAAAACAAAGACAATGTATTAAATATATTTACCATCAACCATAAAAACAAGAGATGTAATTAAAATTCACAGCTCAATAATCATATTATTTATTCCTATACCTCCATCGTCTTCTGGTTTTTTCCATGCCAGTTTGCAGCCAGACTTGGTAACATCTGTGACCTTGATTGGCCCAGTAGGTTTTCCCGGGGCGGACAGAACTGTAACTTCAACATCTGCCTCGTCTTTGCCATGTTCGTTGGTAGCGACAATACGGTACACGCCAGTGTTCTTTCTCAGGGATTCCTTAATGTCCAATTTGGTATTGTAGTCCACATTGATCACTTGGACATTTTCTTGCGTAATCACCTATTAAAAGCAGTACAATGCTAAATAAATGAAAAAAATACTCAAAAGTAAATGACATTCAATAATCATGAATTATGTAAGAGAAGATTGTTAACAATATAATAAAATTTTACCTCAGTCTCAGTTTCCTTCCATTTTCGGAACCATTGTACTTTAGGTGCTGGTTCACCCTTGATGTTAACATCATAGAATATTGGTTTGCCTTGTCTAACTGTAATGGGCTTCAAGTTGGTACGGTCGATGCGCGGTTTCACTAAAAATACATAACAATATTTCACAAAGAATCAATTTGGCGCCCAATATGGGGCAAAAAAAAAGTACTTAAAAAATACTTCCAAGAATTATTTGGTTTTAAAACATGATTGTCTATTAAAATGGAATTGCTTACATGATTTGAACCTGATGACCTGCATCTTTGTTGGATCAGATGGAGAACTGGGTCCAGCTTTGTTTACAGCAATTACACGGAATTGGTATTCGCTGCCTTCTGGAAGGTCTGTAACCTTTCCTGAAAGCTGACTTCCTGGTACCTGATTTCAAAATGAAATTCACAAAATAAGTACATGTCATGGTTAGTAATCAAATGATTAATTTTATACACAATCAAAGATATTTTTGGATATGAAATGACATTCTGATTTTTAGTTTTATATCCAAGAATAAAACGATAAACTCACCTCTGTAGCATTTTCCCAATCTGGCTTATCTTTGGCTTTCTTCTGTATGATGTACTTTTCAATAGGAGCACCATTGTCTGAAGCAGGTGCTTCCCACTTAAGGTCCACGCTAGAGTTATCATGATCAGCAATTTCCACTTTACCAGGCTTATCAGAAACATCTGTGAAGTAAATATTACAGCAAAATTAGTAATAAAATAAATAACTGAATTAGTGACTATAAAAAAATATGTTACAGACAGTAAAGATAAGGCATACAATCATTATCTTACCGTAAGGATTCTTGGCGAGAATGGCTTTCTCAGTTTCCAAAGGTTCGGAGTCACCTTCTTCGTTGCATGCTGTCACACGGAATTTGTACTCTGAACCAGGGTTCAAACCAGGAACATCCATCTCCAATGGACGTTTGTCTCCACCAAGTCTGGGAATGAAATTAATTAATAATGTTTAGAATAATTTAAGTACTATCTAGTATGTATAACCTAATGACCTAAATGATCTAAAAATATTCTAAGGTAGAGGCATTTACTTTGTGGAAATTTATTTAAAAAAAAATATCAAAACAACTACATAGCTTTGTTTCCACTGACTGGAAATAAACAATGAAATTAATTATAGAAAGAAAACAATAGTTATCAAATATCTACTTACTTTCCCACACGCACCCACTTTCCGGTAGCAATGTCCATCTTTTCCACTTCGTACTCCTTGATTGGACATCCACCATCATCCTCTGGCTTCTCCCAGGCAACCTTGCAAGACTTGGCTGTCACATCCAATACCTTTAATGGACCTAAAAGCAACCAATGTATTGGAAATTAATAAATTAAATATTAAAGTTTTACATTTGGGCATGTAAAAAGGAGACTGCCAGACCATATTGTAAATAAGGCATTAAATATTCATCTTCCTCGTTCATCATCCAGAGGAATACCAAAGAACACCTGGACAAAATTGCTCCAAGATCCTATAAAGAAACGGCTTGCATGGAAATGATACCCAGAACCACAGAGTATACAGCGACGAGAAGAGTTGACCCCAAAAGTCAATATAGGCGAAAATTTTCTAAATAAAATAAGAAGATTTTATTTAGAAAATTTTCAACAATTTTCTTCATTCAAAAAATGAATTACTAAACAAAATATACCTTGGGGCGGTGAAGGTTTAGCAAGAACTGTCAGTTCAACGGTCTCTGAATCTTTGCCATTGCAATTCTCAGCGAGTAAGGTGTATTTTCCTGTGTCACGACGCACAGCATTGACGATGGTGAACTCTGTATGATAATCCACATTCTTGATCTGAATACGCTCAGTGTTCACCAACTTGATGTTTTCTCTCCATGACCTAAAAATTATAAACAAAATTGAAAACTTTATGTTCTCTCATATATTCTTTATTAAAAACAATATATTGATAATTTTCAAGCATACAAATGTATTGATCTAGTAAACTCATAAAGTAGGTTGAAATTTGAGAAAAATAGACGTTAGTTGAAGTAAAGGTAGTCTGAAGAAATTCTTACCAGCTGCATTCTGGTGGTGGTTCACCGATGACATCCACATTCCATTTGTGTGTACGTCCAGCCTTGATCACAATTGACTTCAGTGTGCTGCGGTCGATACGTGGTTTCACTAAAAGAGAATTTTGAGTTTTATAACTTACCATATTTTGAAATCAAAGGTATGTTATACAATATCCACAAACATAGTTAAATAATGAAAATGAAACTCACGGTTCCTGTGCTTGCAGAGATGGTTGTCTGTGGGCTCAGACGCCTCACCTACACCTGCTTTGTTCACACCCCTCACCCTGAACTGGTAGATCATCTTCTCCTTGAGTCCCTCTACCTTGTATTCTGTCTTATTATCCTGGGTCTTAACCACCTGCAACATTTACATAGGGTATTAATCATAAAATGTGAAAGACAATACACAATAAATTTCACTAGTTGTTATTTTTCTACATACTTCGATCCAATCAGCTGAGAATTTATCCTTGACTTCCACAACGTATCCCGTGATGGGTCTACCACCGTCGTTGGTGGGAGCGGTCCATGTCAGTGACACACTCATGTTGTCATAGTCCACGATGACTGGTTTGCTTGGTGGGCCAGGAGGATCTGAATATCACAATATTTGAAGGTTTAGAATATCTTAATCTGGGTAAATACCAAAATCACAAAAATCTTTGGTTGAACTAAATATTAAACAAGATGTCACTGACCATATGGATTCCTAGCGATGATGGCGTCGGTAGTTTCCAATGGATCTGATTCTCCCTCCTTGTTGACAGCCCTCACCCTGAACTTGTACTTCTTGTTAGGGGTGAGACCCTTGACTGTGAATTCCAAACTATCAGGACCTACTTCTCCAGCAGGTACCCAGTTGCCAGTATCCTAAAATACCACAGAAACATAATGACAATACTTTGATGAATATCCTTTACTTTTTGGATGTATAATTTTTGTACTATGCATAATCCATAGAATTTGAAAGAAGTGTAACGATGCTTTTCAATGAAATCAAAACAGTTTCTACTTTAGTTATAAACTTGTATCTTTTATAAAATTTTACTTTTATCTTTTATAAAATTTTACATCTAAATTAAACTTAAACATTCAAAAAAATTAAACAGTATATATAATTCTAGCAAATAACACAGTTCATATTGCTTTGTATAAATATAATAGTAAAGTAATTCTTTCTTACCAAATCCATCTTCTCGAGTGTATACCCAGTGATGTCTGAACCCTGCCAGTCATCTGGTCTCTTCCACTTGACTGTTGCCCTCTCGGCTCTGATTTCATCCACGACGAGAGGTCCTTGAGGTCTTGAAGGTTTGTCTGTAATAAAAAATAGAATTGTTAATATCTTAAAGGCAATGATTATTTGTTTAAAAAAAAGGCTTAGTATTAAGAATTAATGAGACATTACCCAAAACAACAACATCGGCGACACCCTCGCAAACTCCAGAGGAGTTCTTGAGGATAAGTTTATATTTTCCGCTGTCGGGACGGAGAGTTCTCCTCACAGTCAAGACAGTGTTGCGTTCATACTTGTCAATGGTGATTCTGGAAAAATAATTAACAGCATTAATTTTGTATGTATTTCATAATTCTATAATAGAGTAAAAAAAATGGTAAGAGAGGATGGTATAGTGGTAAGAGGCAGAGGTCAACAATGGAAAGAGGTATTGAGGAAAAGTATAAAAGAAGCAAAGAATGTATAAATGGGATCAACTAGGAACATAATATATGGAAATCTATATAAAAAGCATATTATTTTTTATCACCTAGAAACCATTTTATTTACCTTACTTATTTTTGTTAAACTGTCAACTAAACATGGCAAGTATATTTTTTAAAACTACCTTTTTTTGTTAAATCTATTTTGTTAATCCTTGGTATTGTTTAAGTTATAGACAAAACAAAATAGGTTTTCATGATGGAACATACCTATCACCATCATCAACCAATGTGGTGTCTCCATGCATCCATGATACCTCCGGTTCAGGCTCACCACCATACTTGATGTCGTACACAATAACCTGACCCTTCTTTATAATCAAGTTCTGCAGACCATCGCCAATGATGAATGGCTTCACTGGAATGAGAAGTAAAAAAAATACCTATATTATAAATTTAAAAAAATAATCTCATGAAAGAAATAGATTTATACCATAGATACAAAAGAGAAAGGCAATCGGGGTTTCACTGGATTCAAGAATCCAGGCCTACGAGCACAGGCGACCAGAGTCCCAGCCAATGTCTACTTAATGAAGAACTGTATTTGTCCTGGCACGCTTAGCTGTCAAAAATTTCATGGAAGCCCAAACATCAAAAACACCATCACACATTGCCCTGAGTAAAATATATATGTTCCAAACAATAAAATATTATTGAAACATCCCTAATAAAATTGTATTTCAAATGACCTGTTGAAGTATATCAAAGTAATTACCGAATCTGCACTTGGCTATGATAGGTTTGGTGGCATCACTAGGTTCACCAGGGCCTGCTCTGTTGATGGCCCTCACTCTGAACTCGTAAGTGTTGCCTTCTTTGAGGCCATCCTGGGTTGCAGCTGTACACTCGGGACCAACTTGAATACCAGTTATCCATTCTTTGCCAAACTTCTCCTGTAAACACAAATATAAAATAAATATAACTAAAAAGCGCAAGATAATTTAATAAATAATTACTTAGCCATTTTTATTCTGTCAAACCAGATCAAATTTAAAGAAGGAGTGCTATTCCTCCATAAACAATAGTCTCCATAGGCATTTTCCATAGAGAACACAACAGTATAAACTTTAAAACAAATTTGATTTAATTGGTGTGGAGCATTTTGAACCCCAAAAAATAGGCTAGTTTTGGGAGCTTTTTTACCCTTCCAAGTTATATATTATAAGAAGTGGGTACCTTATATTCAATAACATATCCTGTGATAGGTGCACCACCATCAGTATCTGGTTTGCTCCATTTCACATCTGCATGATCTTTGTCCCAGTCTGTGAGCTCCACGTCTTTAGGTTTGGATGGTTCATCTAAAAACAGACAAATATTTATTTAATATTATGTATAATATTAAATGTTGGTACGACTGTCATTCAGTCAAATAAACTAAATAATGTTGCCATATCTCCAAATTAAGTTCCTCTAATCTCGTATTTAAAATATAATAAAAAGAATTTTTAAGAAAACATTCTGCGCTTAATATGATAGAATGATAGATGTCTTCTATAATTATTTTAAACAAAACAATCTTGTTATTTTTTAACGATTTGTGCAGATGTATTAGAAATAACTTAACGAATATTACAAAAGTAGGAAAAAATATCCCTAATTGTAGATAATATCCTGTTTTATTTATATGACAACACCAAATGCAATCATACCAACTTAATCATAAAGTACACTTTTAAATTAAACGCACGCAAAAAACACGCAATATACATATATTCAGATTATAATTTCAGTCTTCATGGCTCATTTGGTTTGATATCAGACCTCTTTTTGATCCTGGGGCTTTGTACATCACTAGTATTGAAACTTATTTTGGGTGCATGTTGCGTTGGTATTTGACACAGTATTATTAAAATAAACAGAAAGCCAATTCCAATTCTAGCAGTTTTTTGACTTCATTCAGTAATGCTTTCACTTCTTTGGACATCTTTTATACCTCTTAATCAATTTGTCATTTTTATACATCTATAAAGCAGTCAAATCATTTTTCCGTTAATTTCATCCAATCTTTTTTCAAAAACTTTATCTGATACACCATATAAAAGGTACCTCTCATTAGTTAAAAACATTGCAAATATCTTACCCCACGGATCCTTGGCAAGCACTGGTTTGCCAAAGAGCCCAGGCTCACTAGTGCCCAGTTTATTTACTGCTCGAATCCTGAACTTGTATGTCTTCCTTGCAATCAGATCTGTGACATCATATGTTGTGGGCTGGCCGAGAAGAATCTCAGCAACATTGTCCCAACCAGATTTGAGCGAAATGTCCTAAAAGAAAGAGATAATATTTTATTTAAATTAGGTAATAATTATCAAGTCATGTCCTTGACTTGCCAGGCTGATAGAACTTATGGTGTAATTTATGATGCAGGCCATCCATATATCACTTTTTGTATTGCATTCACATTCCTATTTTTTAATAATAAATAGTCTATAAAGCCTGATTTAGTTAAAGTTGCTAATATTATTTTGGTGAAATGTAAATTGGTTTTTCAAGATTTTTATGAACAATTACTTGGCTGATGACAGCAGTGATTGAAAATCTGAAAAATAAGGTTGAAAAATTGTTTGATTTATTCATACCTGTCTCTCAATGACGTACTTGATGATGGGTGATCCACCATCGTCTAATGACGGTTTGAAGGTCACTGTACAAGAGTTCTGTCTTACTTCCAGGACGTCGATATTCAGAGGTGGCGTTGGGACACCTAAAATAGCAAAATAAAAGTAAATACCAAACACATCAATATAACAACTATTTTAATATGTGAATCAAAAGATATTTATAGAAATAATAACTAAATATATGTGGATCCAAGGGAAAATGTAACTAATTTGAAGAAGTGTTTTGCAAACCAAATAGATGACATGAATATTAGTATAAAACATACTCTGCATGTTGAGTTTCACATCCTTGATGTCCTCTCCTTGACCGTTGCTCAACTTGACCTGGTACTGTCCGCTTTGGTCGCGACTCGGTTTCTTTATCTTGAAAACAATCTTATCCTCTTGCACCACCACCTCTACCTCCTTGATTGGCAGTGGTTTACCGTCCTTCAGCAGTTTAGCCTCCACAGGAGTTTGACGGGTGCCGGTAACTGAAACATACAAATTAAGTTTGAGAATACAAATGTAACTTCTGTTAATGCTGCCATCAACTTTGAGCCAGTCAAAATCGGAAAAATAGGAAGAATCATCTACTGAGCATGAAAATAAGGATTTCAATAGCTAAGTCATGAAGTATAAAAAAAACTGATGAATTCAGGTACCTGAGTAAGATGCATAAAATGGAAAAGAAATGCCATTTCCAACATTTATTGATTTGTATCATAATAGCTTCTATTCTTGTTCATATATTTTTTTATTGTATGTATACAGAGTGATTTTATGCGTTACATGTTTATTAGTCGAAAAGACCTTTACAAGATTTAGATGGGTCAATGGCAGAGCAGTTAGCGCGCTGGGCTAGTAATCCAGTGGTCGCGAGTTTGAATCCTGCCTCGACCGATTTCGTTCACCTATAGCACAAGCATTTATGCTTATTTTAGGGAACGTAGGAAGATGTATATGTACTTGTTTAACAAGGACATATTAATTTTTTTTCTTAATAAAAAAAGGTGAAAAATCATCTTGTAAAAATAAAATCTTAAAACATTATTATGTTATTTGATTTTTATCAGTATAAATTCTTAGTTATTTTTTGGGTGAAGTTTGATAACACTTTAAAGGAACTGTTTTGATAAGATTTACAAACAACATTTTTATAATTACTGTAAAAAACATTACAACAGTAATGACATAACTGAATACATTTTAAAGATTAAAAATAATAATTTTAAATATTTCAGTAACTAAAGCAAAAAAATAATATTTAACTGGCTATTTAACGGGTGACAGGAAAATTATTCGAAAAACAATTATTCGAATGCTCAATTTTACGAAAATCAATTTTACGAATGGCAATTATTCGAATCACATTTTTTGGAAAAACAATTTTCCGAACACACAATTATCAGAATTTACAATTGTTCGAATTTTTATGACGTCATGTTGGTAGTATTGTGAGAGGAATAAACCATAGATTTTTATTATAATATACTAGATGTCGTAGTTAGCAAATTTTGTATGAATCGAAAACAAATGACTCACTTTTTGCACGGAGTACTACATCTACATATTATATTATGTATAATAAAAATCTATGGAATAAACAACATGGCGACGCACCGCGCTGTCAGATATCCTAGGATGTAAACCTATTTTTTAAACCTAAACCTACAAAAATTTGGTAAAAATAGGTTGGTTAGGTTTGTTTGTAGTTATAATTGCGACTGGCGTGAGCCAGTTGCATTATATATTTAAAAAAGTAACTATAATATTAAAATAATATAACTAATTTGGTGTGAATACTAAATAAACATAAACTGGTGTACAAACTAGGCTATCCCGCGCTGTCAAACATCAGTTATTAAAAATGTGCAAACATACGTACCCAACAATAATACAACAAGTAATAATAGTCTTCATCGAATATATTTTACTGGCAACAAATATGTCAAAGGAGGCAACATAATAACACAAAAATATATTAAATTCGGTTAATTGGTTTTCCAACAAATGTTAGTTCGAATAATTTGCTTTCGGACAATTGTAATTCTGATAACTGATTTTCGAAAAATTGTTATTCGTACAATTGCGCATTCGAACAATTGTGTTTCGAAGAATTTTCATGTAATCATTTAACAAAGGCAGAGAAGAGAGCGAAAGATTATTACACATAATGAGGTGAACAAATATCTTTTACAATTTATACAACCTTCGAGCAGGAATAGATTAAAAGAAACTTTATAAAAACTGACAGGAATTAAACACTAAACAACTATACGTATAATAGCATTCCGACACAGGCATTGGCCGTGTGGAATAGTATCCAGAATTCTATACAAAACCAATAAAGTTATGGGGTGCGAATAGAATGATTTATAAAATACATTTTATAAAAATATTTAGATACAAATAATGAAAAAAATATAAATAAAATAAATCTTTATATGAAGCCAAGGACTTATCAGCATTTTATATATTCAAGTGCTATTCAAATTGTCGTACATTATCAATATTTGTGCTGTACTGGATTTGTTAAAAATAAATAAATAAATATAGTGAAAGATTTTACCCTTGTAAGGCACCTCCATGATGAATGGCCTATCGCAAGGTCCAGCATAGTTATCGGGACACTCCAGGGATGGTTTGGATTCTCCTTTCTTGACAGTCAACTTGCAACTGCTGTTGAGTTTGCCAGATTCGCACATGATCTCACCCTCGTCTTCCATCTCAAGACGGTTGAACACCAGCTGGTGTTTGCCACCACCCAGGTTCTTGATCTCAACCCTGGAAATAAATAAATATTGCTATAGTTTGATAAATGTATTTATATTTTCCTATGACAATCAAAAAAATAGTTTAAAATAGTTCTTGTATTGAAAATGTCTATTCAATCAAAAGGACCAGTGTACGTAGAATCTTGAGGAGGACAAAATCTAAGAATAGATTGTAACTCCAGGATGATAATTACTATTCTAAAATCAATATAGGTACTCCATAAATGCTATTGTACCAAATTAATTTATTAAATATTATTTTTAAATCCTTCTAGCGGCTTCTTCACGTCAGCTTGATATGTAGCTCATTGTGAATGATTGACTTCTAGAGGTCTTCCCATAGTCCGATCTCTCGAATGAATCTTAAGATCTTCAGTGGGCTGGCTTCTCTGATTTGTGTTTCATCAGCGATGTGAGAGACAAGTATTCTGGCTCTTGTTTGCATCAGTGGTCCACAGTCCTTGAGCAGATGTAGCTGAGTTTCATGTTCGTTTAGGCAGAATCTGCATAGATGCATGTCTGCTAAGTTCATGGTGAATAAGTGTTTATTTAATCTATAAAAACTTCACGTTGCTCGGGTTGGTTTAAAGAGATACCTTATAGCAATAAACCCACCTTGTGCTCTTGCTGTACATAAAGACAATAAATAAATATATGTATGTACTTTATTAATTGTTAAATTTCAAAGACACTGACAAATATTTAGGATACTTCAAATGAGTTCAAACAAATTGTAATCAATTGATATTGATAAATTCATAAAAAAATAACCTTTCAGATGGAACAATGGGTTGGCCGTTGAAAGTCCAAACAGCTTCCGCAGTCTGGTCTTGGAGCTCAATATCGAAGGTGACTTTCTCTCTTTCTACAGCTTCTGTATCCTTCAACTTCTTGTTGAAGCGGTTCAAGTCTGCAACACACAAACACCACATTTACAAATGCAAATTTGAAGAATTTTGATAACAATAGTTTTATTATTCATTTGATAAGCAGATCTATCGATAAAGCTTTTATACTCACAGTTGATAATGACTTCACATTCAGTCTTGTCAGCGTTGCTCTCGCAAGCAAACTGTCCAGCGTCTGTCACCTTGGCATCTTTAATGATGAGTTTCCTCTTTCTGCCGTCCTTCACAACCGAGATACGTTTATCAGGCTTGATCTCTTCGCCGTTCTTGAACCTATCAATAATATCACAACATTAATTTAGTGTTCCAGATCTTCTAATGAAATTTTAGTGTTCAATGGAAGAAACTACTAACTTAAAGATAAGCGGTACACCGTATTTAATTAAAAAATATTTACCATTTGACATCACCACCTTCATCATCCAGCTCACAGTGTAATGTGACAGTTTCCTTTTCAACCAATTGGAATGATTTGAGCACCTTAGTGAACTTGTATGGATATTCTGAAAATATTACAAATATTTCGAATTCAATGAATAAACTAAATAAGATTATTATTTTTTCATTATACTCTAGCTTATGTGGTTTTTGAGATATATGGAAAAATAAAGTAAAAATTCAAAAGTTGATAACCCCTGACTGAAACAATAAATCAAAATTCTGAGTATAAAAGTTTTGTAGGCCTAAAACAATCTATATATTCTATAGAACATATATGCTGCGAAGCCTCTAAGTTGGTGTTTTTTTACTTCAAATTTGAAACAAACATGAAAAATATAAACTTGGCCATACAAATCTCACGTATCTTGGCTTGATACTATGTTGATATGCAAAGAGAAATAAATTCTAAACACATCGACAGTTGGATTAGTGTCATAAAAAGAAAACTCACCAATAATTTTGACAACGGTATCAGTCCTATCGGGTTGCTTCTCAATACGACAAGAATAGTTTCCACTGTCTTCCAGTTTGGGTAACTTGATGGTGAGATGGCAGATGCCAGACAGATCCTTGGAGATGGAGAACTGATTACCATCTTCGAGGCGTGTCTCTCCCTTGTACCATGAAACGATAGCCATGTTATTGCTCACAGTACATTCCAGTAGTGTCTCGTGTAAGGTGAAACCTTCCGTCTTCTTCATCAGCGGTTTGATGAAGGTATACACTGGATCGGGTTCTGAAATTATATAAACAAGTAAGAAAATGATTATGGACAACAATAGACCTCAATAATAATAATAAGACAATGTAGAAAAATTACTTGTTATTATTTACATATACAAGGAAAGAAAGTTTATATTTGTATTCAGAGCGTTATGTGGAGATGTTAGACGACTTCTTGGTGCCTGAACTGCAAAACTTTCCTGGCTATAACCAAAGAACATGGTTCCAGCATGACGGAGCAACGTCACACATGTCCAATACATCTCTGCCACGAGTTCGTGAAATTTTACCAGGCAAATTGATCTCCAGAAGAGGTGATATAAATTGGCCTCCACGCAGTCCTGATTTAACCTCAATGGACTTTTTCCTATGGTGTTATCTTAAATCTAAAGTTTACACCAATAAACCGACTTCCCTGGCGCATTTGAAAGAAAATATCCATCACGAAATAGTAGCCATCACTGAGTCCACCTGCTGAGCCGTCATAAGTAATTTTACTGTTCGATTAAATGAGTGCTGCGAACGCGAGGGTCTAAATTTGGATGATAATAATAATAATAATAAAATACTTTTATTGATTTATACAACGTGGCGGACTTATTGTCCGCAGGCAATCTCTACCAGTCAACCACCAATATAGACAATATTATTTTTAAGAAATAAATTCCCGAATTGTGTACTATAATAATTAATAAACATTTTCGATAAACGGCTTAGTTTTTTTTTAATCGATCCACTAAATATAAACTTTATTTTGAGACACCCTGTATGATATATTAAAATACTTTTGCCACTCTGCATGTATTTTAGTAAGTTGTTGAGTGTTTTAACAAAATTCAGCATGTTTTAACAAGATTTTGATCCACTGTAGTGTGTTAAATTTATCACGGTAGCAATTTTGAAATAATCAATATTAAAATATTTATTAAAAATTATAATCAAACTAGACATGCTAGACAAAATATTTATTGAAAGATCTATCCTAAACCAATGGTGTGAAACTGGTTCTTGGTTGTTTTTCTTTGAATGCATTGAGATTTGGAAAGAAAAAAGTAAAAATAAAGATGATGTAAAGTAAAATTAAGATAATACTTTTCAATTGAATAAACTATAATAAAAATAAACATTCAATAGACTTAAAATATACAAACCTTCAACATTGAGGAAAGCAGTACATGTGACACCTCCAATCTCGATGGTATACTTGCCCGTGTCTTCTACCTTGGGATTCATGATGATAAGCTGATAGGAGTCTTGCTCATTCTTAAACTTGTACTTCGAACCAGGGAACAACTCCTACAATTAAATCACAAATATTTGAAAAATATTTAAGCACATTACAATACAATTTTTTCAGTACTTTCATAAGGATTACACTGTCATAGCATAGGTTTTTTTTACCTTCTATAATATTCTTGTTATATTTTCTTATCCCTCTGCCTTTTCGTTTCTTGTATGTACTTTTGTTTTTTTTTTAGTAGTTTTTATACATATTGATTTCTACTTATTTAAAATGTATAAGAAAGAATAAAAAAAAAATTTACTTTGTCTTATTTATAATGGAATTCAACAAAATAAATAATAATTCCATAATCAGAAATGTATTATCATAGTATTATTAGAAAAATTACGTTTGTTGACTGGAAGAGTGCAGAGATAAATAAATGTGATAGAGCAAGACAGGAATAATTTGATTCTGTCCATGGAATACATTATTTAAAAAAAATATATCGGATCGTATAGAGTAGGTATTCTTCGTTTCACTTAAAAGTACACTTCATGGTAGTGTTGGTACAATTGTTAGTCAGTCAAATAAACTGAATAATGTTGCCATATCTCCAAATTAAGTTCCTCTAATATCAAATTTAAAACGTAAAAAGAAGTTTAATATGATAGAATAAAGATGGGTGGTTTGTAATCCAGTGGTCACGAGATTGAATGCTGCCACGACTGATTTCCTTCACCTATAACACAAGCATCTATGCCTAATTTAGGGAAAGTATGAGGATGTATATATATATATATATATATATATATATATATATATATATATATATATATATATATATATATATATATATATATATATATATATATATATATATATATATATATATATATATATATATATATATATATATATATATATATATATATATATATATATATATATATATATATATATATATATATATATATATATATATATATATATATATATATATATATATATATATATATATATATACAACTTGTTACAATTCATTCTTAAAAAAAAACAAGTTTTCTATAATTATACCAAACAAAATAAACTTATTGTTTTAACGATTTGTGCAGATTTATCAGAAACTACTTTTATAAATATTACAAAATAAGTTAAAAATCCCTAATTGTTGGGAATAGCCTGTTTTTAACATATAACAACACCAAATGCAATCATACCAACGTAACCACGAAATGCACTCTACCTAACCGATAAACTATTTCATCCTCTATCATACGTTTTCAGTTCAGTTGCCAAGTTATCGGAAACATTATCTTTGTATAACGAAAAATGTCATTAAAAACACAAATTCAAATATTTGTATTATTTTTAATACATGTACCTACATAGAATATGCAGTAACTCTAAGTCAAACATCTTTAATTATTTTAAAGACTATCAGAATAAAAATGAGAAAAAAAAAACTATTAATTATTATAATTAAGACTCGAAACTTAGCTATTTGCATATTCAATGATTTCAATATTGAATTAAAAAAATATATAACTTACATCCTTTCGGAAGAACCATTTCGGTTTGGCATTGGGCTTGCTGAAGTTACAATCGAAGACGGACTTCTTATCTTTGCCTTCCTTGGCGAACTGGTCCACCAGAGGCTTGAGGAATGACTCTGCTTTCTGTAAGCGTGTAACGCCAAACGGTGGGTTAGTCACTATACAAGATGGTACATCAGACAGAAACATAATTATCATGTTTCAACCAATTTGCAATTTTTAGATTACATTTTTACCTAACTGCAAAGATTGTCAAATTTAATAAGTAAAAAAATAATTTAGCATACCTTGAAGTTCAAATAAAATTGGAATGTACCCGATTGTTTTAATCTATTTTACCTTTAAATAATTTGGCATTTTATGATAATGATTGGCTCTTATTAGTGTTAAAAAAAACATTACAATTGAACGCAGATATACCAGGTAAAAATTTATTATTTAGTACATAATATATCCATTTTCAACAATAAATAATTTAGTTTTTTTTTGTTTTGTTTAAGTCTTCGCTGTTCAACAACAATGTCTGCTACTGAACAATAAACAATATGAATATGAAATACCAATGTTTTAGACTAAGTTGAAAACCAAAGTATCAATATTCGAAAATTAATTATAGAATTGAAATTGTATCATTGTGCTTCATGGATTCTTTCTACAAAGTTGAATAAATTGAAAATGTCTTTTTCAAAATATTACATTCACTTACAGAATTTCTTTTCTGGAAAACATTACCCATTTCATTAATAATATGTGATAATCACAAGCACATAAAAAAATCCAAAGAGTATTTAATACCTTGTGAGAAATCTACATACATTCATTTTGACAGTATTTATATTCAAAAATTGAATTTGAATTGGAATAGATAATTGGTTTGTTTGCAATTGATTCTTTCTGGTTTTCTGTGATTAAATTATTTAATTATTAAAATGGATAAGCACTGTAAATAATTTATTATTACAACTTCTACTTTATGCTGAAATAAAAAATACAAATTACATACATGAACATATTCAAAAATTAAATAACATAAACAATACCTATCATGCTTATGCTATTAATAATATTTGTCTCTAAAATAATGTTATCATTTTTCAATCTTAAATAAAGGTTATTGTTTAAGAGTAATGTTAAAATTTCTAATTTTTTAACAACAGATATATTAAGGATGATTTTCAACAGCAGCAATCCTTGTACAGCCATAAACTCCTGATGTAGAAAAAAATTAACACATAAAAATTATCAACCGTAAAAATTTGAAAGTAAAAAAAAAACATTGATATCATTCACCAGAAAATGGTATATTCCAAATTTAAATTCACTGATTCATAGAAAAAGTAATACAACAAAATTATTTTTCTGAATTCAAATGAAAAAAGAAATGTAGGTTCTTACTTTTTTGAAACAATGATAATTTTCATTCTAATTTTAAATTAAGACTTTCAAACTTCCATGGTTGAAGTAGAAAATAAAATGCATAAATCATTGCAAAATAGTGTGCCTTAATATAAAAAAAAACTTAAAAGACAAATGTGCGACGGTATTAGTTGAAGAAATACAATATTTTGATGACAATATGTTTTCCTGTTTGTTACGTCAAGATGCATGGCTCTGAAAAAGTCATATACAAAATGGATGCACATTCAGATGATGGTATGAAAAGACACTGCAGTAGTCAAAAATATACAATGTACACAAAGTAGCCATATTTCACAATGTGCTGAAAAGGAGTTAAATTTTCTTGCATCGTCTATAAAGTAAGTACTTTAGCTGATTGTCATCACATTGTTTCGTTAAGTGAAATATGGCCATATATTACAATTTCTGAGATAGAAAACTTTAATTAGACAATTGGTACATAGTTATCTAAAAAACATTAATAAAAATGTTGTTCCCGAGTCATTGTGGAATAACCAATTAATTAAGAGAGTTCATGATGTTTCCTTTTACTTCAATATATATAATTAAATCTGTTACTAATGAGTACTAAATAAAATATTTTTCAAATCACCCATATTTGATAAAACTTGTAAAATATGTATTGATAAACAACAATTAAGAAGACAACTGTTTTGTCAATTAGTTTTTTTATACTATACACTTGGGATTAATAAGTATTTTTGGCTATTTAAAATTATTCATCTCAGAAACTGTAATATAAAGTGGAAATGAAATGATAATATGCATGTTTCTATACAAATAAGAATAAAATGGATGAATAATGATATATTTTTATTTGATTACATATTATTGTAGTAGCATTAGAGGAAAGATGAATAAATTATAAATTCTATGACTATAATAGAATTGAAATAATGTTCCTAAATATGAAAAGATGAATTCAGTATAAGAATGTATGTTATTTATATGAGACAATACATAGAATTTGAATAAACATAACATGATAGTTAATTTACGTAACAAAATGTGAATTTTGAATTTTTATACTTTGAGTATTCATAAACAAAAACAAAAAATGTATAGATCCTGCTACAACTTATTTTGTTACATAAACTATAAATAAATGATTTAATGACGATGATATTGAAAGAAAGACATTTAAATTTTTTGGGTGTCAACACATTTCATTATTTTTTTTACATATTTGATAATACTTTATTTGATCCAATTAAATTGACTATGAAAGTGTTAAAATCCCAAAAAATATTCAAACATACAGGTCAAAACTCTGCTTTAACTTATTGAAAATACAAAAAGAAATATTAAAAGTTGAATAAATTATGCAGAGGTTATTTTGTATTGAGAGAATGATTACTATTTAATAACTTATATTATAAAATTAAACATAACAAATAGATATAATATTTTTTATGCTCCATTTGTTCACTGAACATCCAACATGCCTTTTCTACAATGATACATACATACAGTATAAGAAATTAAAAATAAATTCAAAGATAATAAATATAAATAGTACAGAAATAACGAGAAATTTGTAAAGAATTGTGAACAGTTCATAGAAAAACAGTATAAAATAAGAATAATAATCATCAAGAACATACAGAATGAAAAAAATTATGAATAGTAAAAATAACTAAAATAATAAAAAAAAAGAAAATGACACACTAAAAGAATAGTGAATTATCAAAATGAGAGACAAAAATATTGAACGTAAATAAAATTTGAGGGAGGGCAATTTCGAATAAACAGTTTAATGAAACATCTTGATTTGGAAAGTTGTTGAAAGGATAACAACCAATATAATTTGCATACAAAACTTTAAAAGGCACCAACGAAAGTAACTAATAATATCTCAAACATTATGCTAAAATTAAACATAAAAAAAACTATAAACTATACTCTCAAATTAGAAAAAAAAAACTTTAGCCATTTCACGATAAATACAAAGTAAGAGTACCTATCTAATTTATAACAAATTTTGACTATAGTGGGTTTTGAAAATATTCCATGGATACCGATATCCAAATAAAATATAATGATGAGGATAACATCATAGGTACTATATAAATAAATAAAAAAAAGCTATACAAAACAGAGAAAACATATAAGAAATATCTAGACAAAGTAGGTGCATACATATTTGTGCACTTCATTTTATCAATAGTGTGAAAAGATAAAAAGTTTGCAAGAAGAATAAATAAAAAATCAGTGAAATATCATTCCAAAAAGAAACTAACATATCGATGCTATAGACAGAAATAAATAAGATTGAGATAAAGTTAAAAAAAGTATACAAATATAAAACAATGAATGTGCAACATCTATCACGGGCCGTGAAAATGCAATACATAAAGAAATCCGTGTGATTTCTGAAGATTGAGGTTATGCGTCTATGCTCAAGATTTTTCAAGATGCTTTTTCTAAAGATCTCTAATCCAACCTCATTCTTTCTGAACGAATGTAGCGTCGGCCAATCGGGAATCAGCTCGGCTAAAGATGGACGACGTTGGTGATATGTGCTCTAGAAAATTCCATACACGGAAATGACAACACGAGTATTCTCAACATAATTACATTACACCATTTTATATCCAATTAGTTGGCATACTGGGAAAAAAATAAAATTTCCTAACAAACTGTTGTAAACTTACAGCATACCATTGTATATAGACGGAAACAAAATATTTTATGTACTTGAAGAGTCTATAAAATCACTTTATAGTGAATCTAAGTTTTGTTTGTATCACCAACATTTAGAAAGTAAACTCATATTTATAATGAGGAAAATACACCACGAAAGTAAATTTTAATCGTCTTTATTTTCCACATGTCTAAAAACTCGGTTCCTTTCTAGTTGTACAATAATTATTACTAGATTTTTCACATCCATTACAAAATATTTGGTGTGTTCTTTAAATAAACAATTTACTTTTAACATGCATATAAAATAAAAATATACAATCTAACAAGAAAATGTTGATAAGGAATAAATGTTTTAGTATAGAATGTGAGAACTACTTTATAAATGTAATGGCATGCCGTAATGTCTTGATAATGAAGTACTCCGTAAGGAATATTCACATGACATGCCACCTAACATGGATCTCAAAAAAAAAGCCTACTTCACTTTAACCCAGCATGCCAACTAATGTGAGGTCATAATATGGTGTAAAGTAAATAGCAAGAAATGTAATATATATGTATATACCACAAACTAATTACAAATTAATATGTCACTAAAATTGTCAATACACAAATAAAATAAAATTAAAAATAAATTATTTATTTCAATACCCTACTTAAAAATATAATACAAGATAATCTTAAACTACTGGAATAACAAATAACAGTAAAGGTAATATCACATTTTTTATGGGAATACCACGATCGTATATGAGAAAAAATTCATTTATTAAGCGGTGGACGTTAGTTACATTTATTATTGTTTCAAAGATGATTTTTTTTTAATATCCTTTTTAAAGTCAAGGAAATTTATATTATTTATAACAAGAAAATAAAATATGTAGTGTGAATTGTAAGTTCAGAAGCCTTACTTGAAATACTTAATAAATATCATTTAATTTATCGAAAGGTTTGAATAATAAATGTGAATTTAAATTATTGCAAATAATATATAAAGCATCAATATACCATCGAGCTAAATCATAACTTTTTAAAGATACTATTCACAATAAAAATTACATTTGTATTGAAATTCAACAAACATACTTATGTTTGAATACTATCTTTACTAGTCTACACTTCAATTGTACACAAAAACATAAAACATTACAAAATTATTTAAATAAAAAATATATTAAATTAATTGAAAAGATTAAACATAATTTTTATTATGAAACCTAAAACATTATCATAATCTAATATTTTAAAAATAAAGCAATCACAGTGAATAAATCCTGAACGTTTCATTTTAAAGTACTTAGTTGTTTGTAAATAACATAACTTCTGCCATTTCATTTATTTGCGGATAAATATATTTTTCAGTGAAATATTTTTATTGTTGCAGGTTCCGTAGTCACTCAAACTACCTATATTTCATCCATCACATATACAGGCTCTTGGAACTGACCTGAAATTGCTTTCATATAAGGTAATTATTTTTAGTTCTTTTTGGCATGGAAAATATTTTTTTTTAATTACATTAAGTAATCACCTATTAATGAATATGCAATTAAGTCCACGTAATTGGTCCAAATAGACTTGAAAATATTTATTATGTTGAAATCATATTTACTACCTTTTATATTTTGCAAGTATCTATTTGAGCAGTATCTTTTATAAGAGGACTTGACAAATTATGTAAATATAATGTTATAAACTAAAATTAATATTACGTGAGTACCTAGTTTATCAATAATAATAATAATAAACACTTCCTTGCACCCTGGGCAAGTGGCGAGTTTATATCCATATGATAATTTATTCCAACTAACCAGTGTTTCCAGCCTAGAGAAGCAATATTTGCGTGAGAAATAATTTAAAATAAATTTCTCCTCTACTGGGAATCGAACCCAGGACGCCCATACAGAAGCCAAACGGCTTACCAATTGTGCCACGATGGTCGGCAATATAGCAATACAGACAGGATCAGAAAAAAATACTGCTCAAATGAAATACTAAAAACTAAATAATATGCTTAAATTTAACTAACCTCAAAGAGAACATAATATTATATAAATTTGACAATATACAACATAAGTGATAATATTTTCTTTGAATGTAAATTATTACATAGAGAAGAATTTATGTCAGAGATAATAAAATCATGCACTTCATTTCCTGTTAACTATAAATTCCTTTTGTCTTTGAAAGATGTAAATATCAATAAAAGTATAACAATTTTTTGAAAATAAACAATAAACTCCTTTGAAAAAACTGTCCCCAAGTCTTGGAATTTGTATATATTTTTATGTTATATATTTTATGTGGGTATTACGTATTATTTCGAACTGTGTAACCTGATTGTTTTCCTGTATTATTATTTCGTCTTATTTGACCAGGAAATTATTATTTGAAAACATTTTTGCGTCCATTTTTTTGTTTAGTTTTATAGATGTGTAATGTTCCTAGGAGTGGGACAAGCATTGCGGTGGGAGTGTTTTCAATATTTGTCACCTACCGCAATGTTTGTCTTACTAAGGATGAGTGGCTATATCACTCGATATCGGGTGGAATGCCAAAAATTAATAAAAAATATACAACATAAGATTTTCAGAACATTAATTTAAAATAATCTAATTATTGACAGTGGTGGATTAGCTATTAAGATATTTGAGTTTTGTTCACCTATAGCAAAAGCCAGGTTATTGAGGAAATGAAGGATGTATTTGTACTCATTCCAAAATAGTCATAAGAATATAATGAAAATAAAAAAAACAAAGTTATAAATACTATTTCAGAATAAATAATTTAATAAATCTATCTTTTGTTCATATTATATTCTTACATTAATTTAGTTGAGAAATTTAAAATCACACATCAAAACTGCTAGATTTTAAAATAAGTTGCATGTAACACATGGGATCATGTAGCAATCTGTTACATGGGTTGCATGTAACAGATTGCTAGATTTTAAAATAAGTTGCATGTAACACATGGGATCTAACTGTCGATGGCTATAGTACGTATAATTGAAGAATAAGTACCAAACTATAAACACTTAAACACAAATTTATGAACATTTTAAGATATTTGGTTTCGGGATAGGATAGTTTGGGGGTCAGTCTTTTTTTCCTACCCAGAATATGAAAATAGGATGATGGTATGTATGTATGTTTGGAGATTAAGTACCAAACTATTGAGTAACCATAGATATTGTGTAGTGTATACTGCCTTACAAATTGTATGAAACAATGTCGTCACTAAATTAAATTTTTATAAATATTGTAAAAAAAGTTTGAGATGTACTACTACAGTGTTAATACTTTTTTTATAAAAAATTAAATTATCTAGTTGGGGTGTTTCAGCTTTTTTCAATATTTTTAAAAAGTTTGGAAATATAGGCGGTTAAACACATAAACTTATCAAACACATAAACTTATCAGGCGGTTAAACACATAAACTTATCAGGCGGTTAAACACATAAAAAAAATGTTTGAGAAAATCGGGAATTTTTTTGAAAAAAGAAATTTGGGATTTTGTATTTGTCTATATTTATAACAATTTTCAGGGTTCTAGCTTATATGGTTTTTGAGATATATGGAAAAATAAAGTAAAAATTCAAAAGTTGATAACCCCTGACTGAAACAAAAATTCAAAATTCTGAGTATAAATTTTTTGTAGGCCTATCTGTAAATTGAGTGGATCAAAAGTTATAAGGGGACGACGACACACTAAATGTTCTACTCCGAATTCTGAGTAAATACACATATATAATATAGAACATATATGCTGCGAAGCCTCTTATTTGGTGTTATTTGACCTCAAAGTTGGAAAAACCGTGAAAAATATAGACCCTGCATACAAATCTCGCGTATCTTGGCTTGATACTTTGTTATCTATTTATTTATCGTATGACATAGTGAATACATCAAAATCAAACCAACAAACATACAGTTAAACATAAACAAAATACGATCACACACTCAGGTCGAGGGCTCCGAGCCAGTCCACAAATGCAGGCGTCAGCTCGCAAATATTTGTCTTTGGATCATCATATACTCGGATACTTTGTTGATATGTTAAGAGGATAAAATTCTCTTGAACAAATCGACAGTTGGATTACTATGTTTAGTTCTTATGTGCTATCAGATAGAAATGAAAAATTCAATTAATATAAATCAGTTTGTGTGTTTCTTATTTTTTTATTTACAAACCATGATTAGTTTGTATCATCTTAATATATCAATGACAATATGTTGGATTGTTATTACACATTCTTACAAATCAAAGTTCACAGATAGAATATTAAGAAATACTACGAATCATTTTACACACAGAAGCAGTGATCTTAAAATATCTAAAAAATATGAAATAATTGCTAATTGCTTACAATACCTTAAATATACATAAAAAGAACATATTTTAATGAAGCTATATAAAGCCAAGTGTCAACAACATAAATTATATTATGTTCTCTTTGAGGTGAGTAACTTAAATATAGTTTACCTTAGCCACTAATGAAACATCATCCAAGAATCGTTATAACATATGATTTCCACTGCACACACAAGAAACGCTAATTTCTTCATGAGTCGTTCAATGATTGTATTGATGTGATTGGGATGATAGTTGATGGGACAGAAAATGCGATAAGTTTGTTTGATGAATGCGTGAATCAAATATGAACCGAGAGTATGTAGATAGTGAACATGTAACGCATGATAAAAAAGCTCTAAAAACCATGCTTCTCCGGCAATAAGGAAAAGTTTACATTTAAAGAGACAAGGTGTAAGATAAGATAACAATAAACAAAACAGGAAAGCTATTTTTTGTTTTCTTAAGCACAGTAGTTATATATCTCCGTATCTGTTATATATAGCAGTGGTAAAAAAGTTTTTATAAATTCAAGGACAATTACGATTCTACATAATGTATGCTTTTATTCGCAAGACTCATAAGTGCGTAGATAAAACATCATTCCTGCAGTACAGGCTAAATATCCTTGTAACAAATGCATTGCAATTGTAATTTTGGGCCAATAATATTATTGTAAACAATGCGAAGATATCTATAGGATTGGGAGTTTGAATAAACATAAATGTAATGGGTAATAAACTTATAAAAAATGGATCGAAATAAATCTTTTTATAATGAAATTGATTTTGTTAAATATGTAATAATAGGAAATTGGTAAAATTAACTTTTAAACAATGATATGAATATAAAAGTTCTTCACCTTATTATATGATTTAAAAGCCATAAGTGATGTACATGACATAGTAATAAATATGAACTCATTTCCATCTAATCAATATCGAATTCTACAAACGATATACTCGATAAACAAAAAAAATCAAAATAGAGATAAAATAAAATAATTTTTAAATAAGGATACAGAAGATAACTTTGCATTGAATATTTCCACCCAAAGGGACAAAACAATTTAATTAGAGAAGCCGGCCGTGCTATGGAAGCTATTATCATTCATAAAGCGCATCTTATAACAGCCTAGCAACAAAATAATAGATTGAAGTAAACCAATGCAGCTCAACCAGTGAAAGGTCGACCAGGCCAATATGGAGGAAAATAATACAAATTATGTTTCATCTCCGTGTCTCTAAACAAAACCCGAGCCCGTGCTAGCCATTTCAAAACATCTGAAAATCTTGTAGCAGTCATGTTGAGTCAGGGGGGGGACTTATTCACAAGTAGTGCAGATGATGAAATTTGGTCAAAATGGTTGCGATTTTTTATTTTTTTATTCATTAGGGTTTTAGTTGTATTAATATATATTTCATAAGACCATTTGGATATTTTTCTAACACAATAATTATTACAGTTAAAAAATTCAAATTATAACTTGTAGGGCACATAGTTGGGGTAAATTATTGATATGTCAATAACTAAATAATATATTTTTTAAATTATACATTATAATTATTACTCTGACGATGTTCCTTGCACGAAACGTGTCGATAATCAAATAAATTTAAATAGAACTAATACCGAGTATTTTTTTATATTTGTAATATATCTACATACAATGGAGTTCTATCAAGAATTGTTGATTGACTAACTTAACTTAGTTATAATTATTGTTTTATCCAAACAGTATTGTAATTTTAATATATTTTATCATTATTTTTTAAGCATATTCAATGATATTTTAATTTATGGTAGCGGCCTATAGTCAATACGAAGGCCGTGTTTGTTTTTTTTATAAATTTTGCTCTGTGCATTTTAAAACTTCCTTTCGGATTTTTAATTCAAGAAAATTCATTCAACATCATAATGTACCATGTGATTTGTGGAAATATGTATGATCAAATCATTCAAATTATTCTCTGTATGAATAAAGATTTATTCAGCTATACGAGTAATTCAATTAATGAATCTATTGGTTTTTCATGTATTTGTAAAAGTCAATGAATTTTCTTGAAATATTTATGTAATATAATTAACATAGTTTTTATGTTATTTTCTTTAAGTTAGTATTGTAAATAGTTCATCTTTCTTTGATTCAATTTTAGCCATTTCCTTTATTTAAACCCGACTTAATTTTCTTTTGGAAATTTACAATTTTATTTTCATTTTGCAATAGTTCTTTAATCGAGGGACATAAGATTCATCTAAAAACGTTAAATATTGCAGTACAAATATAAGAAATCCCAAAACAAACATGTAAAATGGGCCATGAATAAAATTGATAACGTATTTGTGAATTTCCAAAATAATATTGTCTGGGCAATGCAACATTCCTTTTATTTAAAAATCGAACCTTAATTATGACCTTTTCCTTCAGTTTGGGCCAATCGGGTACCATATCCATTAAAGTTTTTCGCCTTCTGATGTCAAAAATATCCTAAAATCATTTGCATCATATTATATCACCCGCCCAACACTATTTGTATTTTCTTTTATGACAATAATTATTATTATTCACAAAAATGTGACAAAAATGAAATAACTTTAAAACTACCTACCTAATGCACAATTCTTTTGGAGTGGTTTGGTGGAGTAAAATAATTGAAAAGGTTATATGAGGAAATCATTGATTTATTGAAAACAATGCAAATATACTGATTTGACATAGATATCATTCAACATTACCTGTTTTTTTTTTAATAAAAATACACCATGGCAAACTGTTAAAAACATAAAATAAAATAGGGTAGAGGGTTTTTTGTTGTTGTTACACAAAATACAATTACTATTAAGTATATAGACTAAATCTATGAAATGCAAATAGTTATACCTAGTTAAAATTAATAAGGAATAGAATAATAGAAGGGGCATTTGATTCATGGTGAAGTATGTATATTATAGTGGGCTAAGTTAAAGGGGTGACATTCAAGAAAAAGTAGGAGAAAAAGAATTCAGAAAAGGCAGGCAATGTTGGGTGAAAATGGCTGAGAAATAAAATAAACAAGTACTTAAACGGAGAACCATATATTATATTTTATTTTAAATATTTCCACTCCAAAAGCAAGTATGCATTGCCTGGTTGATTTCGCTTATTCAAATGTATGCCTTTTATTGTATAGTCGCATTTTTTATTTAATTTTATTTAGTGTATAAGAATATTGTTCATTTTCACTTGAGGCCAAACGAAGGTAGTAGAAGTATAGTGTAGGTGTTTGATTTGAAATGTGTGATGTGTGAAAACCTTTTGTGACACGAAATTCCATAAAATGTGAGATCAAAATTTATTGATTTGACTACCACAATTAATTCATTTAAAATACTGAATATAAAATATTTGGAAAATTTCGATTCCAGAATTTCAGAAGAAAAATGCTGCATCAATCGATGGATTGTGATGTTTTAGATTTATCAATGAAATCTGAAGTAAGTAAAATATTTCTTGTAACATGTTTTTATACTATCGGAAATTGGATATTGATTTTTAGAATATACAAAATTAGTAATTGTAGATATACAGGAATAGTGAAAGTTCCTTCATAAATTGGGCTGTCTCATTTCAGGAAAAAAAAAAACAGAAACTAAATAACTCTATCATAATATTATAGTGTGCAGTAAAAATGTACTTTTTTTTTTGACGAATTAGAATAATAAACTTTGGTAATTCATTAACGATTAAAATAGATCAATTTGTTTGTGTGTAAGTGTAGGTCAAAGAGTATAAAAAGTAGCTCTATATATAAATATGTGTATTAATAAAATTTGAATAGGTAAAAACTTAACATAGCATATTATATTATATAATACAAATATATATTATATAAAATACATAATTTTCGAATTACAATATTTGATCTGTGTACATTTAGGGATATATAGTTTGTTGTAAGACTAACCTGTCGTTTGAATTACCCAAAAACAACAAGACTGCTCACAATCAGATACAAAGAAATGGAAAAATATAAACAAATTAATTCTAAACAATGATAATTATTATTGACAAAATCTATAGTATGTGTACCATTCACGTTTTTTTGGGGCTATGAGGGCTATTTTATTTTTTACGTATTGTAATAAACAAAAGAAAGACGATTGATTTCTTAATATTTCTTGGTTCATTTGTTATACACATTAAAGCCAAATACACAAAAGACAAAAATATGAAATGCTGACGGACAAAACATTTATGACAAAAAAATAAAACAATATTTAAAGCTAAACACCCAATGAGGATATGTGAAGGATTTTCAAGTTTTAGATTGCATACTGTCACACAGTTTAAAAAATTCCACAAAACATCAAATTCAACGAGTAATTTATTTTAAAGCAATACTGAAATAAGCTGAACAACAATGTCGTTCATAGTGGCTTCGGGGGCCACATTTATATAGAATATATAATTGTAGGTTTGTTATATCAGAAATTACATTGATTTTTTATCGGCTAGTTTATTCCAAAAACAATTTGTAACATCTTTCAAGATTATTCATATAGCTTTACTTGATTATACAAAAAAATCTAAATTTACACATTATTTTAGAATGGCTTTTAACTATGCAATACCCAATATTACATAATATATTTGTTTTCTAATGAAAAATCTTTAATACACATTTATATTGCTGTAATCACTCAATTATTCATAACCAGTAAATATATTTTGTGATACCATATCAGTTCTAATATACTATTTAGTTAAATCAAAGCTCTTTTCAGCTGATTGTATTATGTGCGGCTTTATTTTATTTTTTGTATTAACATGAATGATTTAGTAATAATTTTAATTGAACTATTTATTTTTTTATTATAAACCTTTTTGAGACAAAAATATATTATTTATTATATTAAACAGAAGCAAAAATGCAACAATTTTATTAATAAATTATTATTAGGTACACAAAACAAATCTTACCTTCTCATCGGGAAAATCCACAAAGCAAACATTTATTTAAGCATCCTCTGTCTGTACACTTTGACCAAATAAAGTAATAAAAAATATAAACCTTCCTACCGATCCGATTTTATCCACGAGAACCTTCTATCTCATTTTACTATAATTATGTACCTATATCTAGTGAAAATATTATGAACAACATAAGTCAAAAACCCTTTCAAATATGCCTTATGGATTTTTTCATGATGATGTCAAAAAATATATCTGATGACATATTTTTAAATACCTATACATAAAATTCAAAGTGTTTCATTGTTTTGAAAGATATAAAAAATGTCAGAAGTTATCTAAAAAAAACTCAACGTTCGCATAATTTATCCATTGTATACATAAAGTATTGAAATGAACATGATGATCTAAACAGAATGAACACATAAATATTTTGATGAACACATTATAGAGTAAAATATAACAGTTCGCCACGAGCCCCATTGATTGATAGATTATATTATTTATAAAAACACTCACAACTTTGTGTTATAATAAGAAAATAATATGTCTTTCGTTAAACTTGGTAAGCGATGTTACAGAGAAATAATATGATTCAAATAGAAATGACCAATAAGTGTATACAGTCAAAATTGAGATATAAAAATATTCTGCAGGATATTTAAAAAAATATTGCTCATAAAATTGTTTGCAAAAATTATTTACTTCACAGCAATCGATCATGATAAAAATGAAAATTTTCCACTGTTATTGGAAAATAATGATAATAGTGAAGTATGAAAGTAGAACCGTTCATTTTTATGAACATCATTTATAATCATGGTGAAAGAAAAAAATGTATTAAATGTAATATAATCGAGAATAATACAAAGATGATTTTTCGTAGAAACATATCATACTCGTAATGCCAATAAAGAAATTTTGAGATCATCTGACCTTCAAATTGACTCGTGTACATGGACATGTTGTGTTCATCCACTAAACAAACAAAATTGACGAAATAAAAATAAAATCAAGAGTAAAAAAATGTACTTAACAGCCTGAAAAACACCCAAATGAATAAAACATGGTAGCGATGAATGTACACATACATTTTTGTAATAAATCATATTAATTAATTAGTATTGTTTATTTTTGATTGAAAATTTTTATACACAGATAATAAATTGGTATGTTGTGACAGATATCTTGTTATAATGGTAATTCTAGTAGCCTCATATTTTTATACAATAGTATTACAAGCGCTGATATATTTTGAATAGGCGAATTCAACCAGGTGACATTTAGATTTTAAGACATCAATATGTACTTTGTTTGATATTTGATTATATCTATGGTAAAAACACACTCTAAATGAACCTTTACTAGGGCCCGATATTACAATAACATGATTAAACAATAATCTACGATTTTCCAAATAGTAGTATTCGTCGATTATCATTTAATCATGGTGTTGCAAAATCGAGCCCAGGGCCCTAGTATCTCAAATATGTCTAGAAATTGGAGTTGTTATTTGTAAATTAAATAAAATGTAATAATAAATAAATGTGCAATGATATAAAATGGTGTATTTTATAGTATAATTATTGATGTAATATAAACACAGATATAATCAATATTTCAATGTATACGGAAACAGATGTTATATAAAAAAAAAATGTAAGATATGAAACATTATTACACATACACACTTATGGATGTTAGAAGAAGGTAAAAACCCACAACATAATATGTACTAATATATAAATATTATTAATAATGTAGTCATATGTTACATTTTTACCATAACAAAAAAAACACAGAAAGGGGTTTCATGAAAACTATTTAATATATAAATGTATTACACATTCATGTGATTGTGTGAAAGATTATATAAAAACAAAATATTTTGCTTGATTTTCTTAGTTGTCGAAATAGGTAGTTATTCAGATAAATGACAAAAGAAAAATATTTTATATTTCAATAAAGATTCTACGACACAACTACCGTATTTTTTTGAAAATTGAATGCACATCATGAAACCTCTTCCTGATTTTAACATTAAATAGGTATGTGGACAAAACAAAGGATAGGATTTGTAAGGAAATATATGTTAATGACAATAATTAGATGAAATAATTTAAAGTAAATAGCTTTTAAAATTAAGTCAATTGAAAATAATTACATATATGTGTTCTTGGAATTCAAAGGATATTAATATAAGTTATACAGGCAACGCCCAATTTGAAGTAAACTTGGACAAAATATTGATGAGAGTTTCACCAACTTTTTTCGGATGATCAATCTGTAGAATAACTTTGTAACTGAATTCAATTTGAAAAGTGTTTTTCATTTTAGTGAGAATCAATCATACTATTATGATTGACATCAATGTTTTGAAAAGTTGTATTGATTTGATATTCAGATATATACAAGTGATAATATACAATTGACATGTAACATAAATTATGTTCTTTTTAGTTTGGGCGTCACCCAATAGTTAGTTTTGTTAATCAGTTATCAACCTAAATTTTGAAAAAATTAAAGTAAAAACACAATATACTAAGTCATGTAAAAACAAGTGGGAAAAATTTCGATCGGAGACATAACTTTCAATAGAAACAAATCTCGGAAATGATATGTACATTACTACGAAAAACTACATAAACCCTTTAATTTTTTTACTTAAATCTTTGTGCTCCCTGCAAAATAACTATTATGTGTAACTAATTGTTAAATTATATTCAAAGAGCCTGTATCGAATATTTATGAAAAATATTCTATCTAATATGTGATATCTCAAAATAGCGATAAAAGATGAAAAATGTGATGATTGAAGTGCTTAAAAAGGAATTTGTGAAGGACGTAGGGAGATAAAGATATTGTTTATATATTTATATTCATCCAGATACTTTTAGAAACTCACAAAATTGAGTAGACTTCAGAAAAATTTGAAATATCCAAATTTTGAATAACAATGAAAGAATAATATAGACTATTTCAAATACTTCAAAATATACACAATTTGTGGATTACTAAAAAAGAGATATATTAAAGATATAGATAGTCTGCATTTTCATTATTAATTAGTTACTGATAATGAAATTCTATTATCAATACAATTTATTGACTTAATTTAATGTAAAAAAAAAACAACAAAAACAAAACTTACATTTAAAATACAATAGAGATGATATTTAGACAAACAAGGAACTTTATAATTGTATGAGAAAATTTCAGTACACATTTGGCAATGAATTTGGAAAAAACGAAAATATTCTTAAAATTGATATATAATATATTCGCAAATTAACTGATAATCATTTACTGTAATATGTTAATAGTAATTTCAAAATAAAAAAAAATATTTTATTAATTTTCTATCGATAATTTGTGATAAGTATATTGAGTAAATATATCATTCAAAAGGCAAACTATCCAATCTTAACGCTTCTGTTGGATGGATGGATGTAATGGTTTGATTGTTCACACCTTGAAAAACCTCCAATGTTCCTCAAACTTCTTGTCAGGTGGTAATCTGCACACTTCTAGGCCGTCAATTACAATGAAAATACTGTCATCGTCGTCAGGATCTCGATACCATCCGTCTTCGAGCAACAGCTGGTCGTACGATGATTAAGAAGGGGATAACATTTATTACAGGGCATTTGTGTCTTTTATACCACAACAACTAAAGAAAATTATGTTCACACATTGAATCATTCATGAACCAATGTGTTATTAAAACAAACAGCAAATATAGTATTTATTTAAAAATAATGTATATTTGATTACATTAAAAACCTATTTTGTTTGTTTGTTCTTTTAATTTATTATCCAGTCAATATTTTAACATCAAATAATTTACATAAACCATAACTAATTCGTTTTTTCTTTAGCCCTTGAATATAACCATTAGACACAGCTGTAGAAAAAACACACAAAACAGATTATAAAAAAATCTTAACATACACAATGGTAAATTATAAAATATACACACATAATGAAAACACATAATATTGCGATTTCATTAGAATGATTCTTTTTATAAATCATATTAATATAACAATACAAAAAATAAATAACAGAATGATGCAACTATAAAACAATTGCATAATAATGTTATTGTTGAATCCTTTAGTTACATAACATTGGTATATGAAATTTTCTTAGATAACAAATTAAAAACTAAATCTAGAATGAAATAATATGTATAGTAAATGAGATAAAATTAATACTACATTAAATATCTGAAAAAGAAACAAAATTAGATAAAGTAGCTAAACTACATAATAAATTCACAACAAAATGTGTTTAAGTAAACACACATTTTTTAAAATTATTAAAATGGTAGAATAAATGTAAATGCAGTAGTGATTTGATATACATAACTCTCCATTTACATTTCTCTACAGAATGGTCAAGTTGATAGTAAACATCAGCAATGTAACATTGGTAGTGAGCGAAATGTATAGGCTGCTGTGAATTAATGTGAATGCGGTTGTTAGTGAATGTAACTGCCTTACCTTTTCCACTTTCTTGAGGGTCGGCGGCGGTGGCTCCACTTCTTTGAGGTCACCCCAGTCGGGATCGTCCTTCTTCTCGTCCCACTTGGCGTACTTTCTCTTCTTCAACATGGCACGGAAGTCCATACCACTTGAATCTGTTCAGTCAATTTGAAATTAGGGAATTTATAATCAACATGAAATTTCGGAAAACCGAAAAAAATATACAAACATGATGAAATTCCAATATACATTATTCACATGCATTAAAAATTTTATATGCTTAATGTAAAAAATAATTTGATAAATTCTAAACTGAGATATATTCCACTTGGATTCAAACTTGATGCCTGTGGAAACTTAATGCAGATTCAAATAGTATAGTTCGTTCTGTAAAGACATGATATAAGACTTGCCTAGTATTAAATTATTCAAAGTATACAAGGCCAATATGCAATAAAAAAATTTGGTAATCTCGACCCACCCAAATAGGAAAACGACATGATATTATGTGCATATAACTTAATAGAAATATAGTCATCAAAAAAGAAGAATTTTAAACTTAGTACTTTGGTGTAATAAAATTCATATGGTGTAATAAAATTCATGTTAAATTATTTTCTTTTCCAGGAAGGACAATGAAATGAAATAACTAAAATTATTGAAGTCTGAAAAAGACTAATAATTTAGCATTATGTTGCGAAAATAACATTCAACAGGTAAATAATATGCAATTGTTTTATTCAGTATGTTGGGGTGTCTTTGATGCAGAAAGAATAAACAGGATGAAGCAACATGGAAGTGAATGAAGGATGCCTTCATTCAGGAGTGGAGGGAAATAGGCTAAGGATGAAGAAGAAGACTATTTTATTAATTTTAATAAATAATATATGCGACTGACCTGACACATAGAAAGTCATCTCTGCTGAATCCTCTCCGTGACAGTTGCTGACCACGACCTTGTACTTGCCCTCATCGTTGGGCTTGACCTTGCGCATGCAGAGTGTGATTGTGCCGGTGTCACCGTCCGTTAGGAACTTGAACCTGCCACCCTCAATGATCTCTGTCACACCCTTGTAGAACTTGAAGGTGGGCGCTGGGTTGCCCTCCACCTGCACTGTCATGTACCCAACTTGGTCTGAAAACGAAACCGCACAAAACGTGTGATACAATCGAAACATTGAAAATTATTATTTATGAAGATAGAAAATCGGAGCTTTTAAATGTTATACAAATAGTATAAAATCAGGAGTAAAGGAAAAACTTTTGTAATACAAAAATATGAAATCATACATTTAGCAATATGATCTTATGTAACAGAAACTACAGTTTTTAGAAATGTGCTATTTCTATGCCTCAACCGTTTTTTTAATAAACTGAAGTGGGAAATTTATGTAATTTTGTCTACCCATATTTTTGATGATTGTTGACAAGGGGTACAGACAGGGCCGGATTAAGATAAAGATAGGTTTTTCATGAGCTATTTCACTAACGAGGTCCTTCAACCTCGCATTTTGTCGAGAAATATAGAATGTGAGCAAAAATGACAAATTAACTAAAATATTCGTCTAATTAAAACTTTACAAGGCATATATCGGGGAGTATCCACCAACCAGTGTCTGTCAATACATGGCATGATTTATAATAGTCTTCCATAGTAATTAAAACAAAATCACGCTTTATACTGTCGTGTTAAAATAGGAATTTTAAATCATTGAAGGCTGTTATCTCCGAAAGCCACCACTACTCAGGATTCATAGTATCCAATCGTTATTATATTCTGTATTCATTTACAGAAAAAAACAGCCTGTATACTATGACTGAGTCTGGTCTATACAAAATGATACAAGTCTGGTAGTCGCTGGCTCTTATTTAGAAATTTTGTTTTTTATATCAGTAAGAGATCAAATGTTCAACATGTACATAATAATACAGCTCGTTTGGAGTGCACCATGTTCTTGAGGCCCTAGGTTGAAGCCTAATTAACTTATATATTCGGCTATAGAACGACTGATTTAAAAAAATCACAGTACCTAGTTCAAAGTGGCTAAAGACGATTGGATGCTGTCTACAAGAATACAGAGCTGCGGAGGTCTCAGGGGGATGAGAAGGCTAATATGATATGATGATGATTGTAAGACTCCTTAGCGACAGTGTGGTAGATAATAGTTGTATGTATTTTAATATGACTTGCCTTCTACCGCCGAGTAGTTCTCTTGCACATCAACAATCACCGGTGGACCTTCGTCACCCAAAGGTTTGAGTGGAACGGAAGGTTGATTGATCCTGTCCTCCATATCTGCAATGGAAGGTCGTCGCATCTCTGTGCTGGGGCGACGCCGCTGTACCACGCAACATCACAAATTAGAACTTCATTTACTCTAATCGGATTTTTAGGCAACATTTACGACATTTATAGCTTATTTTTAATGACACGTAATACGATAAACAGAATCGATTATTTGAGTTGACTTAACTGAATACTGAAGTCATATTTTCTTTTTTCAGCCAGTAAAGGAAACAAAGAATGATTTCAAGTGTAATAAGTATGACTTGATAATTTCATATAATATATTTCATATATAGTTTTGTGTTAGTTAATTTTGAAAATAAACATTTTTTTTTGGGAAAAAATTTTTCGACTATTTTTATATGCCTAACCAGAAACAGACCGTTGACATTAATATTTTTCGAATTCAAATTATACAAAAAATAGTTAAAACGTCTTATTCCTTGATGAATTCCTATATAGAAAACAAATCCATCTGATGCGCTACGTCCGCTGCGCTTATGTGGACGCTAAATTTTAAACTACAGAATTCGTTCCAAAATATAATCGAGTTTTGATTACAATGTATTTTTCGTTTGAATATCAATATCTCAAATTTTAAGTCGCATTTTTTTTGTAAATCTCAAGCCTACTAATAACTCAGGTATATTATGATCGATGAATATGTTCTTAAAAGAACTAAATTCTTCTAATTGAACGAATGAAAAATAAAACTATATTCTTTCTAGTACTTACAACACAAAGATTTCTTACGAATAGTATAAAAACAATACATGTATTCATGTAATAAAAAAGAATAATGATCATTGAAATGCTACTTCAAAATAATTTTATGAATTGATAGTAATTTTTAATTTCAGTGTTATTTACAACTCAAATAATCAATATCAGTTTATGACTTTCGCGGTATAAATTAAAAAGAAAAGCATTTTCTATAGACGTAAAATTTTTTACATTTATATTTCTTGCGTCAATATTATTAATATGGAAATATTTGTTAATGCACAGTAAAAAATATCTAAAGGAAATAAAAATTTGTACAAAAGAAAGGAAAATAATGTTATTTTAAAATAGTCTTAAAATTTTCCATAATTCTACAAATTTACAGTTTAACTATCCATTTTGTAATTTGGAAATAACTATTTTTTTTTCAATAAATAGATCAAATGCAATGATGCAAGTAGGAAAAAAATCAAAATGCTTATAATAAGTGTATTTTGGTACTTACGTTTGGTTGCTTTTTTGGTGGCATTGTGGATTATTGTTATTGAGTTAAAATCATAGTATAGAAAAAATAAAAAAAATCCATCTGAAAATATATCTTCGTAATAAAATAATCACTACTCATTTAGATTAAATGGACGATTCTATTTGCACTATAAGTATTATTGTCTAAAATGAATTTCTTCTGAGGAAAAATTTCACATATAGGTATTTTATATTATCACAATAGAATCACAAAATATTACTATCACTAGCTTTGTCGTTGATAATATAATTCGTATTTCGAATTCGTAGACTTTCACAATGAACGCAAATCCAAAATATGACTGCGTTTCGAAACATACAACGGAAAATTTAAATATTTCTCTTTTAGCACACACATTTTAGCACTTTGTAGACACTTGCTTGAAATAAACCGCGCGAATTATTAAAATAAAAAAAAATATATCACTTTAATTGTAAAAATAAATATTTATCAACAGTCAATTTGTATTATATACCTACATTTAAAATTAAATGGAACGCTGATGATTATTTTGAAACTGCTTATTCATAAAAGGAACTATTTTCACCTACACTCATACAATATGAGCGGGCTAGTATTGTTTTCCCGCCAAGAAAGGAGTAATCATATTTTTCGCGCGGCAGCCGATGATCAAATAAAATTACTGCCATTTAATTTACACCCCAAGCTTGTGCGGTGTGTTAGGTGCCATCATTCAAATGTCTGGGCACTTAAAATGTTGCAGGCGGGAGGCAACTCGCCAAAGCGCCTTCATTCAATAATTATTTATCTTTTTTCTGGCTTCCATTCAACCTTTCCTTGAATGGGTACAAGTACAGCATTTAACTTCATTCTAATAAAGGGCTATCTCCATTATCGTAAAAATAATTAGAACTAACGGTTAATTTCCTTATAAAATGGTTAGAACTATCCATTAGATACAACAAAATCCTTTGTTTCGGTACAAATAATAAAAATATATAATACTGATACGGTATGAAAATGTAATCAATGTTTTAATTTAACATTGACAGTTCGTATTCAATATTTAATATTTAGAAAAAAATAATAGGTATGTATTCGATTTTTTGTCCTCGATAAAAAAAAACAATATTACGATAAGTGCACTTCAATAAAATTATTCGGTCTTCAATTCTTGAAACATGGACCTTTTCAAAATAATAAATGAAAAAAATGAATTACAGACAGAATTCTTAATGAATTATCCTCTTTACATGATGCGAGAATTACCTACGTTTTTGATGGAATTTGAAGGCAGCATTTCAAAACCGTTATGAAATAAATATAATTCCCACAGTTTGACAACAAGTTTAAAACGTTAACCTTTACTTGACGACACGCAATTATTATTATTATTTGAAAATGCGCCTTCATATTATAATTTATGATTCAAATGTGATTCTGACGTTCCATTTTTGAATATCAAACGAACGAACGCGTCTCGTCGCGACGTATTGCAGCCGTGCGGTGTTTCTATTTTCGCTATGGCCACAAATCATCGCGCTGATGAAATTAATTAAAAGATTAGAGAGTAGATCGCTATCAGCTGAGATGGATGAACGACACCATAGGCATTGCCCATCGCCACCGTCAAGGAGCTTGCATCCTAACGAGACGTATCGACACATTTCGCATACATACATACATACCAGAAAAATCACCACTAAACACACCGACACGTTGGGCACTGAAAAAAAACAGAATCGATCGAAGGCAAATAAAACCATTAGTTTAACGTTTCACTAACTTAATTTTTGACACTAATTAATATCGGCCGCTAGTCTAACATCTCCAGAGGAAAGAGCACATTTTTATTAATGTGCATTGGAGATCCACCAAGAATTGTCAACTTAGAAGTTCAATAATAAAGTAACGTAGTCATTCTGGAATAACTAGGTTTATCTTACAATTTTATCTAAATGTATTAGTGAAGTTCGTTCCAAATACAGGATACTTTATTTTTTTCTATACTAATATTTTCATTTAGATTATGATATTGAAAAATAATTATAGTATTAATAAACACTTCCTTGCATCCTGCGCAAGTGGCGAGTTTACTGCCATACAGCAATTTCTTCCAATTAACCAGTGATTCCAGACCAGATAAGCAATATTTGCTTGAGAAATTAATCAAATTGAGTTTCTCCTCTGCTGGGGATCGAACCCAGGACGCCCGCACAGAAGCCAAACAGCTTACCAACTGTGCCACGGTGGTCGGCTATACTTACATACCTATAGGTATGAAAATTTACGGATAAATTTATATGGAGATGTCCTTGAAACAAGTAGGTACACATAATATATCCTCATACATTCTCTAAACAAGCATAAACACATGTACGAAAGGTGAACGAAATCGGTCGTGGCAGGATTTGAACTTGCGACCACTGGATTATTGACCCAGCGTGCTAACCGCTCTACCCCACCCATTTAATTTCATAATTTCGATAACTGAAAAAAAAATAATCTCACAATTTCAAATCTATGTCAGTGATGTTAAAATTTACTATCCCAAGAGGCCGATACATAATTCGATTAGAAAATATGTGCTTTTAAATCTATAAATATATGCACCAGAATGCAAAAGTTGCGAAGGGTATACTGTAGGCAAATTCGGAACCACAATACCTAGTACTTACGTTTTCTTTTTTTTATTAATTGCAGGCATACAATTTACCTTAATTTGACAATTTATGAGATATTCGAAAAAAAATAGTTAAAATATACGTAAATACCGACTATGATAATAAGTGCATGATATGTATCAACCATTGTAGAGATACAACGAATTATTTGATTTGTTTTTGTCACAAGTGCATGTTACAAAGTAATGTAATATGCACTTGTGAATCATCGAAATATGTTTTTTCTATCACAATAAAGTGTACGTGATACGTGTTTTGTATCCTTGAAATGTTTATTTAACTGTCAAACCAATAAACGAGTACCGATCAAAACCAACGATACAAATCAACATATCTCCTTTCATTTAAATTTCACAGATAGATTTATTGCGTCAAATTCGTGCCAAACATGATGTTCACCGAATCGATTAGATCGAAGAATCTTAATCAATATTGCCCAATTTCGTTCTACCCCATTAAATTTGATGCAAAAGATGAGACAATGGTATTCCGACCTATTAAACTATTTCGATATTGACAGGTGAAATATTACACAAATAGGTAGTCATTGGCCGTATATTCTGTTTACCTTGATGCTTAACTTGGAACAAGAGTTACACTGTAACGATATTGTTGTGTCAGATCGTGAGTCGATGTCGGATCAATTAAAATTCCCGCCTAAAGACACAAGATGGCGATCATCAAATCGAATTAACTTGAAATCAATCACGTACTTCATTCGACTCAATAACAATGATAATTTGACACATATAAGTACTAAAAATAATATTATAAACATTGTTCAATAATGTTTAGAATAGAAATCTTCACAAAGAGTCCCCAAAAAAGCCTATAATCTATACTTTTGCGGGAAGTGAAAACTTTGGATCCCTTTTTAAACAAACTGCACGCAAGGAGAAGCGTGAGATTTGGCATAGTTAAAATATAAAATATAATGGAGGACAGCAGAAAGCTAAAATATATCATATATTATTTTGAATGTTATTATACTTAGGATGCACTAGTCAAGTCCGAAAACGTTCTAACCATTATAGAAAGGAAGAAACAACCTTTTTTATACCAGAATTTTTATTTACTATGGATTTCTACATTGTTTCAAAAAATAATTTTAATAAATTAAAATTTATGTACAAATAGAATTAAATTAAATAAAAAAATATTTCTCTTCAAACCATAGAATGTTTACTTTCATACTGCCAATGTCAAACGCAGTGGTTTGAAATTCAAATACAGAATATGTTAAAGAAAAATACATAACCTACTGTGAAACAATATAAATGGTACCCAGCCGAGGAGAAATTTATTTAAATTTATTTCTCACACAATTCTTACTTCTCTGGGCTAGAAATACTGGTTAGCTGGAAGAAGTTGCCATATGGCAATAAACTCGCCACTTGCGCCACTTACACTTTGCAATATTTGAAAAGAACACTTATTGCCTACCCGTCGATGAATACATGAGTAGGTATATCAGGTCCAATGACTTTTCATACATATTAAAATTTAATAAAAATCGATCGAATTTTGACCTCTGCGTGATCACTAATATATTTTACTATACCTACGAGGTGCACGTCATTTTCAAATATCTACTTAAAGTCGTAGAATTTCATATGTTTAGAAGCTCAATTAATATGTATTTAAAATTATTTGTCCACTATCATTTTGTAAGTAATGAACATAAACAATTTTTTATATCGAACGATTTGATTAATGTAAAAACACCAAAGTCAGTTAACGTGAGGTCGATATAACTCCATAAATTTGGCATTATTATATACTATTTCTTAATTGGTAGATTTACAAACAAATAGTTTAACTAGGATTGTGCAAACATGAAGGATGTATTTTTAGGGTGAATATCCTCGTAAAAAATACTACAAAAATAAAAGCTAGCAAAGAGTGTATTTGTAAAACCGACGAGTCACCATTTAAAATTAGGTCGATTTCAAACTACGAACACATCATATCGATTTCAAAGCGTAGGTAAGGTATTCAATATTCGAATTTTGAAATTCAAACAGCCATAGATAAATGTAGTGAATCTATCAAATTTCACATTTGGTCCGTAGGAAACAGGGTGTCGACTAAACTAGAGCTCTATATCGGGAGCATGTTGACTGACAACATAACAAATAAATAATATCGGCACCTACACAAATTGGCATATACCAACAACAAAATGATGCATTGTCGCATAGCGAATCAAATATTAATAATATGTACCTACTAATGAACCACGTAGGTATAGTACCTACCCACTAAACGACTAAAATATCTATAGCAATATTCAATAAACTTTGTCATTTTAATAGTAAAACGTTTGATATAAAATATAATATCGTAATTTTCGGTATTTTTGAAATAGAAATATATGAACAAATCAAGATTAAAGAAAAAGTTTAGCTTCATGTTTAATTTTAGGTGGTTTGTTTTGTATATTCCTGTACAGTTCGACCAATACCGATTAGTGCTTTTAATAAATAAACGGGGAAACTAAAACTTTAAAGAATGTTAAGTCCTTGTAACAAGTACCTACATATACATCCTCATAATATTCCAATAAAATAAGCAGAAATGCTTGTATGAAATTACTAACCGCTCTGCCACCACCCATTATTGTTTCATTTGTTATCATTATGGTGGGAGTTCGAGTAGGAATAAATATTAAATAATTTCTTTTTGGATTTAAACATAACAATCTTTTAAGCGGATAATGAAACGTTGTAATTTACAATCGATTATGGGATAATATCACAATTTGTTTTACATAGTGCTAAAATGTAAGTATTGCGAAAATATTGCGTATTTTATAATTTTAATAAAAATTTAAAATATATTTTACAATTTTAATAAAAATTTAAAATATATTTTACAGATGGATTCACTAGTAAATAGTATTACACGAAATAGTATAAAAGAAATTGAAATTTTATTTTTATTAATATCATTCCATTGTAACGAAAAAACATACTTTACGAATTCAATGGATGATTTTGCTATACCGTGCAAAAAGCAGAATAGCGACATAAGATATGGCATACAATGTAAAAATGATGTTGAAAATAAGAATATTTAGTGATTCATAAGAAATTAGGACATGCATTTAAAATCAAATACTTAATTGATATTAAAATGAATCGTGTTTTGGGATGTATTGTAAAGAATCTATATAAAAAAATATGATGTAAATTCTGTCAGAATCACGGAATCTTCTTACTTTTTACACTTATTTTTAAAAATATCTACATAAATTAATATCATTCAGGTATCAAATGGAATAAATCACATGCAAACTAAAAAATCTATTTACATATTATATACAAAAAAGAGGTGAAAGAAAGTATAGTATTTTTCCACAAATCAGAGTTATACTAATGTTAATTGATTATGAATCAGTCTAATGTTTTATCTTAGAATAAATTATTTAAAAATTCTATGGATCATTTCAAGAGCGTTCAAGGTATACGTGATTTGTTGATAACATGAAGCATATCTCTGTTTATGGTAAAAAAAGAAAGTTTGTATAATGTATTGCAGTGTATGGAGAAAGAGAGAAGGATGAAAAAAGATTGCGAGATGATCATCTGTTAGCCACCGTAAATAATAATTTACGTCAACAATAATAACCGTGAAGAGTGCAGTAAGCAGTGAAGACGAATATAAAACAAATCGTATTAAAAGCCAACGAAGAAAATGCTGGAAAAAAGTTAAATAAATTTAATTGCTTGTTCATACGGAATCAACGAAACATTTTCGTCAGTAAAAAAACAAGGACAAACGTATAAGAAAATCTCTTTAATATAAATTATATGAATAGTAATGGTAAAAAATGCATTCTCCGTCATATGGATACACAACCTTCGGATTCTCAGTTGTTTCGTTATTTTATAACTTTACGTTGTATAATTCAATACAATTTTTACTTTTAACTTCAACTTTAAATAATTTATAATATCCATGTGCCAACTGTTTTGTTTATCAGTTTTCTTGATAACTTATTTCTGGTAATAGTTACTAATCGAACAAACGGAAAAATAAACAGTTTTTAAAAAGTTGTGAACCAATGTGCACAAAAACACATTGTTAGTTTGATATTATTAATTATTACAAGTATAAAAAAAAATATTCGTTTCCGTATGAACAAATACACTTAAAACAACAAGAACAAAAAAAACGTAAGCATACAATGACAAAAAACTTATGAAATACCTCTAGTATTTATATATTTTTTCAGTCACAAATGAAAACAATTCTCAACTACAATTTTATTCTTAAATCCATAGATAAATCAGGTAAACAAAATTTAAAATGTTTTACATTATATTTATTTAAGAATTGTTTATGACATTTGCGAATTAATTAGCTTTAAAATAAAAACAACAATAAAATCATTTAAGTACAAAAGATGATTTGCTGATTTTTCACATACATAGAAAATTTAATTTCTTTCCACATACAATAACAATAGCCGAAAATTAGTACACGTGAAGTTAAGGGTGTTAGTTATTAGTGTTAGTGAAAAATCTACAGGAACATTGTTATTACAACATTAATAAACATTGACTTTGATGACGATATTAAACATTATTTTGTGTCAATAAATAAAAAGAAAACAAAAGTATACTATAAAAATCGGTATATCGGTATATTTTAAACAGTAGGTACGGTACATAAATAATGGAACATTTTTTGCGAAAGTTGGATTAATATAATCAATATTTTTTAAAGTGGTCCCTTTAGCTTTGGAAGCTACAATTTAGCAAAAAGTACAATACTTATATAGAAATTTGAATGATTTAGCGGTTTTCAAAAGAAAAGTAATAATTTAAATTATTTTAATAGAATATGATATCATATAGGTACTTATTTATTGTAGGGAATCTGATTTGAAACAAATATCGATGGTTCCGTATCTCACGAAATTCGTGTCTATACCGAAAATAACAATTTTTTTCGAGGTTAGGTTAATTTATAATTATCGCGAGATGCAAGTTGCATTATATACTGAATTTAAATGAGCTTCCATCACTCGTTTATTGGCTGTTGATTGCTACAATTGACGTATTGGTACGCCTTTATGCGCTGAACGCAAATTAGTCACAAAATGTCTGTTCGAATTCCCTATAATTTAAACAACCGTATTTTGTTTTAAATTCATTTCGTTTTAAAATTATTCGTTAAAAATTCTAAATATACCATTGTGTAATCAGGACCATAAATAATATCAAATTTATAATTGTTATCCAACAGGAAAATCTGGTTGTGATTAGGACCAAAAATTACATCAAATTTCCACTGTTTATCCAATTGGAAAAATATCGCAAGTGTGCACAGAATTTCCAGAGGAATGGTGGTACATTTGCAATAAAAATAATAATAATGAGTTAATTCAATTGGAAAATTTAAAAATACAAATGGAATGACATAGAAATGAAACCAACGTAAATACGTTCGTAGAAATGATTTCGTTACAAATTGCCGACACGTGTTGTGGTATCTTGTAATGTTCCATCGCACACCTTAATTAATCTCAGGTGTGTATAGAATTCACACAGAGGAATGGTGGCACATATGCAACCATCATATCATAATAATAATATGCAATTATATATATACGTGGTGGCCGGGCGGGCATACTTTGGACTCAAGTTATGATGGACTGTGCCAAAAAAAAAAAAATAACAGATAGACAGGTAGGTGAGTGAAACCCGCGCAGTCTATTTTCGATTATTGGATTTATGGGTTCGATCGAAATGAACATCACTTTAAATATAGATTATATAAATAGATGTCACTAGTCATTTCAACCGTTATAGAAAGGGATTATTATTGATCGCAATGTGTAGTAGTCTTAGTACTAAATATAGTTTTTTTTTCGAAGCGATAGTTTTTAAGGGGGGGACTGCTGCCAACGTACCTATTTTTCAATTTGATATACCATCATTATTTCTTATCAAATCGTTGTGAAAAAAATAATTTAGATAGTTTGGGTATTCATAAAGAAAAATGTATCTTTACTTTTTGATAATGTTCTGTATAAATTCTTGTAGAAAAATAATGGCATACCCCGATTTTCAACGTTTATCTTATATTTTTAATAAAATATAAGGCGTAGTTCAACATTTTTTTTAAATTGAAGAAGACAAAAATATCTAGAAAAATACTATGTGACGTTATATTTAATGCTTCAGGTTTAGAAAATAAACCTAAATAACATTTATTTTCCATTCAGCGCCATTGCGAAATATAAGTTTTTTTGGTTTATTAACTTAACCTGATGCATTAATGCAACGTTACATCGTATTTTTCCAGATATTTTGATCTTCTTTAATTTATAAAAAAATATAATGCTCTATACCTTATAGTTTTTTAGAAATTTAAGATAAATGTCAAAAATTGGGGTATGCTTATTATTTTCCTACAAGAATATATACAGAACATAATTAAAAAATTAAGGTATATTTTTATTTATTAATATCCAAACTAACTAAGTTATTTTTTTCAAAATGATTCGTTTTGTAGTAATGACGCAAATTCAAATTGAAAAAATAGGTACGTTGGCAGCAGTCCCCCCTTAAATACATTCGGACACAATGAATTGATCATACGTGGCAAAGATCCACCTCTATTTTAATAAAGTTGGTACCCATGTACTTGCAATTTCGAGGATATTATATGAAAATTCAAAATATACAATAATTTTACGTCACTATTTATTATTTAAATAAATACTTTTTTCTTGTTTGATGTACAAATAATAAAGCGTTTTGGAAAAGAAATTACAAACTATTCATAAATTTGTTTTCTTTTTAAATATTACACACAAAATACGTATTCCGAGCGGTTACGTTAGTTAATTGAAAATACGTTCAGAATCATAAAAAAAATCCAATAAAATTTAATAAAAAATCTTTATACGAATTATTGAAACGATTAAAAATATGATTGATTGCGTGTGTCGAATTTTATTATATTATAAATAGATTAAAACTGTATGCATTAACCCGGTTACTAATGAGACAAGGTGACAAATAATAACAATAAGTGATAATACGGAGTTGAAAAAAAACATTCCAAGTTAAAATAGAAATTAAACAACAACAAAAAACATGTAGAATCTTAGATTATATAATAATTCTATGTGTAGAATCTACAGAAAATTTTATGTTTGTGAACAGTATTTTGCGGTGTTCAATAATACAATTAAAAAAATCGTTTTACTAATAAGTACAAACTTTATCTACACAAACAAATGGAATGTTTATTTAAGTAAAATAAAAAAAATCTATAAATTCATATTAAATAAATACAAATTGTTAAATTTTTTTGAGATTGAAAATATTTTTTTAATTGCACTATTGACATAAGGAGTTAAAAGTTTAAATTAGATTTTTTTGTTTAAATTATTGCTTTGTATTGTTTTAATTTATGTTGAAGATTTATAAAAAACGTAGGTTCGTTTTACCTTTCGTATAACTCAAGATCAAAAAAATGTGCTAAAAAAAATTGGACACTTAAAAATAAACTGTTAATAGGACTTTTTATAGATATGGAAATGTTTTATATATTTTTTTTATAAAATAAAAGGATCACTCTAAAATTTTAATAAAAAAAGGATAAATAATTTCTATATTAGAAAGTGGATTGATAGGACTTGTAGTGTAAATAAAATAAAAAAAAACAGTGGATAGATAAAATAATTGGGAGAATATTATATAACTTTTAACCGTGTAGGAAAATAAAGCTCGCGATATAACGTATGGATATTGTGATAATATTCTAAAATAAATATTTTTTTAAAGAAATAATACTAAAGAAATATAAAATAATAAATCGATATAAGATGAAGATACATAAAACCATGATCAGTATTTTTTTTAATATTATATATTATCTCAATTTATACGTTATATTTATATTGAACGATTCTAAAACACTATATTTTGCTAAGCACCACAGCTAGGTATAATATATTTTAGCGTTGGCAGTAGTGGATGGGGAGGAACACTAAAGGGCGTTGCTAAGTTCTTAAAACGAGATATATAGAAAATCTAAAGGAAGCTTTGAAATATTTGCAGTATTTGTAGAATATCTATGATTTTTCTGGATTTCGACGGAAATTAATTTTATAAAAAAATTAAAACAAAAGATAAAATAAACAGCTGGCACTCACATTTCCTCGAAAAAAAGAAAAATAGACGTAAAAAATAAATATATTAAATGATTTTAAACAGCCTGTTGATACAAAGAAAAAGGCATTCAAAATTTTTTTTTTGCAAATATGTGAAAGCTTGTGAAATAAAAGTATATTTGAAATATAAAATTTTCTATGTAAGCGACACTTATCTATTCCACTACTTTCAACTAAAACTGAAGAATGTTATCCACAATAGATTAATTACTCATCTAAATCTAATAATATATTTATTATTAATCACATTTTAGACATAAAATCGCGGAAAAGAAGGAAACACTATAAAAAGTAAAACTGAAGGCAATCTGCAAAATGGTGAAAAAAAATATGCTTATATTTAGACACAATAAAAATAATCTTAAAAGGCGAAGCGTTTTTTTTTTGAAAATATTCTAACCTCGGCTTCCAACTCCCCGGGACGGTTGCGTCTCTTTTTGAAAAAAAATAAAAAAAATCATGATATTAATTCGAGGATTTAAATGGTTTATCCATATTTACATTAACATGTTAACTTATAAATAAATTATTGACATATAAGAAGACAATATTATAGTTATAGACAGTATTTATGGAGTATATGTTTTTTTATTATTAAGTTCTGTGATTTTATAATTAGAAATAGTTTTGCAAAAAAAAAAATAAAACACTCTGGAATTATTGTAAAAATACAAATTTAATATTATTTTGCAAAACTAATTCGAGTATTATGGATAATTATTTACTATGTAAACATATTATGCATATAATTTTATTATACTTAAGTTAAATTTAATGAATTAGAATTAAATGCAAATAACGATCAACATAAAAATTTTATCGAATGTATTAAAAAGTTGCACATACCATGCGTAAATTTAAATGAACCTATCTTTTTTTACTAAGAATGAATATGTCTTTGTAAAAAATACATATACATCCTCATACATTCCCTAAACTAAAGCATAAATGTTTATGCTATAGGACAAAAACATGAACAAAATAGGTCGTGGCAGGAATCAAACCCGCCACCACTGAAGTCATTTTGAATTTAAGAAATAATGGCTCAAAATTAAATATACAGATATGAAAATCATCACTTATTATATTTGAAAATATAATTTATTGTAAATATCCACATTAAACCAGGAATAATGAATCAAAATTTATTTATTGAATATAAAGTTTTTTTATAAATAAATAAACCATGAAAATTGTAAAAGGGTATGAAACATTAATTGTTGCAATTAAAAATTATTCAATTTTTAATTTATGATTTAATCCATAGATTTGTGACTTTTCAAAATAAAAAAATATCAAAATCTTAAAAAATATAATATTATAACAATCGATGAAAATACTTATACGTACTATGTTTATACTTAAAACTATGGTTAATTTTATTACATTATAAATTAATACACTAGCAGTGCAGCATTATTCAGTTTGCTAAAGTCAGACCATCACATAGAGACAAAAATATTCATGTAACTTAGAGATACCGTAAAAAAGCTGAAAGAAATTATAAAAGGTTATGAATTAAAAATATAAATAAAAAAGTGTTCAGATGATGTTAGGTTTTCATTTTTGTACATTGTGAATATGTTATGTTAATGTTTGTAAGCTCATTGATAGAAAATCCACGACTTTGATTGTTTTAAATCAAATTTACACAATTCGTACCCTATTATACATGCAGATTCCTTTTAAATTCATAAAAAATACAACACAGGATAGTGTAAAATAAAATTGATTTTGAGACATATTCGATATTGAATATTTATTCGATGAACAAATTGTGTAAAAATTATGAAAAAAAATTAATTAAATCTACATGTATAACGAATACATTTTTAATTTATGATGCAATAAACGAGGACTCTTATAAAATCGAGTTCATGTTACTATTAATATCTGTATCCAAAAAACAATACCAATGTGCAATATGTAATATGTGTGCAAAATTCAGAAACAAACATTCAACAATTTGTAAAAAGAAATGTAATTTTGTTAACAATTCCATCACAATAACGAACAATGTGACACATTGAATAATATTAAACAAAATCAAACTGTTTTCTTGCATTTTATAATTAAGATATTTTTCAATCAACATTCAAAAGCTTATTTTATTTTTGTACACACAATCATTTTTTAATCATAATGACAAGTGATGAGTTAATATTTAATTTTGAAAAGTGACAATATGTGAATAGTATATAATAAAATATAATAAATGTGTCAGAATAAATTGTAAAAATATGAATACAAGTAAGTATGCTTCAGTGAATATAATATTTGAATCTTTGATTTTAGCCATTGAGATAGCATTTATACCGTAGAACTCCATAACTAATTGAAAATGTTTATCAAAAAGATCAACAATTTTACTATTTTGATTTCTTATAATTGGACAATTTTTTCGCTTTATAAGGACTCCGATTAAAAGGAATAAAAAAAAGTAAAATCACAATTTTCTTTGATGTTATTAAAATATATTATAACCTATGTTATTAAAATATATTTTTTGAATATATGTAAAATTTTCAATGGAGATATATTTAATTTAAAATCATCATCATCATCATTGGCGCTACAGCCCTGTGTGGGCCCTGGCCTCCTAGATAAATTTAAAATATTGAACTTCATTTTAATATGAAACTTTGTATTCAGATAAGCAAGTAATTTTATAATGTCATCTGCCTATGATATTATTTAAACTGATAATAATTTATAAATGTAACAAGGTGTTAATGTGCCAATTCAACTACGCAGCATACATTTTAATCATTGAAATTAATCTTATACTTATATGTTTATCTGATGATTCGATCATGTTTATGATCTGTCCTCTAAATCTTTTTACAATCGTACAGTGCGATAAATTAATCTTGTTTATCTCATAAACAAACTTGTTTATTAAAATCAATCTGATTAACAAGAAAAATTATATGTTTATTTTTCTACAACATTATTTATTGTATTCACTGAGACATGTTTCTAGTAATATTTGATGATGTGAAATGTAAAGTTATTTACATTATTTGTTGTTAAGTAGTGTAAATTATGTGTAACATTTGAGTGATATATGATTGATATGAATAATAATAAAAAAAAATAAAATAAATTCATTCAGTTCGAAGAAAGAAACGAAATAACACAAAATAAATAGTACAAATAATTTATTTGGGTAGTAAATTAATTTTGATTTATGAAGTTTTATTTGTAGTAATCTATATTTGAAATTGTTCATAATACATTTGAAGTGTACATGGTTGAATTTTTTTATACTGTAAATTTTGTACTTTTATAATACTTAATCAATATTGTTTTTATTGTTATGTGTGTTGACTACTTATGTTGATGTTGAGTAATTTTTCTTAAGTATTATATTGTAGTAGATTTTATACTATTATATTTAATGGATACCCAGACGTATAATGCTGTATGGGTATTTTTATTCTCACAAAGATATCTAAATTAGTAACTTGTTATATGCATGTTTATCTATTAATGCTACACTATAATATTAAAACCAAAGCAATGTTGGTAGTTTTATTGTAATAGACAGTACAGTAGACGGTAATAATATTTTTAATAAGTAAATGTATGTTTTTTGTGTAAACTTTACTTTTAAATTACTTTTTATTGATTTTTTGACAAAATCAAAATAAAATCATAGTATGATATTAATAAATTTATGAACTATTAATATTTGAAAAAAAAAATGTGTTTGGTTTCTAGCACTTGAACTGAATGATTTAGAATAATAAAAAAATAAATAAATGTAAATAAAATGCCACAAAACATTATACCCAATCACAGAAAATTGTTAAACTAAAAATTTATAAAAAAATACAAATAATAATTAAGTAATAAAGAAAACTGTAAATACAGACCTATATGTGAAATATTAATTTTACATTGCAAGTTACGTAAACTAAATTCAAATAACTTTGGAGCAAATTATTTTTAATTGAAATTATATGATAATTATTTATGAAAGAGAAACATTATATTGAAATAAATAAATAAATAATATAATTGGGTAAAATTGAAGTTGTGGCATAAAACAGAAGCAAGCTTTGTAATTGACAGAGCGACATATAAAAAATAAATATTATGGCGAACGGAACGCGACTGACATTCCATTGAAATAATATCGATAAGCCAAGCTCACTTCGTCATTTCTTCTCACCTTTTTATCATCTAACATTTCACCTGGCCTCAACTTGGCGCCCTGAAGCCGACGGAAAATAGAAAAAAAATGGAAACATCAGACCCAGACATATTACAAGTCGGGAAATAAGAAAAATAAATATGGTGGACACCTCATAAACAGGGTAGAGCATGTAGCCAACGTCTTAAAGCAAAATATAACTGATGTCTCGTAGATAAAAAATATATACCAATATTGAGACAGTATATAGTTAAATAGCATAAAAATTTTCAGTTTTAGGGGAGAAATTTGCTGTAGAAGGGCCATATTCACGTATCATAAATATTCGAGGTGTAATGGGTGCAATACATTATTTAGTAACATGAATGCAATTCACAACATTAAATTTAATATGTAAACAGGTGCATTACCTATTGATACAATTACATTATAAAATATGCTTAACTATATACATAAAACTGTCAAAAAAATATTTCTTATAATTTAGGTAAGTATAAATAAAAAAATAACGGATATTTAATACTTAAGTGATTTTTGAGTGATTAACTCATTTGATTTTTTGAGACTAAAACAACATTTTCCGCATAAAAAAACAAAAGTTGAATAAAAATTGTACAAAAAAAAAGTATATTCTTCAGCTATGTATTAAAAATGAATAAATTATGGATTGCTTGCTAGTTTCTATAAAAAAGATAAAATGAATACTATGAACTGGTTTGTGTATTATAATTTAAATTTGTAAATCACGGAATCAAAGAGGTAACCATATTAATTTAATAAAAAAAATGTAATCACATAAAAATATTCTTTTGACAGATATGCCTTTTTTAAAATATAAACTAAATAATAATGTTTGTACAATGTAATAGATGAAATTTGAATGATAGAGAAAAAATGATGGGTTACATTGTAGATATTATGAAATATACATAATTATAAATTACATACAATGTGTTAGATATTGTTTCCATAGAGAATGATGCTATTAGATTAGTATTTACTGTTGGAAATGTTTCATTAATTCAAAAATCAGATAAAAAACACATTAGACAGGTTTCAATAAAATTTTATCAATTTAAAAAAGTATTGTTCAATTCCTTCTGAAGCATTAGATATGAAGTTGAAAGTTTGAAAACATATCTTTTTGGTTTTTTAATTGTTGAAATATTTTTTACAAAAAAATCCAATAATGAATTCTCACATATTAATTCTCTGGGCTATAAATTGTGGTTAGATGGAAGAAATTGCCATATGGAAATAATTTCGCCACCTGCACAAGGGTGCTAGGAAATATTTATTGTTGTTATTAAAGATGGTTTACAATTCTTCTAGTAAAAATTAAAAGGACTACAAAAATACATTTGAAATGTTATAAGTGAAACTCAAGACATAAGTGAAATTTAAATAGGTACTTATAATATTAACAAAAAATACTTTTACATTTTTTTTACTAAATGGAGGATACAAAATCTAGACAAACGGTATACGCCATAGCTGAGCTGTTTATAAAAATAATAACGTCATTTGAAAATTTGAATATAACAGTCTAGAAGGTTTGATAAATAAAATCTGACAAATAATTTTTGTTTTGTAAATGAAATAAAAAATATTTTTTATCTGACATTTGAATTAAATAATTTATGCTGTGCTATGATTACATGAATGTTAGACAATTCTGCCAAGATTCCAGTATTATTTAGACTTGATAGTCCACATTTCCGAGCCTATATATTAAGTAGTGTGTGTGCATGTATACAATAAACAGCACAAAAGTCTTATAACATGACTGCCAACGTCTCCATACAACATTCGATAAGCGGCAGACCGTTACACTAATATTACAATTATTATAAGAAAGTAATAGTATATGGGATCCAGGATGCAGCATCAGACCAGACATCTTCAGCAGTAATTCAGCCAATGGAGTAACATAAATTATTATTAATAATGTGCTTGATGAAAGATCTGTGTAAAAGTATTGTCCATGCCTTACAAGCGACGCATTCACCTCACCTCACAGTATCAATCTTTTCAAAATTAAAAACAGTATTCAAAATAATTTTCAAATGTGAAACATGCGACAATTATCAGCCATTCTGTATTGAAATGTTATAAAAAAAGGTAATATTTGAGCAAATAGTTTCCATTTTGATACATAAGTAAACCTATCTATGATCTAAATACATTTCAAAAAATGAAAAAAAATCACTGACAACTATTTTAATCAATTTTATGATTGGGGGATATGAAATTTTGAAAATCATAGGAAATGGATTAATTTATGATTATTAATAATTGAAAAAACCCATATATTATGAAATTGGGTTCAGAAAAAGTAACGAGATCAACGGTAAAAAATTTAAACTCGTACATAGTTGGAACATAAAGTGAAACAAAATTAAAAGACAAGAATCTCAATTACTATTTACGTTTTTATACTGTTTTAAGTCTCCAGCTTTATAGAGAACCATTGCCATACAAATATTACCTTATCTTGAAACATTATCAATTTAGAACTAAAAAAAATGTATGTATAATAGAAAGTATAAAACAATTATTTAGTAGATATATGTAGCATGCTTTATCCTGTGTGACACTTTCCATGCTATCAATGATTTTAAAGTGTGTTTGATAAGAAATACCGAATAAAATATCATTTAATTTTTTACACGTTAAGGCATGCACATTCAGTGATTGATGTTCATAATTAAGAAATAAAGATAATCTGAGATTTGGGCGAACGTTAAGAAACATAACGGCAAGCGTGAACACGCTACTCATAAAGCATGGAGAAATACATAGATAATATATTATTATTAATTTTACAGAGTCCAGTGCATTCCGTTGGGTGCAATACATGACATATGATAGAAATGAGATAAATATCATAACATTATCTGTAAAGAATCATTAATAAATTATAGATTATTCATTACTTTTTTGCATACTTATGTCAATGCCTAATCATTTTTATGAATTATCAGATACAGCAAAAATTGTAATTTATTGAAAAGACATTTGAATAATGTACACAAATTTATCGAAAAAGGATTTTAAATTGAATTATTTTTGACATAAGAACACAAATATATTAATGTATGTTTTGTGGCGGACTTCACTGCATTGCAACAGCCAAAACAGCCCATCGTGCTAATGTTTAACCATCGAAGCCTGAACATGACAAATTAATATTTCAAAAGTGTGGGGTTCCCCACGGCGGCCATTTCGAGCCACAGCGGCCATCTTGCGACGCCGTTTACCTTTTTCTCTTCAACCACCTCGCCTGGTCTTAATTTCCTAAGCGCCTGTTGGGAAAGGAATGGTAATTTGTGGCGTGTATTTTGAACGGGAAAATGTAAAACAAATAATGTACTTATGTTTAAAAAACAAACAGTAGGTATAAAAAATATATGACAGTATCATAATTACTTTCAAACTCAAACAAATAAGACAAATCTCATTAATATTCTTTTGTTAAATTAGTTTTCAAACAATGTAACTGTATGAAAATGTATAAGTCAGTATTCATAAATAATCTTATTTATAAGAAAATATTAATTAGACATAAAATAATTTATGAATAAAACTACCTATACCAAGAGCAATTGCCTTATGTAAGAATTTGAAAAACTAAAAACACAATACTTTTAAAATAATGATTTTCATATTGAATGAACCAATTTGATAATAAATCAATATAACATATAATTATTTGGTTGAAATGACAAATTTAATTTAAATATTTTTAAAAGTATTGGTTTAATACAACATTTTCAAAAGGAAAATAAAAAAAGATACACACAAGGACAATGGATATAAAAATAATGATACAATTTGGGTGTAAAACAAATTTAAGAGTAGGGAATGTATTATTAATATTATATCACTAAAACTACAAATTATGTAATGATACTACAAAATTAGATTATAATAGAATGTACAAGCGAGAAATATGGATACTGGGATAAGACAAGAGAGATAACTTTGGTGTTTAAACTACATGGAAAATGTTCAAATAAAAGCATGGAAAACATTCGTAGTCAGTTGTGCATCAAGTGTCATCGCAACAAGTCAAATTAATGTGGCAGAATTTAGTCAGTTACCTCAACCTTAAGCAAAATTCGTTTTATGCACCTTTCAGATAGAAGCTCAAAATGCATCTCAAAATACACAGACAATTTAATACTTATACAATTTACGAGCAAAGTGCATTTTAGTAAATCTTAAAAAAACTGGAAACTCGATGCCAAACTATTTACGAATATCATTTTTTTTACAATAATAAATATACCTTCATTTAAATTGTTTTAATTACGATTTATAAACTAAGACTAACACACAATAAATAAAACGGATTCAAATCAAGGTATGTCTGTTTCAATCAATTAAAAAAACAATTTAATATTACAGGGAAAAACATATATACCTACAAGGAAAAATCTACTTCTGAGGTTTAAAACAAAATACTGAAACAAAACTTTGTATAAAACTCATATGAACAAATCAAATAACACTATTATACAAAAATAATATGTCACATAATATTGTTTTTTTTTGTGATTATACCTAATCTTCTACCAATCAATAACTTACTAACTAAACAACAATTTATTATTCCTAACTACAAGAGATCTGTACCTATGTGACATATTAAAACATTAACAATAAGGAATGTATTAAATACAAATCAGACAGAGGTTTATCATAATTAATTGAAATATGATATGAATCATGACTACAATAAAATATAAGTACACATACACAAGTAAAAAATAAATAGAAAAGGTATGAAACACAATGAATGATATAAATATATGTAATATATTGATATCTAAATAAATACACAAATAATAAAATATTAGGAAATCTCTAATATGAAAATAATTTGGTACTACAAAGTAGTAACGGGGTAAAAATAAAACAAATTTATTGAATGATTAACTATAATGGAGTAATGTACTATTTTTTCCATTTTGAATTGCAATAAAAATAGTATATTCAGCATAATAAATAAGCTTATTATATAAGTTTCTAAAAAATATTTTATTTGACAAAAGAATAAACTTATAATTATATTGTTTAATTTTTACATTATAAGGGAATAAAACTTTTGTTAAAAGAAAGGGAATAAAAGTAAGACTATTCAACTTTGTAGTTTATACAAAGTTATATATTTTAATTTGTTAATAATAAATATCTCTACATACATATGTAATCATTTTGATACATTATGTATACGACAAGAAATTTTATACAAACATAACTTTATCATGAAACCAATTAACAAAGAAGAGAGAATGAAATTTGATCAAAATTGGATACAAAAGAGTTATGTTATTTTTTTGATATTCTAAATTTATTGCTTCAAAACAGATAAAATTGTATATCCCAAATATATCCTGGCCTACAATATCTGTGTTTAAGTACAATAAAATAAATAGTTCTTACCTCATCACTGATAATAAGGGAAGGTCTTCTGCCTCCTTCCTCTGGTGGAGGAATGAGGGATCCTCGCCTGCCAGGAATGACAGGGGCAAGAGAAGCCTTCCTGTTGTCCGGAGTCGGTGTCTTCTCTCTGATAACCTCTATCTTGGGCAGAGCAGGAGACTTTGGCGCCTTGATCTCTGGCACCTTTGGTTTTTCCAACACCAATCAAAAAATCAAAGTTTAGCAAAATAGCTTTTCATAATTTTAAGAAAATGTTATTTTAACAATGTAACTTATTTATAGTATTTTTAAATATGATTATTTATTATTTTAAAAAGAGACATATTTTTACTACTATATATAGATGTTCCTATTTCTTCTTTGGGGCATTAAAAATGTAAATAAAAAAAAAACTAAATAATATATTTAATTTAATAAGATTGATGGTTAATTTTGGTAAGTAACTTTGTTGTAGTCAATGATTAATTACAATAAATCATGGTGCAAATACTTTGCTATGGTATAATATGAACATTTGATGGTACAGAGCAAAGTATTATTTGCACAGAAATTACTAGCATTTTAATTTATTTTGAAATTTACATTTTTTCTAAGCAATTATATTTAACAGCATTAGCTGTTATGGAAGAATAATATTTTATTCCTTCTAATATATTCTATTAAATGTTTCAGTCTTTTTTAAATTTACAGACAAGTATTAAAAAAGTTTTGAAATCCTGCTTTATATACAAACCCATGAATGTAGAAATAAACCTCTGAAATAAATTTATACATTTTATCAAAATCACAAAAATATGACAACATTGTAAATACACTCATACCCATAATACTGATACAACAATATTCTCAAAAACAAACATATCTCATAATACATAATCAACAATCATACAAACACAACGATATACCACATAAAAGGAAATTTGTTAAAGAACACACAAGTTTAGAAACATAGAAGGATAAACACAAACAATTACGAATATCATTAAAACACAGAATAAATAAAACAAGTAGTTAAAACACAGAATAAGTAGTTAAGGGTATTAAAATTGGGAAAAAATAGTATTTCTTTTTTTATACACACAAAATAAGAATAGAGTCACCAAAATAGATGGCGACTTATAGTAGAGTTTGTAATATACAAAGTTTTTACAATCGATCAGTGTTATAATGTGTATAAGAATTATATTGTAAAATAAGTAATCAATTACTATAATATACAATATTAGGTAATATAGAAAGTTTTCAAAGTATGAAATAAACGCTAATCAAGATCCATCTCAATGTCTTACCAATAAGAATTAAATGTATATTCACAGTATTAATAAATTAACAGTATGAACATATTGATTTTCTGTAAAAAAGGATAGAATATCTTGAAAATATTATTTATGTATTTCTAATTAAGATATACCTCTTCATCATCTCTGTCTCGTTTCCAAATGACTGGCAATTTCTTGTAAATTTGTTCTTCTCCCGATCCATCACCGAAGATATCATCAAAGTCGTCGTCCTGTTATGTTGAGACAGAAAATAATTTGCCACAATGAGACAAGATGTGAACATCCGTTAGTTCAACTCTGCTATACCGTGCGAACCAGACTTGTGAAAGCCAACCAATGATGAATACTGCTACGGCCATTCAAAGTTTCTCATCAAATTCGTTACACATTTTGGTTTGCTCGAACATCACACATCAAACAACCAGATCGATTAGACTCGTAGAAAATTTTATTTGTTACATAAATTGAACCCATCAAATATGTAAGATATGATTTTGATATTCATATATAACATACAATTTGATGAATTTATAAAAGTACAATATTATTGAATTGAAAATGAAAAGTATTTGTCACAGTCAAATTTAATAGATGCTGTCAAACTTCTTGAGTCTTTTCGCCGTGGAGGGGGAGCAGTTTGCACATATACCTACCAACTAAATATATAGACACAAATTTGGGATCTGTGCACCCACTTGCCGTACTTAAGTTGTTTATCTATAATTTATAAAACTATAATTTCCTGTATTAGTGAGAAATTCAATAAACCTGCTCTATGATTGATATAACAAATAATCAGTACATATATATTTAAAATAACAAAGTTTTTTCAGACTAAAAAAAAAAAAATAACATTTGAAATGATTGTGGACTATATAATCTAATATCAAATTATTTATATTATGATTGTTAAAAACTATGTTTAACGCAAGTCATATACTGGATGTGTAATATTTCGTTGCAAAACCAAAATTGTAACATAATTTGTGATGCAAACCTTCAAACAGGAAGCCTTTGTGATGAACTTTGTGAAGCCTTCTCTCGATATTGTACGTGCATGTGAGTTGCCTTCTTCTACAATCGCCAGCGTTTACAATCTTGAGGCATTAATATTGTTTTTGTAAATCAATATGTGACGCATTGTAATATACGTTAATAAAAAATTACAGATTTTCTGAATCAAGTAGTTGCGTATTCAAGCCATAATACGATGTGTGTGCATGTGTGTTATGAATATGCATGCCAATTAGGTGATGTAAGAAATGAATAGTAGATAGTTCAAGTTTGAGACATTAAACAAAGATGTATCTATTTTAAATACAATGAAGTCCTACGGGAAGGGGATTAATTTTTCAATACTACGTTAGATATGCAGATTTAACAAGAGTAAAATTAAAATACATAAAATTACTATTTGTAAAACCATTTATTTTATCAACTAATGTCCAGTATTAATACCCATAATTTGGAAATATAATATATTGCCTATGTATTACCAAAAATTGATCCATGAAAACTAAACTACAATTTGCAATTTGTAATCAAAATTATATCTAAATGAAGGAATAGTGCATAATAAATATGAGTAATGAGACTTGAATCAATAATCTCTTTCAATAAAAAGATAAATGATAAAAAAAATCATAAAAAAACATTACTAAAAAAACATTACTAAAAAAACAAACAATAATTTGTATTTTGTGTTCCGTATCGATGCCTGGAATCCATTATGAGAGAGCCTCTCTCTTCCGCAGAATATTCGCGCGTGTCTTGCTTTTTCCCTATCCCTTTTTCCCTATAACGCCCCCTCTTTTTTACTACTGTCCACCCTAATGTCGTTGTTTGGGTTTCGACCGGAAGCGGCCATTTTGAATTCGTCATATGACGCCAAATTTTTTCGCGGAATAGCGTGTCTTGCGACGCATCGTCAATTTTATTGTTTGTATATTTAAAAAAGTGCATTGTGTAAAGACAAATATAGATTTAAGTGACTTTTTAGCAATTATTGACGATCTGTGCAAATATTAGTGTTTATTTTATTTATGTGTACTCAAAAATTAGTGTTTATTTTATTTAACTGAGTAAAGCTGATCTCGAACGAACGAACTATGTTTACGAACGAAGCTGACCTCAGTCCTCCGGCGTCGCCGATAATTTACAGATCGGAAAGCCGCCAAGAGCATTCGGCTTCTTCGAGAAAGAGGCAAGCGGATTGGGAATCCGACATCGACATTTCGGACGACGAAGGCGCCAGAGAACCGCCGCGTCGGAGTCGGGGAAAAAAGGCGCCAAGACGCTCCGAGGAGAATTTCGACCCCAGAGTCGATTTTCTGCTACAGCAGGTGGCGGCTCTAACTGATTTGCTCTTACCAAAAGGACCGGAAGTAGTGGAGACTTTGGAGGCCCCTAACAACGAAGAATTCGTGCGACCTCCTCCGGGACTTCCTAAGTCGGACCAAACTGTGGAGTTTGGCCCCTTGGTCACTACTGTTAAGGAGCACCCCACACCCAAAGCAGATATGAAACGAGTGGAGGAAATCTCGAAGCTCCAGCGCTTCAACAAGCCAGAGTGGGCGGGAGTGAGATACGCCGAAACCCAGAAAGAGTACACAGCTTCTCCGGCGTTTATGGAGCTGGAGGTCAACGAAGAGTTGAAAAGAATGGACAAAGCAGGGCCCTACTCAAGTCTAATGGACCGGACCCTTGGGGCGCTGTCGAACGCTCTACTAGCCCAGAGAGAGACCCTGAGAGAGAGCATGCAGGCCCTTGTCAACTGGTCCTCAAACACAGATACAGTGTTAACACCGACATCACTGTACAATAAGGTTCAGGAGACCTTTTCTAACGATTCCCCGTATAAGAAGACTACGGACAACATCCTTCAGATAGTGTGTGGTAGGAGGACCGAAGTCATCCAAAGCAGACGAAACCACCTTCTGGAGGATGTCAAAGACAATTTTATACGTGAGGGCATAAGTAAAATCCCACCGAGCTCCTGTAACCTGTTTGATAAAGATCAGTTGACAGCCTTCTTGGAGAGAAACGGGGGAAGAGAAAAGGCGCTGGGTACCTCAGTTTCCCAAGTGACTCCACAACCCTCCCCGTCTTCCTCCAAAGTACAACAAAAAAGGTACAAGCCCCCATTTCAACCCCGATCTTCATTTGAGTACCAGCCTCCTCATGCCCAATCTGCTCAGAACAAAAAGAAGCCCTTTCGTGCAGATTTTGTCCCCAGGAAAGACGGGTACAAAAATTACAAATCGTCGAACCAGAGACAGCACCCCACAGGAGCAAATAGCAGAGGAGGTAGGAAGTGACTGCAGGCTGATCCGATTTCAAGGGGGACAATTGGGGAAGTTTCGAGGCGTATGGGAGGACTTGGGAGCCCCCCACTACATCATCAAGATGTTAAAAGGACTAAAAATTCATTTTGTGTCAAAACCCCCACTGATATTCCCTTCCCGAGCAGTTCTGGAACGCTTCGAAACAAAGACCTCGAAAGAAATGACCAATCACATTGGATTGTTACGGAAATGGAAAGTCCTGGAACCAGCGGACTTAAATCCGAGCTTCATTTCAACCATGTTCCTTGCTCAGAAATCGGATCATACATTCAGACCAATTTTCAATCTGAAAGGCCTAAACGCCTTTGTACAAGTAAGGAATTTCAGACTCTGCAGTCACTTCCGGATCCCAGACTTCCTCCAACCAGGAGACTGGCTGGCAAAGATAGATCTTACTCAAGCCTATTTCCATCTTCCAATATCACAATCGCACAGAAGATTCCTAAGGTTGGCTTACCAAGGAGAACTCTTGCAGATGACTTGCCTGCCCTTCGGTCTATCATCAGCCCCACGAAGCTTTTCCTGCCTCACCAACTGGATTGCAGAGGCGCTTCGAAAGATGGGCATAAGAGTTGTGGTTTACTTGGACGACTTCCTCTTAGCCAGCCAGTCTCAATTCCTGCTAAAAACCCAAATCTCTCAGGCAGTGCATTTTCTAGAGCATCTAGGTTGGTGTATAAATTACCAAAAATGTATTCTGGTCCCATCCCAAAAACTGGAATTTCTGGGTATCACTTGGGATACTCACACCAACCAGAAATCTCTATCGGTGGTCAAATGCTCCGGTCTCTACCGAGCTTTGCTAGCACCGAAGAAGTCAGGCAGTTGTTCACTCAGGCAGGCTCAAGGCCTCTTGGGTCGGCTCAACTTCGCAAACTTTGTGACCTCTCGGGGTCGTCTGCATTGCCGAACACTTCAGAGATTCTGCCAGCTGATTCGGCGGTACAAGCCGTCCCAGCAAGTCGAGCTTCCTGCTGCAGTTCTCCAGGACCTGCAGTGGTGGCTCGACACCATCGGAGAGACAAGTCCTATTCACCTTACCCCGTTTGCTCACTTCCTCACTACGGATGCAGCAGACAGCGGGTGGGGGGGACAGCTAGACGACATACTGACTGCGGGTCGGTGGGCTCCAGATCAGATGCATTGGCACTCCAACCAAAAGGAAGCATTCGCAGTTCTAGCAATGATCAAACAGCATGCCCAAATTCTAACAGGATCCAGAGTGTTGTTACAGACAGACAACAAAACAGTAGTAGCTTATATAAACAAGGAAGGCGGTACCAAGTCTCTGAGGCTCTTGAATCTAACCAAAGAGCTCCTGAGGTTCGCAGACTCCCACGAAATAGAACTGACAGCTCAATATATCCCGGGAAGATACAACGGTATTGCAGACCGTCTTTCACGGGGAGCACTCCCTCCAGAATGGCACCTACTAGGACCCGCAAGGGAACAGATTTTCCAAAAGTGGGGCCAACCTCAGATAGACTTATTCGCGTCAGCATCCGCTCACGTAGTGCAAAATTACGTAACGCTAGACTTAACAGATTGCTCAGCTTGTTATCACAACGCGTTCAGTCGGCAATGGGATTACCAACTAGCATGGATATTCCCGCCTCCAAATCTTATACCGAGAGTGCTTGCCCACCTAAACACAGCAAAAGGAACGTATCTGTTAGTAGCGCCAAAGTGGACAAAAACTTTTTGGAGGAGCGACATACAGATGAAAGCGAAACAGGAACCAATAAGCATCGACAATTTAGAGACGTCCCTAGTGGACACATCAACAGGGCTACCACCACCCAAATGTCACCACATCCACCTAGAGGTCTGGAAGATAGCTGGTGGGAACAGGTTACAAAAGAATGGTCCCATAAAGAAAGACAGCTCATCCGATCATCATGGAGAGCATCCACCTTAAAGACATATAAACCTGCTTGGAACAGGTGGCTAATATGGTGTAAGAACAACTCAGTACAACCAAGAAATCCTCCACCAGAAATGGTGGCAAGATATATAGCGCACCTTTTTATAAACGAAGGTCTTTCACCAAAAACCATTCTAGTCCATAAGTCTGCTATTGTCAGCTTCTGTGGTTCGTCCCCAAATGCCGACAAAATTAATACTAACTTCCTTGTAAAACATACGTTAAAAGGTATATCTGTAGCCAAAGGCATCACAAAGAAACCACCAATTTGGGATCCTCGCCTCGTAACCGAGTGGCTCCGCCAAAACCCCCTTAAAGAGATGAACCTCTTTGAAGTGTCCCGTAGAACAGCTATAATACTACTGATGGCTTCGGGCAGAAGAGTTCAAGACCTCACATTACTTCGAATGGCCACAGAAAGTTTCATCGATAATAAGGAAAGCATTATTTTAATACCAGCATTTGGTGCTAAAACAGATACATCTACACATCAGCAATCAGGGTGGAAACTTTCAGCTTCCGAAAACATAAACATCAACCCACTATTCTGGCTGAGAAAACTAATCGAATTATCTGAACCGAGAAGAGCTAACCTGAAAGAGCTTTTCATCACAACAACAGGGGAAGTAAAACCAGCCAGTAGAGCTATAATCGGAGGTTGGATAAAATCAGTCCTTAGGGATGCTAAAGTGGAAGCAACTCCAGGGAGTACCCGGGCAGCAGTGGCATCCCTCAACTGGCTAGAGAACTACCCCATACAAGACATCCTCTCCAGAGGAAATTGGTTAAGTGAACAAACCTTCAAAAAATTCTATCAAAGAGAGTTACCAAGAAGAAACTATAGTCAAGCCTCCCTTTCGTCTCTATTCACGCCCATCAACGAAGATCACATATAACGCCTATTTTGCTACCACCAGGAGAGAACAAACAGATCTCATAATGGATTCCAGGCATCGATACGGAACACAAAATATATGAATTTTACCTACCAATAAAATTCCTATTTTGTTTCCAGAGATGCCTGGAATCCAGGTAATCCCTACCTGGTGCATTATGAGCCATATGACGAATTCAAAATGGCCGCTTCCGGTCGAAACCCAAACAACGACATTAGGGTGGACAGTAGTAAAAAAGAGGGGGCGTTATAGGGAAAAAGGGATAGGGAAAAAGCAAGACACGCGCGAATATTCTGCGGAAGAGAGAGGCTCTCTCATAATGGATTCCAGGCATCTCTGGAAACAAAATAGGAATTTTATTGGTAGGTAAAATTCATATATTATTTCATGAATTTCTGCAGTCAATCAAGTAGTGTAGAATAGAGATATAAGATTAAAAAGAAGAATAGATTGTTGCAAAGTAAAATGAGTGTTATATGTGAATCACTTCCTGAGTTGCACTGATGCCACTGATGCATTCACATTTCATACACACATGGGTGCCAACTCCAAGATGCCATAAAACAATAGGATGCCTTGCATAATACAACAAAAAATGACAGAACAGAAAATCCTATCCAATTTGAATCCGAAACTGTCTGGTTTATTTAATTCAAACAGAACTTTTTTAGACATAATCACTGATTTTTTTTTTCATAATAAACTACCCTATGACATTTTTGCATATTTTAAGTAAATATCTGCATTCTCCATACATTTGAAATGACAGATATATCTGAATTACTTTATTTTAATATCATTTAATGATTCGGCGGATATTTTGTGGTAGTTAATAATAACCATATTTTAATTATAATATAAACTAGCTATACACTACTTATTTTTGTGAGTCACTTCGCGATATGTCCTTCCATCGATCGGTGTGTCAAGACTAACATTGTGACTAACATGTTGAATTTGTGTGTATCTGTCTGTGAAGCGAGGGAGGTAGTGGTTGAGGGTTGGTTGGGTTAGTGGGGGAGGGAAGTATTGTGTAGTTTTTGTTTTTGATGGGGAACATTAAACATATTAGGTATTGGAGAAGGATTATGAAAGGTATGGTTGTTTATAAGTTTTATGCCAGAATTTATGTGCTTATGTATTTCGAGCATTTTGTAATTGTTAAGTTGGTATCCTTTATGTTGTGTTTCGTGTAATAGTTTTAGTTTGTGGTTATTGAATGAGTGATTAGTTTGGATAGTGTGGTTAGCAAATTCTGGGAAATTATTGTTGTTTAAGCATCTTCTGTGTTCGTTAATTCTTATATTTAGGACAAACCTCCGCAACCTAAACACGCCGACCCGCCGATCGATGGAAGGACAGCGCCGAAACATGTCGCGAAGTGACTCACAAAAATAAGTGGTTTATAGCTAGTTTATATTATAATTCAAATATCGTTACTCCATTTTAAGTTCCTGGTGGGATCTTAGCTTCTTTACTGAGACTTTTTATTTTTTAACAAACTTACTTACTTACTTTCCGTGTCCGGAACACCATCATTTTTTAACAAAAAATATAACATAATATTTTGTAATGCAAAAAATTTCTAAGGCTACTGATATTGATATACATCAATAGTAGAAAGGTACTCAGATATGGCAGTGCACTTATACTATTCAAGTGTACAATAACATAGGCTTAGTGATGGTGTCCTGAATTTGTAAGTCTACAACTTAAATTCATATCCTAACATCAAAGTGAAGGTGTAAAGTTTTGACAATATGCAATCACATTATTAAGAGAATATAAATAAATTTATTTCAAGACATTAAGAATAATAATAACTTATTGGAAAAGTTCTGTTTGATATTAGATAAAACTGTAATTTTACAATCTAAAGAGAACAATATGATCATACAACAACCAATCAATGCTTGCATAAAAAAATATATTGTATAAAAAGTATTTTTTTAATAGGTATATGGAAATATTGAAAGCACTGCTAGATATTGTATTAAAAATTGAAACATTAACAAATAGTAAATATGTGATTGTATGGCATCTATGATGTACCTTTTGACCATTGACCTCTTCTGTTTTGACAAATGGCACAACGGCTGGCAATGGTGTGTCAAAGACAATTTTGGGGATATCATCCTAAACACAAACAATCTATGTTTTTTTATGTGGATTTTAACAGTGTTACCATATTTAAAAATAAAAATGTCTGTCGTTCATGCAAAAATTTCAAGTGCAACAATAATGTGCACATAGAAACAATATCAAATGAGATTTGAAATATTTCATTAAATATAAACAACTAGGTGTCATTTGTACCTTCGTTGGTATCTTTAGATCTGCTTCGGGTACAATTAATGTCGGCACCTCTAATTTAGGTATAATTCTAGCAGGATCTTGTTTGGGAACAGCTTCAGGTTCAAATATCATCGGTGGCTCCAGTTTACCCTTGAAAGACGGTTCCTGAGGTTTCAAAGATAATTCTGGCTCAACTCTCTTTTGCAATTCTATCTTTGACTTAGATTCTTCCTCAACCTTTTTAGTTTCCACTTTTGTTTTTCTTTCTCCACCTTTCTCGGGTGCCAAATCTGCTTTGGATTTCATTGTTTTCAATTTATCCTTATCGGGGGCTTGTTCAGGTTCAGCTAATTTTTGAGTGGCAATCTTTGAAGGTTTCTGAACGTCCTTGATTTGAGGAGCTTTGGGTGAAATTTCAAGCCCAACTTCCTGTATAAAATCGGCGGGATAATAAATAAACATAAAATACAAAACTATGTAGACACATTGAAGATGACATAAAATTGTTTATTTTTGTCACATAATGTAGTCATAATAATTTTTAGTATGACAAAATAAATAGGTAGGTACTACAAAGTTAATAAGCAGCAAAGTAAGATACTTGTACTTTTTATAACAGTATTATGATGTGTTTATTTATATTTTATATTAGATACTAAAAGCAACAGATAAATTAGATAGTAGCCACTATGTAGTAACTAATACAAGTAATATTTACTAATGTAAAACAAGATATTGAAGTAATGGTGAAATTGAAACAAAGTAGAAACAAGAGTATTAATTACATAGTTAAGTACAAATAATATTATTCACAATATAACATAATATTATTCACAGGATATACAACAAACTTCTCTCTCAACTATCAGCCTGTCTTCTTTACTGGAATACCCAAACATTACGGTTGCCATAAAATGACAAGTCATATAGATTCATATGCACATACCTACTAAATTCATTACATAAAATACGACTGACACAAAAACAAAACTACCAGGAATCAATTGTGTATATTTGAAACTGGATTTAATGTAGACAGATAACCAAATTACAAATACACTTGACACATTTTTCATTGGTCAAAATTTGTTCATTTAATAGTGTACAATAGATAATTACAAAAACATCAGAGACTCAGTTAATATAGACATATTTACTGACCATTCATCAATAAATAACTCTTTAAATTTTAAGCGATACATCACATTTCAATATCTTTTGAATTGTCTATCATACATATTCCACATCACACATTCCATTTTCTGTGACCACACCGAACCTACCTTTGGTTCGGCCTTTTCCTTCTTTGCTATCGGAGTGGGCGTTATCTTTTCATATTTCTCCAAGACGGGCCTCTCGTAGTCGTCCACAAACTTGGGCTCTTTCTTAAGTTTCAGAGCATCCTGCTTAGCGAGGCGAGCCTTCTCCTTGGCTTCACGCTCTTCTTTGGTAAGTTTCTACACATAAAACCATACAAATAAACCTTCAATATTTTTATTCTTAGCCAATATTTCCTCCATGTTAAATTTTTGTATTCAAAATTTGGTTTTTTAAGTTCATGGAACAATGTAACTAATAAATATTTATTAGACACAGAAACCATTCATTATATTACAAACTTCTTTTTTAAAATAGAATATAAAAATATTCCTCTAAAATGATATAAGGTAAAAGTAAAAAATGACAATTTTCTTGATTTATTTCTTAGTTTGTACCATCTGCACAAGTTGTCAGAAAAAAATAAAAATATGAAAAATAAAATCACACTGCCAATAATAAAGAAGTGTAATTTCATTCTTCAAAGCAGTATTATTAAAAATGTAAAGAATTTAAAAAGGAAAAATATATTATTATTGTATCAAAGTGTACACATTTCCACAAGTTTATTGCCAAATAGCATTGCATAAGAAATGCTTTGATAAATTACTCTTACTGGAAATTCAACCAAAGAAACGTACATGTAAGTCAAATTACCAAAAACTACCTACTCCATGGAATGAAATGAAAAAATATCCCTTAAAATAATAACCATGAAATTATAAACATATTATTTTAGTAATAAATCATGATAATAATAATAGAGTAATGTTAATAAAGCATTTTATGGAAGACACTTAGATAAGACTGTTTATACTTACAAATTTCTTAAATATACTGAAAACATATTTTTATATTATTATTAAACAAAAGAATTTGAAAATTATAGTAGTATTTATTTAATAACAGATGATAGAAAGACATGAGAAGACTTAAGTTGCACGAATAATGAAACTTTAAGTAAAAGATACTCAAAGGATCATATCAGTTTACAGATTGAAAGAGAGATATGCAGATTCAGAAGTGAAAAGACAATAAACGAAGCGAGAGAGAGAGAGAGAGAAAACTAAATAGAGAAGACATGAACAGAATAGGGACAAATCAACTGTATCATATCTCACCTTAAGTTGGACTTTGGTGAAATCATCCGTAGCGTATAACTTTGTTTGAGGCTGGAAAATAATTCAACATAATTTAAATCTGGTCAAACACGGTCGCAGTTTTTGAATTTAAGAATAAATAAATACCAGAACTGGATGAATGCAGAAGATGCAGGACACAGAAACAGAAGAAGGTGGACCAATGGTGATTCCAAGATGCATACAGAAGAGAGGTAAAGATACAGAGAAGAAAAAGACAGAAGGGGAAGAAGTTAATCACAAACAGATGACATATATTTGCACTTAATAATTTCATTTCACTTGTTGAAATTCTTGAGATTTACAGATGAGTCACCGATATACATATGTTTATACATTTTATATATTATTTTTGAATTAATTTGTTTTTCAAAAAATATTTTCGATAATAATTAGCAAAATGTTCATAGTTATTGATCTTCATTTGACCAACCATGATAATCTCATTTTCTGACATTTTTCAAAATTTTGTAATTATTATGGTCATTTGATTTACCAACCAAAATATTATTTTCTGATGTTAATCAAAATTTATCCTTTTTGATGTTCAATTAATTTATCAAATCTTATTCTCTAATATTTATCATCATTTTGTAATTATTGATGTTCATATGATAATCAAATCTTATTCTCTGATAGTTATCAACATTTTGTAATTATTGATGTTCATTTGATTATCAAATCTTATTCTCTGATAGTTATCAACATTTTCTAATTATTGATGTTCATTTGATTATCAAATCTTATTCTCTGATAGTTATCAACATTTTGTAATTCTTGATGTTCATTTGATTTACCAAATCTTATTTCATTTGGTCTTGTAGCTGTTGATAAACATCGTACGTAAATGATGAACATTGATTTATCTGTCAATATATATATATATATATATATATATATATATTTGAATGTATGTTGTTTATAAAATAATCATTTGAAAATTATCAAATTATATTTTCTGTTAAGTGTTTCTTTTTTCCTTTAAGGTCAATACCCATCTTAAAATCAATCATAAAAATCACATTAAAGAATAAATGTCTTCGCTGGATGCTGTTGTTTTTAAATTTAACTTACGTCCATTTTGTTTTTCGATTCAACTAATTATTCTTTGAAAGTACTGGTTTTCTTGACTACAATATTCAATTTTCTACGCGGAACTTCTTTACCGAAATCTTGAAAAGATTTTGTAACCGTATATAAGGAAATTATAGACAACGCTCACAGTCCCTACACATATACAGAGATGACAAAATACTACTCGGGGATATTTTAAAATCAAAAACGACAAACCAAAACAAAACAACACACGAAATTGAGAGCTTGTAATTACAGTTTTATAAATTCTTAGATGTTATTTACAACAGTGAAATTAATATCCATCAATTATTCACATTTGAATCTATCATTTTAGTCACATTTAAACAACATTTATATTCTGGATTTTAAATACAACATTCATATTTGGTAGGGTAAAAAATATACAATTAGGTTTTAGGATAAAAAATTACAACGGGGTTGTTGCATTATTAAAATTGTTGTTTTATTTTAACATGCTATGAAAATTTTATAGGTTTTTATTTTTATAATTTATATGCTGAGATTATAAATAGACTAACAAAAATAATCTGAAAATTTAACCCTTTGAACGCGTAAATCGACTAAAGTCGCCCGATTTTTTTTTCCCTTTCGACGCGTAAATCGACTATAGTCCATGGCTTGTAAAAAACGTTAGATGCGAAAAAAATATATTTAAATTAAATTTTTTGAGCCCCCCTCCCCCAAAATACAACGTGAAAACTATTTTTCGGTGTATTAAATCAAGATATTGATTAAAAAAAATTACAAGGAATTTTATAGAATACTTTATTTTTTATTGAAAATTTGCATTTTTCAGATCAAATATTATTTATTGCTTAATGCGTTCAAAGGGTTAAATAAGATAAGATTGATTTGGCAATAAAAAGTCATAAATATCAATGAAAATACATCTAACAAGAAGTGATATAATATAGAAACATTTAATTTTAACTATGAATTATGATTATAATATGATTAAATTTGTGTTGCTAATTTTTTTTAGAATATTTCAAATTATCGATTCTATTTTTTCTTTAATTACTTTTCAAATGCTGTGCAACAGTAAATTTGTTAACTATTTATCTAGACGGAAATCATATTTCTAATACTAAATATATGTATACACGGATCACGGAGTAAAAAATTAAATATTATTAATAAAATATGACAAAAAGCTTAGTCACAACATGGGGTTTATTACAACAATATTTACCGTTGTCTTTTTCAAAGCAACCTGTTCAATGGTTGATTCTTCTGCCTTTGCAGCTTTACTGACAGTCATTTTTTTTTCCACCTATTTTGCATATAAATAAATCAAAATTAAATAGTGAATCGGGAAATTGTATAATATGGTATTTTTTGTTGTTACGAAAAATGAACTGCCCTAAATAGTTATTAACGAAAATATTATTTTTGTGATTTTAATTTTAGCATTATTTATGACGATAAATATTATTTGTCGTCGAAATTTACTTATTTTATTATGAAATATTACTGTTAACCTTTTGTTTATGTAGAATAAATCAATGATCGGTAGAAATATTTAAAAACATATAAGTAGTTAATATATTCTTTATTTTACTATTATTTCCTCGCTTGAATTTTTGTTTTCTTCAATTTAGACATAAAATTCCTCAATATTTATTCTTGAATTTGAGCGTGTATCTCTTGATTGTTGTTTTCGAGACAGATTCAATTTTAATTTACACAAATGTACACTTAAATAATTAGAAAGAGAGGAAGAAATGCATTGAATAAGATCCATAGATGATGATGGGTGATAGAATAGAAAGAGAGAATAAAGAAATAAGACAGACAGATTTCACAAAGTAGATATGAATATAAGAAGATGGGATGATGTATCTTCATTTCAATACACAATGAAAAAAAATACAGATGAAATAGCTTCACTTGATGATAATAAATGTTTAAACATGGTCAAACCATAAAAATAAATTATCCTAATAAAGTGTAATAAAATAATAAACATTTAAAATATATTATAACACTATTGTATCATATTCAACGGTAAGTAAATAATAATTGAGTAATATTATTCATAGCACTTAATTGTTATTAATAAGTCGGCCAGCACCGTAAAAAAATATTAAAAAGTAATGTTAAACTATAATAATTGAAACCATTGGGTTAAACTCAATTATTTTACTGTTAATATAAATAGATTAAGAAGATCGACTTATACATATATATTTTTTATAATAAAAAACGCCATATGGAACTGTATTAATCGGATACATCTCAACAAAGCCATAGAAAAAGATTTACTAGATTCAAAATCTCTTAAAATTTTTAATAAACATTAAAAATAAAAAACGTTCATAACTTGATTCCACTGTTTATTTTGACTAAAACCTCCAACCTTTCAAGTTTGCTTAGCACAAAACCAGGCCCAAGAGTCAAATTGAAAACGCTTAACAATATCGCCAAACGCTATTTTTTTTTGTATGGGATTTGACGTTTATGGTTTGTTATTGTAGAAGAAAATTCTACAAAAAACGTCAAATCCCATACAAAAAAAATAGCGTTTGGCGATATCGTTAAGCGTTTTCAACTTGGCTCAGGCCCCGGTTGTAGGTTGTAGTCGAAATAAACGGTGGAATTAAGTTATAAAAGTTTTTTATTTTTTATGTTTATTAAAAATTTTAAGAAATTTTAATGGAATAACACCAAGAACTTTTGATCAAAAAATAAATCTAATTAGATTTAAAATCATTTATTCCTCATGTATTAGCTGTTTTCCTAGCAAAATTTGCTTGTTAATTAGTATTTTTAGCAATCCTCATATCAAGCATTTTTCATATATACGTAAGAACTTGAATACAAACAATCTATAAAGCTGCTGTTGTCATATGTCTGAGACAAACAAGACTATCTTTAAGCCTGTAAAGAGTTTATGTGTGAAAATATTGCTCAAATATATGTATATACCGATCTACTCATGAAGGAACTTTGATATGTCTGTTATATCACCATTATTCAGCATCTCTGTTGATACATTGACTCAATACAGCTTGGAACATGAAATTTATTATTAAAAAATATATATACAAAAAAATATTTGTATAGGTACATAACTGGTTATGGTTAAAGTATTGAATAGTAAATTAAATTATTTTTACATGAATGATTATAAATTTAATAGAATATATAATATAATGTTTTAAATTATTTCACATGCCTTGTAGTTCAGATAAAATTATATTTACATAAAATAAGTTAGAGGTTGTAAACTACTTAAGAGTACAGTTTAAATAATGGATAGATACTAAAAAGAAGTAGTACATAAGAAATTGACAAAAACAAGAACAATGAAAGTCAACAATCAGAGAAAAATATTATATACACAGAGACGTAGTAAGTAGAATCCCAAGACACAGAGAGTTGAAGAAAACTTTACACAGAGCTTGAAGAAAACTTTACACAGAGCTTAAAGAATAGATGACATTACAATATGTACATAAACAACAAAGAAAATAGAAATATGTCAAGGCAGTAGATTTAAAAGAAAATTAAAATAAAACCTGAATATTGTTTTGACATTTTTTTTTAATATCTTAATAGAAATGAATCGGGGATATATATTTTATAGGATGTATTCAATGGTGTTGTGCACAAGTAAATTTGTTGGTCAAATAAGTAAGTACACAAAAATGCTTCATTTTACACACTATTTTTTTAAAATTTTGGTCTTTTATTGATATAAGTAGGTACCTATGTAATTATTGTAAATGTCAATTGTGTAAAATATGTCTAGGTTTATCCTGTGTATTTTCCCAATTAAATGTATAAATAAATATTGTGCACAATAAACAAATAACACATTACTTATTGACAAAATGTGGTAAATACAAAAAGCAACAAAGCATTTATTAAATATTTTTAAGAAATGCTCTCCTGTAATTTTTTTTTGCACTTATCACTTCTGTACACAACACCGTCGATAAATAAAAAAAATTGTCAAAAAAAAAATACCATTGACTCCAGACAGGAAAAAAGTTCAATGGTTGCGTATATGCAATTATAAAAATATTCAAAACCTGAAAAATTGGTTAGAGAAACAACAACTGATTCAAATTAATAATTTGTTTAAAGATTATCTGTGATGATATCACAATTTTTAATAATGTAAATAATGTTTATAAACATAAGAATTCTATAGTAAGTGTATACAATAGAATTAAATTTTTTAATTGTTATAGGCTTCGGAAAAAAATTGCCAGTAATAAAAAATAAATTAGATAAAAATTACTGTAACTGAAAGTATATATTATTATTTTTTCAATAACAAGTGGTACGACACAAAGAAGAAATTAAAAGGATATAAAGACAAGACATAAATATTTAAAGAATATAGAAAGTCATTCGAGAACATAGTATAGATATACAAGATGAAGATGACGAAAGAAGAAAACTCTGAAAGAGAGTAAGAAGCACGAAGTTCCACAAGGTACCTTGTTCAGTCCACCAACTTTGGCTTGAGATAACCTTCTCTTCCATGCCGGAATGTTATCTGTATCATTCTGTTCCACTTCCAGTGTTTCCTTGGTAACATTATAATCACAATGTAAACATCAAAATTCTTTTTCGTGCTAGTAAAAATATTCTTTGTGAAACATTAGTAGAATTGATGGAGAATTCTTCAAATGACTAACAAAATACAATAAAATAATTACTTGATCATTTGAAGATTTTTTATATTTAAATGGACATGAAATACATAAGTTTATATAAGGGTTATTTGTTTTAACAAAAATTGGATAACTGGTTAATTCAAATTAAAAAAAAATTAGTTATTGGATCATACTGTATGACAATATGAAAGAAATAATAAAATATATATTTATGCAAATGCATAGAAAAATATATATACAAGAAGCCATGTATATAGAGACATGTTTAGTTAAAATAATAAACAGTAAAACATCAAAAATAGACGAAAATATAGGAACATAGGAAGAAAATTAACACTTCTACAAGAAATAAAGAAATAATAGTAAATATTACTTTTGATATATATTATTCAAAATAAACAATATTAACTGGATATAAAGAATCAAGGGTATTTAAATGTATATTTAAAAACCAAAAGCAAATAATTATTTTATGAAAATAAACAAGTGTTTTAATTAATGTACATACTGAAGAATATATATATGTACATATGCTTAATTTGATTATGTATTTGATGTTGAAAAAAATGATGGATTGAATTAAATTCAACATTAATACAAAATCCTACTAATATGTAATAAATGATAATGAAAAATAAATATACCTACAACATAAATAATATATGAAATCAAAGAATATAAATTGAAGAATATAATATGTGCAAAACTTTTATATCATTAGATGAAATATGAACTCTTACTGAACAATCACCGACCATAGAATAGGTAATAGATCTTGTGAGGTTGCATGTTTTCATCAGAAAGGAATTATAAATTTATACAGAGGTATTATATAAAGTCTAACTTTAATAAATTAATATGTAAGTTATTTGAGGACATGAAGAGAATTTATAAAAGATAATCTCTTAATAATGTGTTAGGGCCCGCTCACATTGGATACGAATTTGGTCGTACGTAAACGTACGATGCTGGTCGTACGAATCGAGTGCGCGCACTGGCTTGCTCACATTGGATACGAATTCGCATCGTACGTATACGTACGATACTGGTCGAGTGCGCGCACTAGAGACGGCTTTCTCCGATTTTTGATACGAATTTGATCGTACGTCGACGTACGATGCTGGTCATACAATTTTATGTATTTAAGATTTGGTACACGGATAACAAACAAACAAACAATACACATAAACATAATATCAATCACAACAAAGCTACCGTGCATACAAAACTATCACACAAGGCACAGCCTCTCTGTGGGTTAGCCAATTTTTTTTTTTTTTAGATAAAAATGAATACTTATGTCCTTGTTAAACAAGTACATATACATCTTCCTACGTTCCCTAAAATAAGAAAATAAATGCTTGTGCTATAGGTGAACGAAATCGGTTGAGGTAGGATTCGAACTCGCGACCACTGGATTACTAGCCCAGCGCGCTAATCGCTCTGCCATCGACCCATCTAATTTTATTCCCATTTATTTATTTATTCATTTATTTAATATTTCTTCTCGGGCAACTAACAGATACTATGTCAAATATTTATTTAACACGCACCCAATAACAAGTTGCCACATTCTGGAGACTTACGATATTAGTCGTCTCACAGATCCAGACTGAAAATACAATTAAAAACTGTGCCTCCACCGGGAATCGAACCCGGGACCTTTGGATCAGCAGTCAGATACCCAACCAACTGAGCCACGAAGGCCGACAATTGTAATATATATAGACAAAATTATCTTGTTTATAACATTTTATAATAACATATTCTCTTCACATAGCACAAAACAGCACAAAACCTTGGGGTAAGCAAATTATAAAAAACAGGTAACAACACATGAAGAGAAATTTAAAATAACAGTTTACAAAGATAAAAATACCAAGTCATAAAAAAATATTTAGTTATTTGATTCATAACGTAATCAGAAATCTCATAAACATTTGTGTCCAAAAACAAAATTTTCTGTATCCATTTATGTGTAATCAAGGCATTGCTGAAAACCAGCTGCACTGTGGGTCTCCACGGGTGTACAGCTGAGCAATAGCCTATTTGTTGCAAAATAATGCAAAACATGTATAATTGTTTGTTTTTTCTTTTCTCATTTATATGCAACAAATAAATTATTATTTATTTATTTATTTATTATTTATTTAATCAAAGTACGAACGGAGCAAAATATCCAAACAAGTTTGGATCGAATTCGTATGTCGGAACTATACGCACGTCAACGTACGACTAACTCGCACCCAGTGTGAGCACTCTCATTGTGCTCAAAGGAACGGGATTATTCGTGCGTTTTCGACGTTTTCGTACGTATTCGGACGACTGAATTTCGTACGTAAACGTATCCAATGTGAGCATGTCCATGAGCGAACTCAGACGTCGTAACAATTCGTGCGTATACGTATGACCACAGTACGACTACGTACGATCACGTACGACCAACTCGCATCCAATGTGAGCACTCTCATAGTACATCAAGTATCGGGATCGTTCGTGCATTTACGTACGTTTACGCACGAGCGAAATTCGTACGAAAACGCATCAAATGTGAGCGAGGCCTTAAGAAACTTTTCAGTTAAGAGAAAAATGTAAAAAAGTTTTGATATAAAGAAGTGATTTGAAAAAATCAAGATAGGAGACAATTATTTATACATTTAAGCGTATTTACGACACGAATGCAAAAAACATTTTGGATTAAAAGAAAAATATAATACATAATGCTTCAAATTATGAAACAAATAAAAAGATAAGATTAAATGATAAAAATTAAATGATCAAAGTAGAATAAGAAAAGACACGTACATTGAAACCAGTAAAAGAGGAATACAAATAGAATATTAAAAATAATAACAAAATCACCACTGAAGTTGTACATTGAGAAAATAAATAACAAAACAATGTTATAGTTCATAGATGGTAGATAATGATAAAAAAATTACATAGAAATACAACATAAATTATGAATTGCGAAGAAATATTAATTTCAATGAGAAGAATAAAATTCAACTCAAGATAGAGATATGTAGAAAAAAACAAAGTTATTAGAAAGATCTTGATGACATACATATCAACAACATAAACACAGTGAAAGTAATCAAGGTAAAATGAGAAATATTTACAAATCAGAAATTGAAACTCATATGAAAGAGAACATACAAATAGACTGAAAGTATTTTAAAGATATGTGCTACATAAAGTAAATTCACTTTTGTAAAATCTTTCACTGCAATTGATATACCTTGCTCACATTTGTTAATTTAATAAAAATACTATTCTTATTGTAATCATCTTTTTAGCCATGTTGAATTCACTGCTGGATAAAGGCCTCTTCTAAACTTTTCCTTTTTTTAATTTTAATGTACCTAAGTAATATTACGTGTTAAATGAATTGTCAAAGTACAATTCAAATTAACATACCTATATGTATTACAGCCCTTTTTAATATTGTAAACATAAGAATACAATTTATTCTAGACATACGTGTCAGCAAGGCATAACACATTGTTTTGAAAGATTTACAGAAAGCTGTATAAGATGACACAATGCAGATATAATATACATCAGAAGAAAATTTGAAGAGAAGAAATGCAGGAACACAGACAAATAGAATACTGGAACAACGTGAGAAATGAGCATGAAAGTTTCTTCTACCTTTGCGATGGACGGTTTTCTCCAACTGGGTACTTTAGGTTTATCTGGTTCTTTGCCGTTTGTTGTTTCAATCTGAGGTATACATGAATGTGTGCATTGGAGTTATTACAGCAATCATTATATTTATGTGAATAGATATAAATTTACATATTTACTTATTAGTAAATTATTGTCTATGTTCTTAAACAGATTTTTTTATTACGATAGAAAATAAATTAAGTAAAAAATCAATATAAATTAAAATCAAAGATATTCTAATTCAAGTTAGTTGTATAAATTGAATATACATAAATACAAAATACTTTTATGACATAATTTGTATTTAAAACAATGATTATGGGTTAAAACTTTTAATAAAATAATTTATTATAGCATTTTGATATAATAACTATTGCGATCGGCGAGGGACAGTACTTGTTAACAATTACCCTTAAAGTTATTATTAAATTGTTTGTCTAATATTAGTCTTATACTAATTTATTTTATGCCATTTAAAAAACCAATGTATATAAGTGATACTTTATCATTTTACAGGAATAAAATTTTCAAAATAGATATGTGAGAATGTGAGAAATAAAAAGTGAAAGGAAGAAATATTTTTGTAAAAAAGACAAATAATATTATAGATTTCATTAAATTTTCTATTATTTCTATTTTAAGCTTAGGGTCCATAGTGGCGCAGTGAACAGATCAGATTTTTGTTTCCTAGCAACGACATCTTTACTGCCGACGATACGATACGCGCGCATGTATTTCTATATATAATACTAAAATCCATCTGATGCGCTGCATTCGCTGCACTTATGTGGACCCTAGCCCTTACTGAAACATGTTCATCTGTAAAATTTGATATATCATTTACATTCTTTTGCCTTTTTAATCACAATGAAAAATTTATTATTGGAATAACAAAACAATCATTTTGTTGTGCGTTTAGTTTGTTGAAAAAATAATTTTCTTAAATTATATGGAATATTATACAAAATGAATACAATTAAAATAACTAAAAAGTGAAGGAATTCTATTAATAATAATTATAAATACCTTTTGCTCAGCAACGGATGTCCTTCTACTCTCAGTCTTAGTCTCTGCTTGTTGAACCTAAATATCAGAAAATATAATTAAAATTTTTATGCTAAATAACATTTTGTTTATTTTAATATGCAGATTGTACAAAAGTATTAAAGATATTAAGTGAAAGGCGAGAAACCTTCATATTATACGCCCTGTATGATCAAGTTCAAAGTAAAACTTAAATTAAACATAAGTTATAAAACTGTTGTACAGGTTGTCCATTTCCCCTGATAAAGCGAGACCAGTTGAAGTTATAATGAAATTGAATTTCCTTCCTCAGGACACTTAGTGAACTAGTTAACAAATCTTAAAAATAATAAGTATATACTTATTATACTTATTATTTTTAAGATTTGTTAACTAGTTCACTAAGTGTCCTGAGGAAGGGAACTTTGTTCTCGAAACATGTAGACTTGGTTCTAATAAAAAGTGGTTAATACAAAGTTATTTTATTGTTATTAATTAACGATGGAGCCACAAAAGAATTTTATTTATTAGAATTGATTAAGTTAAAAAAAAAATACTCCATATTTCGGGGTATTTAGAATTTGTTGCTGTTTGCAAACATCAAAATTAAACAAACCATATTATTTTAAAACCATGCAAAACATTGCATAAAAATCTATGAACTTTTAATAAGCTATTACGGTTCGTAAAATATTTTATAATTTGGGAATAATTTTTCATTAAATGAATAAAGCAATTATGTTAAAAAAATTAAGATAATAAATGGGCGATGGACCGGGTGGAATGGCGGAAAGTTCTTTAGGAGGCCAAGGTTCATGGTGGACTGTAGAGCCATTGGTAAAGATGATTCACGATTATAAATCATTTTTATTAAAAAGCTGTTATATCCATGATCTTTCATGGTCAAGGTTATGGTAAACTTGTAGTAAATTTGTAAACAGCTTTTGGATTATTAAAGCGATTATTTCCACAACCTTTAAATTGACTTTTCATTACATAATTTACCTTAATTTCTGTCGACGACACTGTCGATGATCGTCTACTTTCAGCCTGAAAACATTTTAATTTTTAGGAAAGTCCAAAGTCACAGGTGTTCTGCATTTCTCTTCTTGTTTAGATTTGGTGTTATACTCAACAGCTTTAAATTGTCCAGTTTCATCAATATAATGTTCATAGTTAAAGTTAAATAATAATTATAATTAGTTGTATCAAAAAGAGACAGTTCAAACATCGAAATATTCAAATTGGTTTAAATCATGTTGATAGATTTATTGAATTATCAACTAAGAATGAAATAAAAATGCATTCTTTTAATGTAAGTAATAAGTTTGTCGACGGATATACTAGGAGAAACTCTATAATGAAATAGAATGAGAAAAGTACTATCAACAACAGTCAGTTGTCACTCTGAAGATAATTAACAAATACATATTTCATTTTATAAAATAACATTTCATGAAATAAGAATTGAGTTTGTGATTGATTCTCAATTTACTTGTCCACTAGATTAATAAGTTGTAATTATATCAGAGACTTGATAACTTAAAACTGTTACTCGTAAATTTTTACATCTAAACAAGAACTGATAATGTTCTATGATATAGATATTTTTGTGACGATGAAACAATGAGAGAAAGTCAGGATATAAAATATTGGTAAAAAAAATAATGCAAAAATGGTAAAAAAAGTAGAAGAAAGTGATAGAGCGGGGAAGCAATATACAAACAAGGATAAGAGAAGAATGAAAGAAGAAAAAGTCATTCTTTAGAATATAATGAATATGCGAAAAAAAGTATGAAGTACAGTTGAAACCTTGGGAAAAATATACACTTTAACTAAATTTTTTCGGGGTGAAAGTCTACACACAAAGGTGCACTCTACGTATTATACATTTTCTGGGAAACATTATCTATTTCCAAATAGCTTTTATTCATTCAAACATAATTCTACTGAAATAATAAATATTTACAAAAAAGAGACAGCTACATTCGTAGTTCTTAATATATCAAAAGTTTTTCTCCAGTCTACATTATTTCATATCAAGAACTAAAAAAAATAAAATAACTTTTAATGATTCTACATGTTTAATTTATTTTGTTGATAGCTATTTCATCCAATGAGAACATTATCAAGACTATTCACATTGATATTATTGTCCTTGGTAAGAAGAAAATAGCTATTGACAAAATAAATCAAACACGTAGAATCATAGGTAAAGATTTTTTTGTTCTTTTCACTTAAAAATGGTATTCTTCCAAATAAATAATAACTCAATGAGTTAATAAATAAAGTAGGTATTTACTCAATAAATAAGAATATTTTAATAAAAATTAATTTCGACAATAAAAAATTGTGCAAAATTATTTTTACGCTACAAGGTTGTACTGTCATGCATGAGCAATCTTCCAACCATCAATTTTACATACACAATTATATTAATTCCTGTAAAATAAGGTAAACATAAAATGGAATGAGGAATACAATTCAAATATATTTACAAGGGCAGTAAGACAGACGACACAATGAAAAATAAAAAAACACAAGTGATATAACAGAATGATGCAATACTCTCATAGTACCTTCATTTCTATATGCTGAGACGACATTGAAGTTGTCGTCATCTTCACCTAAGTCCATTAAATATTAAAATATTATTATTTTAATATTTAACCATTGCAAATATCTTTATCGTTATTTAAATACCATTCGACATTAGAAAAATAATAAGAATGTTAACGAAAGTCATGTTACACTCATATTTTTTTCGATTGTAATGATAAAATTATAAGGAAACAAATCAGTTTATGATTTTGACTAAAATGATTACTACAATGCTTGCTTACTAGGGTAATTTGTATATCTTTTAATTATCTGACAAAGATACATTGTTTGTAACCATATAAAAAAAACGGTATATTCAAACAAATTTAACTACCATTCTCATAAAATTTCAAACAAATTCACACACATACATTTAAAAAAAATGACAAATTTAAATAGCCCGTTTAATATATAAAATCAGACCTAAATTTATATTGGTTTTATTAATATACAGCCTTACTTACTATTTAAAATAAAAGTTTAAACCAATGCTAAGTCAGCTTCGGCCATACAAAAAACTGGGTTAGTATCGGCTTAAACACAAATTCAAATAATAAGTAAGACCTAGTAAGTTCACAGTACCTACCTAACTAATATTAATCAAAACCAACTTCACACTGAAATTAGGAATATGTTGAAACAAAATTCACAGAGTAACAGACTAAACACAGGTGTTTAGTGTTTATGATACAATTTTTATTTTATTTTTTTATTGGTTCTCGGGTAACTAACAGGTACAATATCAAATATTAATTCAACATGTACCCAATATCAAGTTGCCACGTTCTGGAGACTTAAGATATTTATAGTCCCTTAGATCCAGACTTGAAAACACAATTAAAATTTGTGTCTCAACCGGGAATTGAACACGGAACCTTTGGCTCAGCAGTCAGATATCTAACCAACTGAGCCACGAAGGCTGACAATAATAATTATAAACTACATTCAAACAATAATCGTTTAGAACAAATTTGTAAAAAACGGAATGATAAATTTACTAGAGAAAATGTTTATTAAAAGACTATAAAATTCAAAACAAACCTTTTCTTCCTTTGTCTTTGTCATTGGAGTGGGGGTAATCTTCTCATACTTCTCTAGAACAGGCCTCTCGTAGTCGTCCACGAATTCCTCGGGTTCCTATGAAAAGGATATCATAATTTTACTACTTACGGCAAATGTAAATAATACGAGATTCCCCATAGATATTTGACAATAATATTAATTGAATTACGATAACAGATACAATTATTCAGCTGAAAATCACAGATAACTTGGTAATATATTTTTTCTTAAATAAACACAATAATTTTAAAATAATTGGGTACCAACAACATTATCTACAATACGTGAGAAATAAATACTATAGAAAATAGGACATATTGAGAACAGGCCAATATTTTAGCCGTTATATGATATACTATGTTTCAAGTACCGGGTATTGAATCCAGGATCTACAGTTTGAAAATCAGACATACTGAGCCACAAAGGACTATAACATAATTTTTGTGTAACACATATAATTAAAATATATATACATATTATAACATAAAATTGAGAAGTGTCATATAGGTGATGGTTATTTCAAAATAATTCATGGTAACCTAAGTAATTTATTTACAGTAAAAATAAATCAAATAAACATGAAAAAAAAAACATCATAAAAGTGAACCTGTAAAAAATATTATTTTATTATATCCAATGCAGCAGCAAGCTGTAAAAAAATACAATTATTTATGCTGTATTATGGTGTAAACAGTATGTAAGTATAAGCAAACAAATAACATAAAATTAATTATAAGCAATAATAACAATTAAAATAAGTCAAATATACATACCTACTTACGCGAGATAAATTGTTTTGAATATATTGTGAATTTGTTTTATGTAATACTTCTTAAATTATAGAATTCAAAGATATACATCATATATATGATAATATAGTAATTTGAATATAGTGAAAAGTGGATTCTTAAAGGAAAAGAAGAAATAATTTGTTATATATGATAGTATCGTGCATTTGTGAATGATGTCTGAAGTGTACCTTAATGCCGGGAACAGCTTTCCCATTGAGTTTTGTTCCGTCTGCGCTGGGAGCAGCGATTCCGTTTTGTCGTTTGCCAGTATCGTTTGTTTTTGTTTCAAAATCGTCCACAGTCTTGGGTCGTTCGTCCTGGTATTTGAGTTACACATAAATGTTAGTCACATCAATACAAATAAAGGAACCTACTGTTTCAATGTGTCGTTCATATTACATTTTTTCGCAAGGTAAATATTTAGTAAGGATTACATCGATCTAACTTGAAACTTAATACATCGCAAAAGAGACATATAAGTAACAAAAATAGGTAATTCAAGTCACTCAGGGAACTTTGAACATGTGAGTGATCAATTTATGTCAAAATTTCTTTCATTTCTCTCATATCAATAATTTGTATACCTACTCCTATATGAAGTATTTATCAAACTATCTAAACTCAGTATTTGCCATGTATAATATGATTGTTCATCTTGAAAACCTATCATTTCATGTAAAGCTATCAATTTTCATCTCCTATCTTTGAAATACTTGAGAAATGTGTAGTATTTTGTTAACGCTATATCTCATTATAATGTATACAGAAAATTTCAACTCTGCTAATCAAAATGTATTCAATTAGGATTTTAAACTTATAAAGCATGCCCATATCCATCTTTATTCATTCCCTATATGCCTTAAATGTATATAGACCCTTAAATAGCTATTATAACTTTTTGTTTCATCGATAAATTAAAATAGCAAAGAAATTGAATATATTTAGTTGTAAGATATCTTATATTTTGTTTACATGCATTTAAAAAAAAATTTCTATTAAGATTATTATATCAAATGGATTTAACTTGTTTTCATCTATCAATAAACAAAATGTCATTCCAATGTATCAATTTTAATTATTCTTCGAATTTTTCGTGAGAAACTTTGTAGAAGTTCATTTTAAATAAAATAAAATAAATTAAAACAAATAACTTTGTTTACTTCTACTACTGTAAACACCTTTAATTTATGAAAGGGGTTATAACGTTTTCGAGCGTGTGCTCATCCTCAGTAACCACTTATTACTAACTTAAAACTAATGACAGACTACTTAACTATGTTGGCGGGCGGACGGAGGAAGAAGGGGGTGGTGGATGGGGGGGGGTGATAGTGGGTGTGGTTAATATTTTTATAAGGGGAGAATTTATTAGTGGGTGTTGTATATTTAAAATTTGGTTTTTGGGGGCTCTATTTATTTCGATTGATTCTAGAATATCTAATTTTTTCCCCTTATTACACCTATGTAAAATTTCTACGTCTCTGAAGTCGAATGTATGTCCTGTTAGTCTGGCGTGGTCCGCGATATCTGAGTTGATAGAAAAGTTTTTTATTGCCTTTATATGTTCAGAAATCCTGGTTTTTATTTTCCTTCCACTTTGTCCGATGTACTGGTTTTCACAATTGTGACAATTTAATTTATAGACCCCACTATTGTTCAGCACACTAATTTTTGTTTTATTGTTCAATATATATTTTTTGATACTATTATCCGTGTATAGTGCAGGTTTAATTTTCATATCTTTACATATGTTTAGTAAATTTGAAGTAAGTTTTCCTGTGTATAAAATTCTTCTCCAAGGTTTATCTTCTTGATGGTCAAATACTCGATAATACACAAATTTATTGATGGCCGACTCTTGTTCTTTTTTACGAATCTTTTTGACGATCAGTTTTTCATCAAAACCATTGTTTTTTGCGATTGTTTTGATCGTTTCTACTTCTGTGTTGTAATTTTTTGTTGTCAGGGGTAGCGATGTGAGTCTGTGGATCATCGAGTTAAACGCTGCCATTTTTTGGGATAATGGGTGGCAAGATTCTGCATGTATGATGTTGTCTGCATATGTTTCTTTTCTGTATATCTTAAATATGAATTTTCCATTTTCAATTGATATTGTTGTATCTAAGAAATTTAATGTGTTATTATCTCCTATTTCACAAGTAAATTCTATTTTGTGATGTTGGGCATTAAACAATTTTAACAAATTGGTTAATTGTCTTTTGGACCCTTTAAATGTAAAAAATACATCGTCGACATACCTCTGATAAAAATAAATGTTTTGTACCAATTGATTCGTTGATGATAGAATTTTGTTTTCAAGGTTATCCATAAATATGTCTGCGAGTAACGGGGATAATGGATTGCCCATGGGGAGTCCGTTAGTCTGTGTGTAGTATTCTTCTTTGAAGCAGAAATAATTTTGGTGAATGGATACATGTATCATAGTATATATATCGTTTTTAAGGATACTATCTTCACATTTTTCTTCTAAAATTTCTTTTAAGTATTGTAATGCTTCTTGAACTGGAACGTTTGTAAATAAACTTTTTACGTCGAACGATACAAGAGTGCTGTTTTCTGGAGGTATGTTATGTTGTAAATTGTTACAGAATTCTATTGAATTTTTAATTGCATACTTTGGTTTAAACTGAGTAACTTTTAAAAACAAATCGTTAACATATTTGGATACCAGGTATGACGGTGCATTTATGTAGGATACCACAGGTCTCATTGGATTATTTTCTTTATGAATCTTGGAAAGCTGCACTATACACGGATAATAGTATCAAAAAATATATATTGAACAATAAAACAAAAATTAGTGTGCTGAACAATAGTGGGGTCTATAAATTAAATTGTCACAATTGTGAAAACCAGTACATCGGACAAAGTGGAAGGAAAATAAAAACCAGGATTTCTGAACATATAAAGGCAATAAAAAACTTTTCTATCAACTCAGATATCGCGGACCACGCCAGACTAACAGGACATACATTCGACTTCAGAGACGTAGAAATTTTACATAGGTGTAATAAGGGGAAAAAATTAGATATTCTAGAATCAATCGAAATAAATAGAGCCCCCAAAAACCAAATTTTAAATATACAACACCCACTAATAAATTCTCCCCTTATAAAAATATTAACCACACCCACTATCACCCCCCCCCATCCACCACCCCCTTCTTCCTCCGTCCGCCCGCCAACATAGTTAAGTAGTCTGTCATTAGTTTTAAGTTAGTAATAAGTGGTTACTGAGGATGAGCACACGCTCGAAAACGTTATAACCCCTTTCATAAATTAAAGGTGTTTACAGTAGTAGAAGTAAACAAAGTTATTTGTTTTAATTTATTTTATTTTATTTAAAATGAACTTCTACAAAGTTTCTCACGAAAAATTCGAAGAATTGTTATCAGCTTGTACGGCAATGAAAGTGAGGAAGTTACTTAAGTTAAGACTGAAAGACAGACTACTGTCACTAAAAATCTACTTCAATCAAAAGTGTCTTAAAAATAAAGTGTTTCCAAAATATTGTTTATTAAAGTGCAAAAATAGTTCAAAATCAGCTTGTGAAGCAAAAGAAATTGGTCAAATAGTGTGGATGAAAAAAGAAATTAAAAATGCTTTTACAATACAAAATGACTTGAAGAAATACATTTTTTTCCTGCATAATCAACTTACATCAGAATTACATCCAGTGGAATGGGACATAATTGAAGATAAAATATATGAACAGATAAGTTTACACGCAAGCTTAAAAAAGAAAACTTTGGATAAGAAACTGAAGAACCTAATCCAAGCATCAAAAACAAATAAAAACACAAAAAACAACAACAACAATGATTCAATAAAATTCCATCATCGTGTTGTCAACTGTACAAATGAAACCTTTGAAGAAAAACACATCAAACTACTGGAGAAGGGGGCCAAATTTAATATTGATCCGATGCATAATAAACACTGTTTACAAAACCTGATTATCGACCTAGACATAGCATTAGATGATTTAAATAAACACAAATGCGCCAAATTCATTGAAAAACTAAATAAAAACCAAAAATATCTAAGTAACAATAATTACCAGAAGACAATGAAAGAGTTCGTACAAATAATAAAAGAAAAAGATTTAGTATGTACCAAAGCAGACAAAGGAAATTCAATCGTTATCCTTTACAAATCCGACTATAACAATAAAATTTACGACATAATCACCGACAATACAACATTTGAGAAAATACCCGAAGACCCCACCGAAAAATACCAAAAACAAATAAAAGAAACACTCAAGAAATCAAAAACAATAGACAAACATAGATCATATAAATATATAACAATGAACCCAAAATCCCCACAATTATATGGACTTTCCAAGATTCATAAAGAAAATAATCCAATGAGACCTGTGGTATCCTACATAAATGCACCGTCATACCTGGTATCCAAATATGTTAACGATTTGTTTTTAAAAGTTACTCAGTTTAAACCAAAGTATGCAATTAAAAATTCAATAGAATTCTGTAACAATTTACAACATAACATACCTCCAGAAAACAGCACTCTTGTATCGTTCGACGTAAAAAGTTTATTTACAAACGTTCCAGTTCAAGAAGCATTACAATACTTAAAAGAAATTTTAGAAGAAAAATGTGAAGATAGTATCCTTAAAAACGATATATATACTATGATACATGTATCCATTCACCAAAATTATTTCTGCTTCAAAGAAGAATACTACACACAGACTAACGGACTCCCCATGGGCAATCCATTATCCCCGTTACTCGCAGACATATTTATGGATAACCTTGAAAACAAAATTCTATCATCAACGAATCAATTGGTACAAAACATTTATTTTTATCAGAGGTATGTCGACGATGTATTTTTTACATTTAAAGGGTCCAAAAGACAATTAACCAATTTGTTAAAATTGTTTAATGCCCAACATCACAAAATAGAATTTACTTGTGAAATAGGAGATAATAACACATTAAATTTCTTAGATACAACAATATCAATTGAAAATGGAAAATTCATATTTAAGATATACAGAAAAGAAACATATGCAGACAACATCATACATGCAGAATCTTGCCACCCATTATCCCAAAAAATGGCAGCGTTTAACTCGATGATCCACAGACTCACATCGCTACCCCTGACAACAAAAAATTACAACACAGAAGTAGAAACGATCAAAACAATCGCAAAAAACAATGGTTTTGATGAAAAACTGATCGTCAAAAAGATTCGTAAAAAAGAACAAGAGTCGGCCATCAATAAATTTGTGTATTATCGAGTATTTGACCATCAAGAAGATAAACCTTGGAGAAGAATTTTATACACAGGAAAACTTACTTCAAATTTACTAAACATATGTAAAGATATGAAAATTAAACCTGCACTATACACGGATAATAGTATCAAAAAATATATATTGAACAATAAAACAAAAATTAGTGTGCTGAACAATAGTGGGGTCTATAAATTAAATTGTCACAATTGTGAAAACCAGTACATCGGACAAAGTGGAAGGAAAATAAAAACCAGGATTTCTGAACATATAAAGGCAATAAAAAACTTTTCTATCAACTCAGATATCGCGGACCACGCCAGACTAACAGGACATACATTCGACTTCAGAGACGTAGAAATTTTACATAGGTGTAATAAGGGGAAAAAATTAGATATTCTAGAATCAATCGAAATAAATAGAGCCCCCAAAAACCAAATTTTAAATATACAACACCCACTAATAAATTCTCCCCTTATAAAAATATTAACCACACCCACTATCACCCCCCCCCATCCACCACCCCCTTCTTCCTCCGTCCGCCCGCCAACATAGTTAAGTAGTCTGTCATTAGTTTTAAGTTAGTAATAAGTGGTTACTGAGGATGAGCACACGCTCGAAAACGTTATAACCCCTTTCATAAATTAAAGGTGTTTACAGTAGTAGAAGTAAACAAAGTTATTTGTTTCAATTTTAATTAGCGAATTTGTTATTTTACTTTAGATATTTTCATAACATTACAATTAAATTGTTTCAGAAGTGGTTGCATTACAAATTTTGGTAAATATTGTAAGACATACACATGCCGCGTTCAACATTAATTATACATTGAAAATATATTTATATTAAATTTGTGTAATATTAGATTAGACTTAGGGTGCATCATTAGATGTGTGAAATTAACTACTTATTATACCATAGCAATAAATTGAATAAATATATTATGTAAGTACATAGTATGTAATGTGTAAAATGAATTTAAAGTATGCAGATACCTGAGCTTTACTAATTGGTTTTGTTTCTGTAATTTTGGCGGGTTGTTCTGTTACTAATAATTTTGTTGGTGGAGTAGATTCGACTACCTTTACTGGCTGTTTTATCTCTAGCAAGTTTGACGGTTGTTTTGTTTCCTGTAATTTTGACGGCTGTTTTGTTTCTGGTAATTTTGGTGTTACTTCTAAAGTTGCTGGTTCTTTAGTTTCTTCTAATTCTTTAGCAACCACTGATTTTGTCGGTTGTTTTATTTCCGTCATTTTTGTGATTTCTATTGATTCCGATGGTTTTGTGGGATGTTTTGTTTCTAACAATTTGTCTGTGTGTGTTTTGATGGTGGCTTTGTGTGTTGGTGCTAATTTCTGACTATCACTATCACCGCTTTCTGTTTCACTTTCAGTTTCAGTATCAACATCAACTGTCTTCCTAATTTCGTTGTCCTAAATAAATAAGACATTTTACCAATTTTATTTATATAAACTAGCAAACAGATAACTCTGTATAAGTTTGAAATAAGCGATAAAAATAAAATAATATTAAAATAAAATTAAATGGAAAGTTATAGATTGAAGTCGACTGAATAAAATAATGATATATAAATAAATACCCACATAATGTTTGTGTGCAATTTCTTGTTTTGATGATAAAGGAAAATTAATATTATTCTACTCCTAAATATGAAACAAATAAATCGTATAAGGAGCCTTCATAACTAAAATAGAATCTATTATTAAACAAACAATAAAATTAAATAATATGTAAATTCAGTATATTTTTATGAGAGAGTGTCTAGTAATATTGAATGTATGATATGTACCCTTGTTTGTGTAAAATATTCCATACAAAGTAGCGTGCATGAATAAAAAATGAAAGTGTATGAAAGATTGTGTATACCTTGACTTTATCTTTAACACTTCCTCTCTTCTCAATGGGTGTCGGAGTAATCTTTTCATACTTCTCCAACTTGGGTTTCTCATAGTCGTCGACAAACTCCGGTTCGGCATCCTTTGTAAACGGAAGCAATTGAAACACAAATGTTGTTAGACACAATAAGCTGACAAATAACACAGCGTATATTTTTAACTAATCATAAGTTACCAAGCAATAAAATGATCCCAGATTCTCCAAGTATTTTATCGAAAATGTGTAAGTTGTAAACAACATTGAGCACAGAAAATTTTACACAATGACATAGATAAAAATAAAGATATTTTTCAAATAGTTTTGAATGAAATAACAACTCCAATAAAAAGGATAAAAACATACAGTATAAATAAATAATGTTTCTTAAAGGTGAACTTCTAATTCTAAATAAACAACATTATTAATTTGGAATATATTAATGTCACAAACGATAAACTCAAAGCGTATGATTTATTGATAACCTTACGTAACTTTTTAGTCTTCAAATTTACTTGGTAACTTATGTTTCATTAAAATTACACACAAACATATAGCGTTAACACAATAAATCTAAATCTATAGATGGTCATGTACATCTCTTGTTTTTATGTATACTATACATAAAATATTATACAAGTACAGAAATAATATACTACAATTTTAAATTTATATCTGAAAAATTGTCCTAGAATTATTGTCATTGACAAATAAACAGAATTCATTTGTGAAGAGATTTATCTGTGCAGAATAATGTTGTACCTTGTTTGTGTTATTCTTTCCGTTGAGTTGATTTGATGTAATTATTTCAGATTGAGATGGGGTGAGATGATTGTTATTCACAGATGGAGATGATGCCTTGATTTGGGAAAATAAGCAAAGGTTAACACAAAACAAAACACACATTAACGTTCATATTTATTCGGTCAGGATTTTTATATAAATGCCAAAGACAGAATATTCTTCTTAGTCCCGGTCCAAATTCATAGATATACAGATTGTCTCTGCCATTATTGTTCACCATTCTAACAATGCTCCTCGAAGAGCAGTACCAGTGAATGACAGACAATAATAAAATTATAATATTACTTTATAATGAATTAGGTATATTTTAAGAATAAAAAATAATTGTAAGCAAATAATGAAAAAAATTATTGAATTTTTCAAAACAATATGAAGAAATGAGTTTATATATTAAACCAATATCACAAAATTACAAACATAGCCCCCAAGTCAAATTGAAAACGCTGTTCGTTTTCGCCAAGCGCTATTTTTTTTTGTATGGGATTTGACGTTTGTTGTAGAAATTTTTTCTACAATAACAAACAACAAACGTCAAATCCCATACAAAAAAAATTAGCGCTTGGCGAAAACGAACAGCGTTTTCAATTTGACTTGGGGGCATACTTACCAACTGCATACATATTGGATTTTTGAAATTAAAATGTTTTGAAATAAGATTATTAACAAGTTAAAATAAATGATGGGTTGATGGCAGAGCGGTTAGCGCGCTGGCCTAGTAATCCAGTGATCGCGAGTTCGAATCCTGCCTTGACCGATTTCCTTCACCTATAGCACAAGCATTTATTTGCTTATTTTAGGGAACGAAGGAAGATGTATATGTACTTATTTAACAAGGACATATTCATTTTTTATATAAAAAAAAAATAATAATACTGACCAAATAAACATAAGCGTACCTACTTAACAAAATTTTTTCTATCATAAAGCAAACTTTTTTTATTGTATGTATAAAATTAAGGAATACACTTCTGAATACATAAAAAAATAATGCTCTTTTTTTTTTATAAAATTAGCAATCAGGAATGATTTCATAATTATAGTAAAAATATTTATTTGTAGCCAATATTGTTTGTGATATTCCAATGTTCTTTTAAAAATCGTAAGTGACTGAACAATAATGGACAGCAAAAAGGCTATTGCTCAGCTGCACACAACCAGATTTCATAAATCATTTGCTATAAGTCATAAAAAAACTTCATCATCACAAATGGATTATCTAAATGATTTTTCGTAATTTCAAAAAGAGTTGTCCAAATGATATTTTATCATTTCGAATAGATTGTCTAAATCAGTGGTTCCCAAAGAGGTCCCTACGGACCCTCAGGGGTCTACGGGATCATTTAGGGGGTGCGTGGAAAATTAAAATTGATTTGGGGGTCCCTGAACAACGTCAGGGGGCCCAATAAGGTTTAATATAAAATTAAAATAAATGTGACACATTTTTATCAATATGGAAGTTAAAATAAAAAAAAATGAATAAATTATTAGTGATTTTTACGTCTTATGTAAAATATAAATATAGACAATGATTTATCTGCCAGATTTTGAAACTACAAGGTATCCGAGGGCAAGTTTTGAGTATGAAAAGGGGTCCGTGGACCAAAAGAGTTTGGGAGCCACTGGTCTAAAAGATTTTTTATAATATCGAATGGAATGTCTAAATGACAATTCATGATTTTGAATGGATTGTCTAAATAAAAAGTAAAAGTAAATTTTATCTTTTGAGAATCAAACCCATAAGAATAAGTAAGAAGTTGACATTGATTTAAAATATAAATAATAACCTTTCCATTTTTCAAAATTCCCTTTCTTTTGACAGGTGTGGCATTTTCTTTATTGAGTGCACTGTCCACTGCACTCGAAACCTTGAAAGATGTAGCGAGAAAAAAAAGCGACGATTAATTAAAAAAAATAACACAACGTTTTGACAAGTTTCAAATTGAATATAGGAAAATATCAGTAAAAATTAAAATAAACTATTGAAAGAACATATTAAGAAAGAAAGATGCAAACAATCATTATAAATCAATAGAGACAATGTATTGTCTAAAAAATAAAACTAGAAATGAAATGAAATGTGAAATATCTTTGTGACAAATTTCATAAGATCAAAATAATTCTTGATTTTCACGCAACATAATGAATGTGCTTGTAAGTGAATTTTCCAGCGGTTAACAGTTCTGTTAATGATTTTAACAGAAACAATGCCACCTGTACTCACTTATGATACGAATTTGAAACTTGTTAAACAATTATAAACACATATTTTTAAAATATTATCTATAGATCCATCAACACATTGAATTTTTGTTCTATAATAATATTTATTTGGAAAATACAGTTGTCATTTTCTTTTACATTGAAAAATTCTGTATTAAATTTTTTAACATTTTACAGATTTACTTCATGTACCTACCAACATAGTTACATTAAAATACACTATAAGAAATTCTATGTTCATTTATATATTTCCATTTAGCATAAAATGGCAAAAATAATCCTAAAGAATTTTTTATTTTGTTACAGAAATTGACTACTGTAGGTATATGAAAAAAGGGGTTGGGAACAATACATTTATTTTTTATGATTGTCTGTATTATAAGCCAAATAATGATGGGAGAAAAAACACTTGGTATTAAGATATTATGTAAAAAAACTCAATATGATAATGATAATTAAATACAATTATTACTGGAACCGCACAAGTAGTGTTATTCAGTTAAAAATGTAATGATTTATGGTTTAATTATTGCAGATTATAAAATGAATATTTCATGAATTCTATTTGTATGTCTGTAACTATAATTGTATATTATTTGATATGTTTCTGCCAACCAATAATTTCTAAAAAAATATGAACTGATGAATATAAGTAGCTATATTGAAACTATCATACTTGATTTTTGAAAAACTTTATGACCGTAGATTAATAAATAAAAAGTTTTTAAATTAATAAATGAAAATTTAAGTAAATTTCAATTTTTTTGCACATGTCAAATATACTTACAAACATTTCTGACGAAATAAAACATTGAATGTTAAGGGGCCTACACACCAACTTGGTTAACAACCTTGTCATCAACATGCCATGTTGACGACAATGTTGAACGTCTGTGGGCATGTTGGCGGTTGATATTTCATGTTGACAACAATGTTGAGACAATATCAAATCGGTTTGATATTTAGTGGGCGGAGCTTGATGTTGGTGACGAAAAAGAGTAAAAAGATTCACGCACGAACTTGTTGAATCAATAGAAACATCATCCGAAATGATGTTGATCAACTTGGTTGTCAACCTCCCGTTCGTTATTCAACATTGTTGTCAACCAAGTTTGTCGTCTGTAGGCCCCTTTAGTTCGGTAAAGTGGCTTAAATTAATTGATGAAAATCTAAACAAATTTTAATCATCCTATTGGTCATTTTTTAATTAGGTAACTACCTAAATTTTCAACACACCGTATGATAATTACACCAAATAATTAAATATGATTTTCTTTTTAAATAAACACGAAAACTTTAAATAACAAAGATATTATTGAAAAACATAATTTTGTTATGTACCATTTGTAATATACAAATAGAAGTGGACATATAAACTGTGTAAGAAAGCAATATAAATATAATTTTAGTTAAAAATTGACATTGGGCCTTATGTAAGGAAAAAATTTAATTGAAGAAGACTGTTGTATTAAGTGTGTGACTAAGGGATAAAATACCTCAATGGTGCCTTTGACTCCAGCTTTCGTGGCACCAGGAGCGGCTAAAGCGTTCTCAGGTTTAACTGCCTTTGGTTTGAGATTATTCTCCACAGCCTGGACTTCCTCCTTCATTGAGTGAAATAATGGATAAAATGTCATGTGTCAAATGGCATCAACGTGTATATTATGTACAATAAGTTTTTGTAGTTCTAATATTAAACTCGGTAATAATATTAAACTCGGTTTGTAAAAATACTTATTTAATAGTTATACTGAAAATATTTTAAATAAAGAATCTATTTCAGAAAAGAAGTATTTGTAGGAATAGAAAAAACATTAAGATAATATTTCATTTAATATATCAATCTAGGATATGTCCTGTTTTATGAGAAACCACCAAGGTTAATATTTTTAATTATAAACAGTAGGTACATTTTATTAATACTCGTTAAACCATGAAAAATTTGGATATATCACTTACTCTCAATATGAATATTTAATTTACTTTTCGAATAAATCAATGTTCTTAATTACTTTTATATGTTTTTGTATTTCTTGTGGTGTGTATTTCTGAATAGAAGATTATATTGAAACATATTATAATGGAGCAAAAATAGAATACAATGTGCTATGACTATACAAAATAAGCAAAAATATATGCTATATACAATGCTTCACCTATTTGAAGGGAAAAAAATCAGAAAGAAATACACAAAAGAAGAAAAAATACACTAGACTAAGAAAGAAGACTGTCATTTGACATTACATTGTGTGAAACACATTTTGGAAAGGTCACAAGAAAAAGATATACAAAAACAATCACTGAAAAAAACGTAGATGAAAACGAAGACATATATGTGCAAACAATACAAAAAAAATGTATGAAAACAATGATAAAATATAATTAGATGAGTCAGAGGCAGAACTGTTAATTCATTGGACTAGCAATCCAGTGAATTTGGGTTCTCTATTTCAATCACCATAAGCTTCAATTGTCATTTTTATGAGAATTTGAAAAAAAATTACAATAGTTTACATAAAAACCATTGAAGCAAATATTACAAACACACGGATAAAGAAATAATCTATAAGAAATAGAACACCATCAAAATGGTTAATTATATAGTATATTTAGAGCAGGTATATGGTTGTTTTCATACATTTCAATAACACAATCATATAATATTTATATATAGTAATAATATTAGTCTGGTTTACTTATAAGACATGAGTTGCTATACCTTTGGCACCTTCTTGAGGTTGACCTGTTCTCCGGGTCCGGCGTCAGGACCTTTGCCGATCTTGCCAGTTGGCAGCTCGGCGACTGTGGTCTCTTCGGCCACTTGGGCCTTCTTGGCCGCTCTCGTGTAGCCAGGCTTCTCTGCCTCTTCCGGAAGTGGTTTCTCATGGTTCTCAATAACGAGCTTAGCCTCCGGCTGTTGAATTTTAATGTATGAGCATGTGGTGGATCATGTCACAAGTGTAAATGTTTTATTTGTGAATTTGATTTGATTTGTTTTGATTATAATGATATTGAAAATGAAAACTGTTTAAACTAGTTTATTGGCAAAATATGAAGTAAGTATATTACATATTACAGAATATATCTCATTGTTTTAACATACATACTATCTAAGATTTAATTTTCTTTGTTCTCAATAATATAATTCAAATCTAAAAACTGTTACATTAATATGAGGTTATTCCTATCAGTATAGAAATATCAATAACCAACATTGAAAATGAACTACATGCCCTTAAAAACTAATAAACTTGCAATAAATAAAGCATCCTTCTTTGTCATTAATATGTAGAATGACAGTGAACACACTAGAAGCGTGAACAACAGATGATGCATGAATGTGGACGAGGCGAGGGATGTGTGCCAGGTTAGAAAAATGTGACGTTCAGTTTTCTCTGCCTACTCCGCGAGAGACATGGCGTGACAGTATGTATAAATAAAGCATTAATATTGACTGATTGCAAAAAATTACATACCAATTTACATCACAAAAGCATTTTTTCAATAAATAATAATAAAAATATAGACATATTAAAGCAAAATGATTTCATGGCAAAAAATAGGAAAGAGTTAAACATTAAAAAAGGCATTTTTTAATATTTTGAATTTAACATTAACATATAAAGCATTTAATTTTTTTCTTCTAATCACATGAATCATACAAAAACAGTAAAAATGACTTGAAAATGAAAATATTCGTATTGTTTGAAAACTAGTAGATCCAGAAAATTCTAAAAATAGAGTTAACAAATGAATTTTGAGTATATTTAATTACATTTGGGTCATGCTTTTTTCTGAAATGATATAGATGTTTCATTTGGTAAAGATATCAAGTTAAAACTATGGACTTGATAAAAATAATTCCTCGTAGTACATTTCATGCAAGCGAATGCATAATGAGGTTAAGATCATGTAACAAAATTAAGAAGCCAGCGACTTTCAGCTTTAAAACATTGACAGTCAAGAATATTTTTTTTGAATAATTTGTAATGCAAAAACATATAATATGTATGTGTGGAGATGTATTTTGATAGCTGAAAAAACACTTTATGTAACTTAATCTGAAGTCACTTATAGAGTAAATCAAACAAATAATTTGGTCTACATATATATTTTTTCCTGAATCCAGGACGACCGTTTCAGCTAATAAGCTGAAACGGTCGTCCTGGATTCAGGAAAAAATATATATGTAGACCAAATCATTTGTTTGATTTAAAATACCCATTATTATGGAATTCTACATATTCAACACCGTCAGTATTGACAAAATTTAAAAATCACTTATAGAGTTTCTTACAAATTCCATGATGCATTATAATTTAGTAGGAGGTGTAATATGTGTGTGTGTGTGTGAGTGTATTCTCTAAATTCAAATAAGATTACCAGACAACTACACTAGATATTTTGTATTATTTCTCAAGCAACTATTAATTTCACATACTAGACAATGTCTTCACCAGGAATCAGATAAATATATAAATATATCAGATATGTAATTTTTTATTTCTACAAATATACAGAAAAAATCAATAAACTCTAAATTAAATATTTAAAAATTCAGTAAAGGAGAAATTTATTTACATTCATTTCTCACGCAAATATTGCTTCTCTAGGCAGGAAACACTGGTTATATTGAAGAAATTATCATGTGGTAATAAATTTTCTACTTGCACAAGGTACAAGGAAAGTGTTAAATAAAAAAATAGCAGTCTTTAAGGCCGCACAGGCACTCAAATGTGATTACTCATCTACTCAGCCAATGCTGAAATTATCATCTTGAATCTAAAGACAGAGATTAATATAGCATTGTCTACAGCTCACATAATATTTAAAAAAAAATTGCTTAAAAAATAATTCCGAGAGTACCTCAGAAATTTGTGGGATTTCCTCGTTAACCATTTAATTTGTTACATGTAAACTCTTTACAGCTGTTTTAGATTTTTCAACCAACACTCATTTTGAAAAACCTTGAGATATTCATAATTGTCTGGTAAAATGTGTGTATGTATAATGTATAAACTATTTATGTGCCTTTTTGGATGTGTGCTTGTGTACCTCTTGTGTGTTTCCCTTAGATGTTCTGCGAAGGCTTGTTGTGATCTTTGTGTATGTTTCTATTTCCATATATTCACTTTCATCTTCATACTCTTCGTCATCAGACTAATGAAAAATAGTTATTGAATATTAAACAGCTGATATGATGGTTAATATTACAATATTACACTACTGATATTATGAATTGAATACAAAAACTAGAAAAGAATGAATGTATGTATGTATTTAAAAGCATATTTAACTTACAGCAAAAATGTTCTGAAAATATTGTTGAAAGTTTTTAAGCAATTATTATTTTTAAATACAATAATTTCTAACTACATTTAAAATGGAAGCAGATTGGTTTTAAGATTTGAGTGACGTATAAGACAAATCACAATTATTAATATGAAATTCAGAAACTAAAAGCAAATATTATGATTTATATTAACATATAAATTAAATTGAAATTATCAACTCATGATTTATTCTATTGTGAAGATTAAACAAATTATAATAGGCACAGGAGTGTTCTTCAAAATTATTAGATCATACGCAAATATTAATTTCGTCCATAATAAAATCAAAAAAATATTTTGAGTTTCTGAATCTATATATGTACAAGTAATGAATTGAACTACATTTTTTAATGAATACCAACAATTTAAAGTTAGATTTATAAAACTTCTTAATATTTAAGATCCGAACTGCTTGATCGAATAACACAGGTGGTCTTGGAGGGCAAGTCTGTTCAACCAGCGGAATAAAAATCATGGATATAATTATCATATGGAGTTCTAAACAGATCTTAAGATATTATAGAACTCCATAAGATAATTATATTCATGATATGGGTAAACATGGTATGGTTTTGATTCCGCCGGTTGACCAGACTTGGTCCCCTGGACTCATCTTATACATTCTACTCACATGCTATTTCATACATTTCTTAAATATTCAAACTATTGTCAATAAAGCAAAACCTACTTTCCAATCATTCATGAAAAAGGAGTGGCATTCAACTATCTCCTGACAACTTAATAAAGTAAACAACTGAATGCAAAAATGCATAATTAATTTTAATATATTTATTGATAATTATATAGTGAAATAAATTAAAATGGGTGGTGGCAGAGTGGTTATTGCACTGGGTAAATAATCCAGTGATGGCGAGTTCGCAACCGATGCATGTATGATGATGTATATGTACTTGTTACAAGGAAATATTCATTCTTCACACAAAAAATATATTTTAATTACACTTTTTACTTTCATCTCCTTTCACTGAAATCAAGTACAAACTAAGTCGAGAGTCACCTGTACAATTTAAACTACAGAAGTTCGAATCTCTATTTTTTACTTTTTAAAAGCACTTAAATATACAGCAGTAAGTACACAAATATACAAATATCATTAATAGAGATTATTGTATACTGAATTTGTTGAGTGTAATATGGTTTGTATGTTATGAATGTATTTTATACATACCCTGGGCGTTGCTTCCAGTTTAGCCCTCTTCTCCATCGGAGTCGGTGTTAGTTTCTCATATTTCTCCAGCACGGGTCTCTCATAGTCATCGACAAATTCAATCTCCTGAGATCCCAACAGAAAAGTATATATACATAAGACACATGCGTTAAGACATAAAAATATAAAACACTTTTGATTAGTCACAAAGAAAAATTGTGTTCAATAGTGATCGATGAACACTGAAAAGTTTAACAAGTTACATAATATTATATTACAGAATATATTTTATTTTGAACAGTTCCAATAAGACTTCTTAAAAAACTAAAATGAGCCTTTTTAGATTCTGCTTGTATGTAAATATACATATTTATTTATAAAAAATAAACATTTCAGGTTCTGATGAACAAATTGTAGAATAAAATAGGTGAGAATAATGTAATTCATATAAAATAGGGAGGACAAGGCTCAATTTGGGCTGTACCACCATCGTTAAAGAAAAATTGGAACAAAAACTTCAATTTCACAATTGATAAATTTATCAATATATTCATACCTAAGGAACCGAATGCATAGTCCTAGGTACCTAAATACTAACTCCTAACCTCACTGGAGTATTTAGTATTCTTAAGTTAGCAATTGCGTTGCAGAGGCATCCCTAACTAAAAACTAAATACAACACCAAACTTAAGGTCGATGGCATAGAGTTTCACATTATTGTGTATGAAGAAAAGAGATGGATAACTTTCTATGGGCTTAGAAAGCTATCTATCTCTTTCCTGACGTTTGACGTTTTTAAAATGTGTTTTTGCTATAACAACACAAACATATGTAACCACACACTTCACACCTCACACTGACAGCTCGATGTCACGATTTTTTTTGAAATTCCACCGAATTTTCGGCATCTTGTATGGATCGCTGAATACTCTGTTTGGTATTTGATTTGACAAAATTACCAAATACATATTCAACGAAGCCGATAAAATCATCATCCACTGAAAAAATCTCGTATTTTAGTATTAAACAACTCGTAAGGTTCCTCGCTATCAACCTTACTTTTTGACAATTCGCAAATGTTAGTTTATGTCGATGCGCATGCGCTAAGTATTTAGATATCTAAATATGTCTCTGCAATGCAATTCTCATAGAAAAACGTCGTAGCATCCTCTAGTTAGGAAGCCACTTGATCTCCTAACTTAAGTGAGGGACTGTGCAATGAAAACATGGTTAGTATTTAGAATTTAGTATTTAGGTAGGACTCTGCATTCGGACCAAAATGTATTTATGAAATATCAGTATTTTGTTTATGAATAAAATATACAGCTTGTTAAACTTTTCTAAATATACAGAAAAAAATATAAACAAAAAAAAAATATTGTATTTTAGGTATGTATATTACAAGAATGTCTACTATGAAAAACATATAATCTAACACACCATCTAAAATAATATAATCAATAAAAAATCTAAACCACTAAATTTGTATACTTATAAAATCTTAGCTAAAAAACAGTCAATCTACATTACGTAATATCTACAAAATATTACAATAATTCATAAAAAATAAATTGCAATTTACACACATATGTAGATCTGAAAAGAAGTAGTCAATTTATAATACTGTTTGAGTGTGATACAGTACTCCACGAAGATCTCAGTCATAACTAAGCCTGCAATCAATTTCAACATTATTATTTGTAAAAAAAACAGTCAACAAAACTTACTTCTTCCTTCTTAGCAACCACCTTCTTCTTGACTACCTTCTTCTTTTCTTCAGTTTCCTTTTCTACCTTCTTCAAGGCGGCAGCTGCCTCCTTCTCATCCACTTTCTCTTCCTTGGGCTTTGTTGATCTCAACTTTGGCATCTCCTCGATCTTCACCTCTTCCTGCTTGAACTTGGACTTTTTCTCCACATTGTTCATCTCGACCTTCTTTTCCTCCATCTTTTTGACCTCCTCTATCTTTTTTGCCTCCATCTTCTTGGTCTCTTCGACCTTCTTGACTTCTTCTATCTTTTTGGCTTCCATCTTCTTTGTCTCTTCGATCTTTTTGACTTCTTCGATCTTCTTTGCTTCCATTTTCTTTGTTTCCTCTATCTTCTTGGTCTCCTCTATCTTCTTGGCTTCTACTTTCTTTTCTTCCTCTTTCTTCTTTTCTTCCTCCTTCTTCTTATCTTCTACCTTCTTCTTTTCTTCCTCCTTTTTCTGAAAAACAAAACATGTATGAGATATATCAGATTACTATTATTAATGTGTAGAGCTCGTCAAGCGAAAGAATGCGGGTGACATCAACTCTGCATAAATTAATATTAATACAGGAATATACTGTGATTTGAATCAACAAATAAAATCATTGTGTAGTGTATTGTGTGTCACTCTTGCCCTGATCATTGCAACCATACATTTGCAACTACATATGTTGAATAAAAATGTTACCCCATTCTCATATCCTATTAATCTTGAAGAATGTATTCATAAGTTTGTATATTTTTCTTATTATCTAGTCATGGAAGTACATCTATAACTGTTTGTGATATTTCTCAATGCATACAGAATAATAATAATGATGTGAATAGAAAATTGATAATACAAAATCATAAGTAGTTACCTTTTCTTCTTTCTTTTCTTCAACATGATTCTCCTCAATCTTTTCCTCTTCCGTCTCCTCCTCTTCTTCTTCTATCTTCTCATCCTTCTGAAAATATCAAATCACAATAAGATAAAATTCACAAATGCACATGCAAATCAAAAGAAAAACTCAACTATTCACTATGGAACTATACATGGAATTACCTTTATGTAACTATCAATGCTGAGTTGTTACTGTTAACGTACAGTATAAATGAAATTAAAAATAAATATTGTTTACAAATTGTAATTGAATATCCAAATATTAAAAATAGGGGAAAATTCATTATATGATATATTTTAAGATGAGACATGGATTTGGCAGAAAAAGCATGAAATTATGCCACGGAAATGAAGTCACAATAAGGAATAAAGACATAAGAGCCGAATGTCAATTGAAGAAGGATATTGTTGACAGAATGAAAGTAAACACACTTGTTGGTGGTTTGGTTACATAAAAATAATGAATGAAGAACTACTACTTACAAAGAAAATTTATAGAGCTGAAAGAAAAATAAAGAGAGGTAGGAATCGGCCAAGAAAACATTGGCACGACCATATAAACAATATTCTGAAAGAAAGAAACGTTAAAAGTTAGAGAGTTTCAATCCCACCCTGCCTAGACTGATTCGTTAGCCTATATATAGTACATGCATGTATGCTTAATTAAGGGGATATATGAGGATGTATATGCAATTCTCACAAGGACATACTTAGGTACACATTATTTAAAAAAAATGGTAAACAGACTAGCATGTATGAAAATATGTATGTGATACGATGCATTTATGCAAAGACAAAAGTCTATGGAATTCGGATCTCTCTGCCTACCCCAAGAACAGGAGTATAGTGTGATGATGTATGTATACTTTTTTTATAATCCAAAATGATAAAAAAAAACAGTTGTGAATGATTAAAACTTACCAACTTAATCATATGAATCAGATTGATATACCTACAGTACAATCTCGCTAATCTGGCACGTATGAAAGCACAAGAGGTGCTGATTAGTGGAAAATTCAGATCATTGGAATAAAGATAAAATGAGTAAGAAATTGTATAAATTTGTAATTAACATAATTGTAATTAATAAGGTACATACTAAATCAATGTTTTTATAAAAAATCCATAATGCCGTATTACTGGATCAGCGAGATTGTACTAGCACTGAATGAAAAGTTAAACAATGACAGCAGTTAGAAATAAATTAACCTTTTCCTCTTGCACCAGCAGTTCGCCAGTAGATTCATCTTCACCAAACTCATTCTTGATCAGCACCCTGTAGTTTGCGCTGTGTGAAATCTTGCACTTGGTGATGGTCAGGCGGGCGTTGGTGCCGTCGAAGCTCGTTGAGAACTCGGAAGACTCTCTGATCACAGTTGAGTTCTTGAACCATGACACTTTGCAAGATTTGTCCAATGTCTTCAAGACAGCCAGGAACTCTACTGTTTCGTTTTCTTTTTTGGACTGAAATTTATACATAAAATATTATAAATATTGAATCGAATGGTACTTAGATACATAAAAAATAACAATGGCAACATTTTGAATTAACTCTGTACAATTTTGTATATTACTACTTAAGTATGTTCAAATGTACCTACATTTAATTGTCAATTTATATAAATATTTTAAAGTTTGCAATTATTGGTATCTTTTGCAAACACATACAAATAAAATTGACATAAATATAGGGCTACTTGTAATCTGAAAAAAGCATATTTTATGCTTTTCTTATAATTTCTATTTATTATCATAGTTTTAATAACAATTGACAATGTTGTGTTATTGTTAGTTACATATTTATTACAACCAAAATACAAAAATCAGTATTTCGATTTCCTGTAATATAGTCAAAACATTAAATAAAATAATCAATCCTTCAGCGTAACACTAGAAATAAGAGAAGTGAGTACATACGATATTCCTGAGAGCCCTGATGATGTACGGCTTCTCGCCCTGTTCCTCTGGGATGTCACTGATCTCCACTATCTGCGAGCTAGCTTCACCCTTCTCGTTCTTGGCCACCAGTTTATATGAACCCTTGTCCTGTTGGGAGACATTGGAGATCTCCAATTTTACAGCAAACTCACCCTGTGAAACCATAAGTTTAGATGGTTAAAAACATCTTTCAAATGATTACTTTGAAAAAATTCTACACATATTATGCATAGCGAAGATTCAAACAATATATTAACGTATTTCAACAATCCCAAGAGAAGGCAAACCAATTTTTTATCTGTTAAGAATAAATAGCATGAAAATAAAAAATTACTACATGCATTCATTTTATGGAGATTTTTAAATAAAACTTTCATATATTTAATAGCACTAGCTCATTGATGAGTAAGTTTGGCCTATTTTTCATTTTATAAACTACAAACAGCATCTAGTTTAAAAATAAAGCTGATACTTTTAGAGTAGATCCTACATTTGTTTCAAAAACTGTTTCTTTTCAATTTATGTCTAACCAGTAATATTTATCAAACATTTTAGGCTAATTTATTGTATAACTGCCTGTTTGTATTATCCTCTGTACTCAATTGGCTGTATGTTTGTTTTCAATAAATAAATAAATTCAAAGGTTCAAAGAAGTTGTATGTAAAATAAATAAATTTGAGCTAAATTACCTCTCTAACTGGTTCAATAAGCACAGTGTGTCTGGAGTCCTCTCTAATAGCTGATGTCTCTTTGAACCATGTACAGTCTGGAGCAAACTTGCTCATCACATGACACTCAACTATCACTGTCTTCTTTTTCACTATCCTGATGACCTTCGGCTTCTCCTTGATCACAGGTATAACTGAAAAATTATATCAATTCAGTACACGCAGACATATTTTTTACGGCACATTTTTAATGATCAATACTACAAGTTTTTTTATTTTTTATAACACTTCCTTGCACCATGCGCAAGTGGCAAGTTTATTGCCGTATGGCAATTTCTTCCAACTAACCAGTGTTTCCAGCCCAGAGAAGCAATATTTGCGTGAGAAATGAATTTAAATAAATTTCTCCTCTACTGGGAATCGAACCCAGGATGCCCGCACAGAAACCGAACGGCTTACCAACTGTGCCACGGCGGTCGGCAGTTTAAACAGAGTTGTTCTCATTCAAAATTATAAAGAATGTCATTCAAGTAAATACTTCAAAAAATTTAAATGAACTTGGATAAAATTTTTATGACTTGGTATTTTGTCTAAATGTGCATTGAGATTTTTGCATTGAAAAAAAAAAGATTTTAGAAAGGAGCAAATATTTATTTAAATTATTTTTTTTGTCCTCAAATTTTTCAATATTGTTTAATTCTGTATTGACAACAGTCGTTTATTGTAACAAAGTCTTACGATATAAATATACACTTATTCGTTCATTTTGTTTGCACCACACCAAAATTTAAGTATTACTGATGAGAACAGCGATTTATTGGTTGGGGTGGAGCCAGTAAATTTACACTGTATCCTTTGGACATAGTTCAGAAATCATTCATTCGTGTCATCTTAAAAAAACCCTATAGGTATCCTAGTAACAATATCTATAATGAATTTGGTGTCCTTAGTGTAAGATAAATGTATCTTAAATAAATTAAAAACAGTCATTTATGTTCACAATAATCTTAAACTGTTACAAAACAAGACTAAACGAGACACAACTTTTATAAAACAAGACTAAACGAGAACATATTCTTAAAAACAAGGAAAATGAAATCTGCCTTCAGACAAAGACATCTTGTTTTTCTGGGAACAAAAAACTACAATTCATTGCCTGCTAATTTGAAAATGCTCAAACTTGAATTATTAAAATAAAAAAACCAAGAATTTTGGCCGTGAATTTTCAGAGAGAATAGTCACACATTTTAATTTGTTAACATCCTTTTTCTTTCTTTCTATGTTGTTTATTCTTTATTCTGTGTGTTATTACAATTGTTTTTGTTATTGTTGTTTTAATTTTTTTTTGAAAATATTTTTTAATATTGTAAATAAAATATTAAAAAAATAAAAAAAATGTACGTACATAAATATTGGCCATCTTAAAACAGGAATTCCTAGTTAGATGGCCATAGCATATTACTATGTATTTATAAATAATTTTTTAAGAGTTTTTAGTATAGCATACTTACTCTCAATGTTGAGCGTGAGATTAGCGTTGAGCTCTCCCAGTTCATTTTTGATGTTGCACTTGTAGAGGCCAGAGTCCTCTAGGCCGGGATCAATGAGCTCCAAGATGATGGTGTATATGTCGTCCTTGACCTCCACTCGTGTCTTAATCTTGGAGGACTCAGTGACGATCTTTCCTTCGTGGTACCACACAATGGTCGGCTTGGGACTGGCCTTGACTTTGCAACCCATGACGACCAGCTTGCCGCTGTCTTTGGACTGGATGTGGGGCTTCTCCACGAAGGTCGGAGCCTCGCCCTCGGGTTCGGGCTCAGCTTCAATGTTGAGATTCAAGTTGGCGTTGCTCTCGCCAAACTCATTCTTCACATGACACCTGAAAATTTTGACACATATTAAAGATAGAATTAATAATGATTTAATAATTTTTAATGATTTCCTCAACTATAAAATTATTGTAAATGATTCATTTATACCGAGGTACTTTTTTCAAAAAATAAGATAATTGATTTTATCAGGAAACCTTTGTTATTGTACAAAATAACCATTCTTTACGATTATGTTTTAATGATAATTTCTTTTAGATATTGGTCATAACTGTGGCTAATTAAAATAACTGTTAATTGATTTAGGTACTTAGGTAGATAATGTTTATGTCCAAAATCACATGAAAATCACTTATTAATCATATTTTGAAAAGAGTATGAAGTTCAGTGTTCATTAGACAGAATTTTGGTAAATTTGGTGGACTATATATAAACTCTTTTGTTAGTCAGTCGATGATTATGAAAATAATCACTGCAAATTTTCTCCAATCTCATCTTTTGTTATTCTTAAAGGTTGAATATTTTCTATAAAATGATTCAATGAATAAAAAAATCAAATATGGACACACTATCTACCTATAAGCTCCACCGTCTCCGGCTGCTGGGTTGGACAACAGCAACACAAGCTCGTACACGTCCTCCTCCAGTTTGGTGCACTTGATCTGTATCTTGGAGGACTCTTTGATGGTAGTGGTGCCCTTGTACCAAACCACTTCGGGCGCGGGCTTGGCCTTGCAGACGCAGCGCATCGTGATGAGCGTACCGTCCTCGTTGGGAATGATGCGGGGCTTCTCAGTGAACGAGGGGGCAAAGCCATCAGCATCGTCACCACCTTAATGCGTACAGAAATGAAATATATGTATACAATATTAAATCTTGTATAAATATTTTCCTTGTGTCTGAAAAAATGGGATATTGTTGAGAACACACAGCCAAAATGACCGAACTATTCATTATTATTGATATATTAAAATTTTATGTTGAAAGTATTTTAGTGAAATAATAATCTTTTTATCTAAATTAGTAAGTGCTTCTCATGAAAATAATTGTTTGCTTCTGGACTTTATTCTCAATTGTTTTGAATTAAGTCCTCAAAAATATTTTTGACTGTCCATAAGACAACTACAAGTTTTTATTTCAGATATTTAAAACATTGAATCAACGAATAATCCACCTAGAAACTGATTATAGATAAAGTATAAATATTTTATTATCCCTGTAAAAAATATGAGATATTAGAAACCTTATTTTTCAGAGCATTATGCGGATGAGACCTTAAACAAATTAAGGTAGACAAACATAATTTCATGACTATCTTTATATTTAAAAGACAAGGTTATGTTTGAGATGAATTAATTAGCGGGTTATTTTTTATTATTATAAGCTGAATTGATGAACGATGCTATCCATGTTGTAGTAACGATTATGCAACTGAATGCGTTTAACTTCTTCTTATCGATAAATGTTGACTTGGATCAATACTCACCAGTATTGAATTAAAATCAATTGTTTATACTGTTCATATTGAGTCATACAAATATTCATTTTAAATATAAAACACCTCAATCACCAACATGATTTTGCAGCTTTATCTAGCTGCAAATACTTACAATCATTCTATTTCTTATATACAACTCCATATATTTCCTGTAATATCCTAAAAAGTCGATCACCTAAAATGCAATACTTCACAAACAATCACAGCATGAGAATAAAAGTTTTAAAACATAATTTTGAAAATTACACTTCCAACTATGAAACGTAATGGGAATTTGATCATTCAGCTTAATTTATAAACTAGTACTTTGAATTCAACATGAAGTTTTCAAAAAGTTTGTTGTCTTTTAAAGTAATTGAAGTGAATAAAATAATTGAATTGAATTTAAATTTCTATTGTAATTTTAATATTTGCTTTATATAATCATACAAGTCCTTGAAATACCTTGGAAGTTCAGAGCAATATTTGCGTTACTCTCTCCAAAGATGTTGAACGCGTTACATCTGTAATTTCCACCATCTTCTGTCGAAGGATTGACAATTTCCAGGGTCAGAAGATAGGTGTCCTTTCCTGTAACCTTTCGGGACATTTTCATGCGTCCCGAGTCGGATATTTCCTTGTCACTTTGAAACCACACAATGTCAGGTGCAGGATATGCTTCCAGGATACATTCCATCACGAGCAGATCTCCTTCTTGTCTGATGGTCGGTTTCTTTGGGAACCTTGGAGGCTTGCCATCCGGAATTCTAAAAAGTAATTGCAACACTAATATGTATCCCAATATCTGTGAGTTAAAGTAAAGTATGACAAATCTAAAAAGTGCCTATATAAAATACTTAATTCAAAATGTCAATTGTACACCTTTTTTTATTTTTTTTATTGAATATTATTATAACATCTAAAATAGTCAAAAAAAATAAATCTGACTCTCCACTAGCTGGCATTCGTGGTATAGTTGGTTAGATATCTGACTGCTGAGCTAAAGGTCCGGGTTCGATTCCCGGTGGAGGCACAGTTTTTAATTTTGTTTTCGGTCTGGATCTGTGAAACGATAAATATCACAAGTCTCCAGAATGTGGCAACTTGTTATTGGGTGCGTGTTAAATTCATGATTGACATAGTACCTGTTAGTTGCCTAAGATGTACCTAATACAATAAACTTGACCTTGCATTGACATACAGTTTAGTGAAAAAAATATATATTCTAATGTAAATTTAAAATAAAAAAATAATTAAAATAAATAAATGAAAATTTACAATAATAGTTTCTTAGTTTTTTTAGAGTTAGAGAAAATCTTAGATTTAGTTATTATTTGTCTATGCTCAGATGGATAATTGAGGTAAGTGGAGAGATCGAGTGCTTGGTGTAGACCAATTTTAGGATTGTGATCCAGAAAAAGATCCATAAAAGTAATAATCCATTTAAAATTGTCTTAGATGAAAAGCATTTTATGAGCAAAATTGTAAAATAAGGGAAGATAAAAAAAGAAAACTTAATGTTCACAGTTTGCAATTGAGAATTCCTGTGTCCTCAAATTATGTTTTTTGGAAAAATTATAAAAATACATGTAATCAAATGTATCAACGATAAACAAAATGTACATTTTTAATAATACACATAATTGACTTATATTTGCATTTAAAACCACCTCCTGACTATATTCAACAACTTTAATTTATTAGGTTGAAATTCTAAACGATAGTTCTATACTAAAAGTCTTCGTGGCTCAGTTGGTTGGGTATCTGACTGCTGATCCAAAGGTCTCAGGTTTGATTCCCGGTGGAGACACAGTTTTTAATTGTGTTTTCAGTCTGGATCTGTGAGACGATTAATATCGTAAGTCTCCAGAATGTGGCAACTTGTTATTGGGTGCGTGTTAAATTAATATTTGACATAGTACCTGTTAGTTGCCCGAGAAGCAACTAAATAAATAAATAAATAATGGATTTGCTCACTTTGGTTTCCCACTTCCTTCAAAATTGAGGTTGATCTTAGCTGTACCCTCACCAAGTTTATTCTTAGCAACAGCTCTATACTCTCCCTTATCAGAGTCCTTCACGTTGGCTATCTCTAACTTGGCCATGTGATAGAGGGTCTGATCCTCATCTAATGATATCTTATATCGGCCACCTTCTTTAATCAACGTCTTCTCGTGATACCTAAAAAAGTCATTGTCAATATAAAAAATACACTTTGACAACTATATTTGAATACGTTATATAACAAATATTAAATCTTCATGAAGCAAAAAATAAATAAAATATAACCCTATTACATTGTACAGTAATGAGTTTCAATTGATTGAAAATATGGTACCCTAATGTATGAGTAATATATGCAAATACAAATCCAAGAAATCCAAAATAAATTTTGGATTTCAAACAAACCTTATGTATGGAATTTTAAAATCATGACAAATTTTAGTAATCGTGTTTTAATAAACTATAATTATTTATAACTGTCATTGATAAAATAGATAGGTACCATACCTTTTTATGTCTGAATATGACTGTACAAATTTTAATACTTATTAAATGACAAGGTACCCAAAATCATGTTTCAGTCTCATAAAACACAATTGAACTTTAAACTTTAAAATTGAGTAACTCAATTTTCAAAACAGTAGCTGTTCAAACTCACCATGTAACAGCTGGCTTTGGTTTACCCACACATCTGCACTCAAAAGATATTGTAGCGCCATCGTCCGTCTGTCTGATGACCGGTCTCTCAGTGAAGGTTGGTTTAATGCCATCCTCTGGAACCGGCGCCTCATCGCCTGATCATCACAAACGAACAATAACTTCATCACAACGAAAACGTAATTTGAATTATAAATTAAATACATGTAGTAAAACTTACTTTGTTACTCCTTTGGATGCGTTTGATAACACAACATGATGAAAAATTACTCTGACTGAGTTAAAAGCGGCATTACAAAAATATGACATACCTTTGAAAAATAAATTAACATGCTATACTGTTGCAATACAAAAAAAAACACACTTGATTCATATCATCATTTCAATACAGTATCACATTATCCAAATGATACTTTAACAAGCCTCTAATACTACCATGAACAACTACACTATCATCAATACTAGATTAACAATAGATCCTTGAGTACTCCAGGAGACAATTTAATTATTCAGTAAGAAAATGTCATTTTCAAAGAGGTAAAACAATATCAAAAATTTTAGATTTAAGGCTTCAATTTTATTTAAAAAAAAAATTGATAATTTGTAAAATTATTTTAGAATTTATTCAAACTTTGGAGACTTATGACATTAGTTAGTTGGTATTTTTTAGTTTGGGAACAATGGAACAATCCCGCTCCTTTGTCTGGAGAGACTTTTATTATTATAACTAGTAGTTATAAAATATAACTAGTGATTCATATGTATAAGTTAAAATGTACGACAAAATGTATGAACATGTTTATAATATTAATCATCTCACAAATTTAGATAGAAGACAGTACAAAATTGTTGGACAAAGACAGTTATGTACTTACTATCTAACCAATCAGCGTTGTTTCAAATTATTTTTCTTAAAGGTAAATCCATAAAAATGTCAAGGATCTAATGCGTAGCTATTAATATAAAAAATATATATTACTACTTATGTATCTAGATCTAAATAAAATTCTATATGCAGACCACACTAATTGTTTAATGATTTTTAAATGCTTATCCTATAAACTATTTCTTTTAAAAAATTGTGTACATTGTATGATATTTTTACACATACTAAATCAATTATAACATAAATTGTTTTACATTATTAATATATAAATTAATTTGAAGTAGCAAAACATTTAATATATGTAAGTAATGTCTGTTTTACTATGTGCTTTATTTGAATGTTGTATAAAATTGTGTAAAGCATAAAATAGAATGATCTGATGGCCAATTTTACCAAGGCATACCAAATTGCTCATAAGCTCAGCATTGACTCGACATGAAAACTTGAGAAGTAAAACATATTTGTATTTCAAAAAAAATTTATGGGTATTTGAATCATCACTTAAGGCAGTGTTTTGCTAGTTTTCATTATTGATATCTGATAAATTTAAACATTCAAAACCTATATGTCTTAAAATAGCAGCTGTCAAACTAAAGAATATGAAGGGAACAATGAATCATATAAAGTTAGGTATTCAAATATAAATTGATAATTTCTTCCCCAATCGTTTCCCACATTCTTCAATTTGATAACCTTAATTGATATATAAAAATATTAATAATAAACAATTTAATGAATAAAAAATAACAAATGTTTCAATCATATAATAATCACCTTTAAAATAAGGATACAGGGGTTTATATAATTATAATAACTGTAATAAAAAACCAAATTTCTTTTGGAATGTATATTTAATATCACAAAAATACAATAGAAATCATAATATTATATCTTCGATATCGATTTAAAGAGAAAACCCATTCTTAAATGTAAATACGCCGTTTTCTAAACGCAATTCAGTTGCATTCTTATGGATTAAGTATATAAAAAAAATATAGTTAATAAAACCAGAAAATTTCAATAAATTAGTCTTTGCAGCAAAATTAAACAAAAGCAATCAAAATTATTATTTTTAAGTAAAAAAAAATATATATTTTTGTTTTACAAATAATAATTATCTCCGAATCAAACATTAAATATTTCAGACAAACCAAAACACAGCGTTCATTCTACGGGTGTCCAAGATATTATTTTCTTAGGATGCTGAAAAATCAGTTAAAAACTTGTGTCGAAGAAAGCTGATGTGGATGATCAAAAAGTTTTTGATGAATTCTATTCAAGATGGACATGGAGACAAAAGCATTTAAGTGAAAAAGCGGCAAGCATTAAGCATTTGGTAGGGATCAATAGACATATTTACTTTTTAAAGATGGGCTATCTTATGTTATACTATGATGTAATCAGTTATTTTTTTAGTTTTATTTCAAGCAAGTGATTCTCTATACTTTGTGGCTTTAAGGACTGGACCTCAAATGATTTAAAACCCAAAAGAAATTCAATTAAAAGTAAAAATTTTGAAGTAAGCCAATGTGAAACTATTATGAAGAAAGAAAAATAACTGATTTTGAATGTGTCTCCAATATAATATTATCATTGCAATAATAATTGTATTTTTAAAATATAATTTAAATAAACCCCTTTAATGTGTTCTTCCTAAATAATATTTATTTAATAAGTAACGAATAATATGAGGTAATATTAAAATACTAGTTAAGAAAACAATTGTTAAAATTTTAATCGGACTTTAATATACATGGATTGGGATGTTAGTATAATTATATTTATTTTTACAAAACCTGTTGACGTTTTTGATTTTTCGTGTAAATTTATATGAAAACTAAATTGTGTGGAGTTTTAACAATCTCATTTGTTAATCAATAATACAGTTTTTATATTATTGACTAATTAAAAGTTCAAATTGTGTTAGCTTGTAATTATTATTTAATTACATAATATTAAGTATCACAAAATCTGTTTTTTACACAAATTAACAGGAAAAATTAGTTTCGTTATATAAAGAAAGACTGAATACATATTCCAAATATTTTGTATAATCAATTGAGAAATCATGAGGTAACATTAATTTATTTGTTATGTGTGCTGAGGGTGAGTTATTGCTGCTAACTAAGAGATATTTTTCGTTTTGATAACATAATAGGTAAAAATAAGATATTGAAATTGTGTGCAGGAGAAGAGGAGGTTAAACATAGCACAGCTTTGCACTATCTACAATCACATCACAACAATGATTCAGAAAACAATGTGCATCATCTAAACATGATCTAATCAAAATGTATAGCATAGACAATGATAGGTAATTTGGGAATAGACAATGAAATAAACAGAGATACATCAGTTTTGTGCACAAATAATAAAAATCATCACTATCAGTCTTCATACAAATGATTTTTGCATCATTTTGTTTAATCGTAAGACAAATGAATGGAACAATAATTGAATAAACTGCATTTAAATTCAAATCATAATTTTTCCTATTGAATTAATAAAAATGTGAGTGGAACAGTAAGATAGAATAGAAGGGATACAATATTTTCTGTAAAATATATATAATATAGGATGTATTATGAAAAAATCTTAACCAATACTTTCAGAATTATCCAATAACTTTCTTAATAATATCAATAAAAAATTTGGGTAGTAGATAAATACAATTTACAGTAACATACCAATACAAATTTTTAATAATTTATTAATTATTGATAATATAAGTTGTCAATTTTTAAAATATAAGCAAAACTAATTTAAAATCTTTTTACCCTCAAGGAGCCACATTTGATATTAATTGAATCATTACAGCAGAGAAAATGATTAAATTTTTTATACATATATGGTCCAGAAAATATTTGTATTCTTTTGTTATTTAGAATATTTAAGAATGTAGACATTGAAGTAGGAAAGATCATCCGTCAACAGGTTAAAATTGAATTGACTAGCATGCATTTGATAAACAAATTTTAAAATAAAAAATCACAGTCATGAAATTTTGTACATGTTAAAAAATAATAAAAATACATAATATATTTTACAAACATAGTTTAAATACCTAAGAAATAATAGTGAATTAATTGAAATATTAATATTTAAATAGAATAAGAAAAAAGAGTTTGTAACTTTCTCATTTCAAATATTAAAAATTTGCAGAAATTATCCAATTATTTAGAAATTTCTTCCTAATAATAATATTTTTTTATATTTTGATTTTTTTTATTTATTTTGTTTTAAGTTATTTAGTTTTTTTTTTTATTCTTATATTTTGAGATGGTTTGGCCTCATGGGGAGAATGAATGAGGAATGCCAGACAAAGAAAATATACATTGTGGACAGGAATGGAAGGAAAAGTCGGGGTCGCCCAAGAAAGGGATGGCACGACCATGTGAACGATATTCTGAAAGACGGAAATGTTAGAAGCGTGAACAACAGACGAAAATGTATGAGACAATGCATGAATGTTGACAGGGCCATGAATGTGTGCCAAGATAGACAATTGTGGCATTCAGTTCTCTCTGTTTACTCCATGAGGGACATGGCGTGATGGTATTTACATAAGATATTTGTTATAATATAATATGAAATTACCTACGCTGTTCACAATGTACAAAATACATGAAATTGAGCAAATATTGTCGTAACCGAAAATGATAAAATATAAATTTACATTTCAGAACTTAAAAAGATCAATTCATTGATATTCTGTTTTTTTTACTTAATAAAAAGTAGGTAGAAAACAACTAATGTTATCTCATATTGTGGATTCAATGATCAGTTGAAACTATTTCATACATACATACATACCATCACGCCATTTCCCTCATGAGGTAAGCAGAGAGAATCGAGTGTCATAATTTTTGCACACATTTCTGGCTTCCTTTGTATTCATGCATCGTCTCATACATGCTCGTCGATAGTTCAAGCATATATTTCTTTCTTTCAAAATATCATGCACATCGTCATGCCATCCCTTTCTGGGGCGGCCTCTGCTATTCACTCCATCTCTTACTCATTATCATCACCATCACGCCGTATCCCTACTGGGGTAGGCAGTGATAGCTGAATGCCAGACTCCTCTATCTTGACATACATGTTTTGCCTCATTTACATCCATGCATCGCTTCATACATGCTCTCCTATTACTCTGACTTTGTTTATTACTATCTTTCAAAATCTCATTTATATGATCATGCTAACTCTTTCTATTAATTAATACATATTTTACTACCCATGTATATTTTTTTAGTCAGTTGTTCATCATTCATTCTTTCAACATGTCCAAACCACCTCAAAGCATTCACATTCATTTAACGAATATTATCCTTCTTTATCTTGCATTCTCTCCTTATGTCCTCATTTTTCATTCTATAATATATTGTTCTATTAAATACTCTTCTTAGTGAAACTATTTCAGATGACTAAAAACAGAGAAGCCATCAATATGGTGGATAATCTGATACACTATAAATAGAATAAGATGTTCAAATATTAAGAAGCAAATTGGAGTGAAACTGCAAAGTCAAATATTTGATAGTGTACCTTATAACACAAACTTATTAGGTAATATTAGTGTAGGTAGGTATATGTACAAAATGCAGACTTACTGTCAAAGTTGAGGCTGATGGTCGCGTTGCTTTCCCCCAGCTCATTCTTAGCCGTAACCCTGTACTTTCCTGCATCCTCCACAGTTACATTGTTGATCTCTAACGACGCATAGTACATGTGTACATCTTTGGATACAGTCAGCTGAAAAATATCGTTCAACTTTAATGTAATCAGCACAATTTCATATCATAAACTGATATATAAGCTCAGAAGAGCAGAAAGATACAGAGAAAAACAACATAACAAACAGAAAAACATTATATGGGTGTTTCTCTGTAAACTGGGCAACTCGTTGTCTCAGGCCTATATTATACAAAAAAAATTAGATTATTATATATTTCACAGTTAATTATAAAAGAAAATTACCTAATCTCTATGTGCTCAGCATACTGCATCCATTTAATTTAACTTTAATACATGAAAAATGTGTTTATAATGCTCAAAAAACAGTCCCCTGGTGTGTCACCACACCAATTTAGTTCCTTTAGATTCAATTTATTTTAAAAATAAATTTAAGAATCAATTGATTTATTTAATTATTTGAACAATATTACATGATTTTCAATTAGACCTGGTTATTTTTTCTTAATATATGTTTATAAAGCTAAAAAAGGAAATTAAAGTTTGTCTCAGCATTTTGTGGACAGTCCCCCTGTCTATATTTCAAATTGCACACCTCGTAGTCTACAACTTAAATTATTGCGTTTATACATGTAACCATGAGCAAACAACCTGAAGTTTGCATGCTTGCCACCAAAAGCGCGTATATGCCAATTTATTTAGAGCTGCACGAGCTTCGCTCCGAGAAATCCGTGTGACAACCGGCCAGTCAACAGTCCTCTGGTAAGAAATATTTTTATCTCTTTTATATCTATTATATTTATACAATTTAAAAAATATTTCTTGTAATGTATAAATATTCCCTATTTATAGCAAAATAACAAAACTTATTTGTATTTTGTGCTATCATCCAATGAAGTCAAATTAAACAGTCCCCTGGCAACAGTCCCCTGCACTATAAAAAGGCAGGGGACTGTTTCTGCCTCCAGGGGATGGTCTTTTAATATGTTTATCATTGTTTTATTTACTTTATTAATATATAGAACCAACTTTTTACATTATTTTAAATAATATTTTAGTTTATATATTAATTTATATACCTTTTTAGTTCTTTTTAGATATATACATATCTTTTGAGAATGGTGCCAAAAAGAAAAAAAATTTAAGGAAGAGATATTACAATGGAAAAGAGAAGTCGAGTGAAAGAGATATGAGCGTAACAAAAACGACCCACAGAAAAAGGAAGAAGAGAGAAAGAACATTTAAAATATCTCAAGAAAAAAGAAAATGGAAGTAAGAAGCTAGTTAAGGATATGACTCCACCAGAAGCAAAGAAGTAGTGGAGAGAGCATTGCAACAATTATCGCAATAAGAAAAAAGTGTCAAGAAATGCAACAAGCTTGATTCTGAGAGAAAATATGCCAGATTTGGAAGAAATTATCAGCTTTATACAATGGAAAGATTCTAAATTATAATAGTCATCAGAAATAATAAAATATTATAAAAAATACTGTTAATTTTTTGTAACTTTATTGTTCAATTATTTCATTCTTAAATTATAGAGTTTAAGAAAATATAAAAAGAATTATTTTGCTACTAAAACAACATTTTTCATTTAAATTATCAGTCCCCTGTCAAAATCAACAGTCCCCTGTATCGATTTTTCAGAAAATGCTCAATATTTCCTAACGTATTGGAAATATTTTTGGTTCATCTGTTATTTACTATTAACCTAGTAGATATCTATTCTTTTAATAAGATTTGTACAATATATAAGCAAAAAAGTGGCCTAGACAACTTTCTTAGAACAACTTGCCCAGTTTACAGAGAAACACCCATATAGGTAAAATTATATGAAAAGCTTATCCTAATAAAGTGTGTTAATATCAAACTATTCAATTATTCATAATGGAGTTTCCTATTATTCCTTTTGGTATTCCAAATATAATACAGAAAATTTATACCAACTGTCTAAATTCTTAGTTTGAACTGGTTTGAACATAAGGAAATGGTTTATTTTTTTCTAAAATATTATTTACAAACATATACTTAATTTATCTCATGTTTAACAACAATTTTGAAAATTTTATTGAGTTTTTAATGTGTTAATGCCGAGAAAAAATAATAACATATATTTAATTTTTACTTTTCTTTAGTTTTCAAATGTCAAAATAGTTTTGAAATTTGATAACCATATATTGCCATAAACAAGTTTTCACAGTTTGCCAGACAACAAAATAAATAAAATGTAAAAAATAAATTATGACCGAAGAGGATGCTGGGACAAAACGAATAAAAAGTTTTTGTTTTACCTTATGCCTTGCTCCTGGATTTACTTGTGCTGCATTATGCCACCACATTACAGTAGGTGTTGGATCTGCTTCAATACGACACTCAAATATCAGTCTTTTGCCATCATCCTCTTGCCTAATTGCCGGTTTCTTTGCGAACGTCGGCGCTATGCCATCGATTTGCCTATAAAACAAGTGTGTTTTGTTTATATAAATCAAATATTTGTATTTTATCTTGCAAAGTATTGCATTATATTACAAGTCTATTTATTCGTGATTTAAAGCGACCATGCTTTTAAAAATTGTAAATAAGAACCAATATTGGATATTTTATTATTGTATCACGAAACAATAAATCATATAAACTTCTGAAATAGAGTTAAATATGCTTTTTCATGAGGTAAAGAATTGTCCAACTGTCGATTTGTTCAGGAGAACTTTGTTCTCTTAACATATCGACAATGTATCAAGCCAGAATACGCGAGAATTGTATGGAGAGGTCTACTTTTTTCACGGCTTTTCCAACTTTGAAGTCAAAAAACACCAACTTAGAGGCTTCGCAGCATATATGTTCCATACACGGATTTACTCAGAATTCGGAGTAGAACATTTCGTGTGTCTGTGTGTGTGTGTGTCTGTGTGTGTGTGTGTCTGTGTGTGTGTGTGTCTGTGTGTCTGTGTGTGTGTCTGTGTGTCCGTCCCCCCCTTATAACTTTTGATCCGCTCAATTTGCAGAGCCTAAAATTTCAGAATATATAAACAGTTACAGGCCTACAAAACTTTTATACTCGGAATTTTGAATTTTTGTTTCAGTCAGGGGTTATCAACTTTTGAATTTTTATTTTATTTTTCCATATATCTCAGAAACCATAAACGCTAGAACGCTGAAAATTGGTACAAACATAGACAAATACAAAATCTCAAATTAGTTTTTTCAAAAAAATTCCAGGGTTTCTCAAACATTTTTTATTAAGAAAAATATTTTTTTTATGATAAATTTATGAGTTTAACTGCCTATATTTCCAAAACTTTTACAATTATCGAAAAAAACCGAAACACCCCAACTAGATAATTTATTTTCTATAAAAAATATTAACATTGTAGTAGAAGATCTCAATTTTTTTTTAACAATTTTTTTAAAAATTGAATTTAGTGACGACATCGCTTCATACATTTTGTATGGCAGTCGCCTATACACAATATGTAAGAAGACTTAATAGTTTGATACTTCATCTCCAAACATACATACATACCATCATGCTATTTTGCATATTCTGGGTAGGAAAAAGGATCTTCCTCCATACTATCCTATCTTGACATACATACCTACATATGTTGTATAGAAAACAAAATATCTGAAAATATTCAATAATTTGTATCTATGGGTTTATAGTTTGGTACATATTCTTCAACTATACATACTATCGCTATCGACAGTTGGATCTCATGTGTTACATGCAACTAGTAGTCCAACTGTCGATTTGTTCAGGAGAACTTTGTTCTCTTAACATATCGACAATGTATCAAGCCAGAATACGCGAGAATTGTATGGAGAGGTCTACTTTTTTCACGGCTTTTCCAACTTTGAAGTCAAAAAACACCAACTTAGAGGCTTCGCAGCATTTATGTTCCATACACGGATTTACTCAGAATTCGGAGTAGAACATTTCGTGTGTCTGTGTGTGTGTGTGTCTGTGTGTGTGTGTCTGTGTGTCTGTGTGTCCCCCCCCCCTTATAACTTTTGATCCGCTCAATTTACAGAGCCTAAAATTTCAGAATATATAAACAGTTACAGGCCTACAAAACTTTTATACTCGGAATTTTGAATTTTTGTTTCAGTCAGGGGTTATCAACTTTTGAATTTTTATTTTATTTTTCCATATATCTCAGAAACCATAAACGCTAGAACGCTGAAAATTGGTACAAACATAGACAAATACAAAATCTCAAATTAGTTTTTTCAAAAAAATTCCAGGGTTTCTCAAACATTTTTTATTAAGAAAAATATTTTTTTTATGATAAATTTATGAGTTTAACTGCCTATATTTCCAAAACTTTTACAATTATCGAAAAAAGCCGAAACACCCCAACTAGATAATTTAATTTTCTATAAAAAATATTAACATTGTAGTAGAAGATCTCAATTTTTTTTTAACAATTTTTTTAAAAATTGAATTTAGTGACGACATCGCTTCATACATTTTGTATGCCAGTCGCCTATACACAATATGTAAGAAGACTTAATAGTTTGATACTTCATCTCCAAACAAACATACATACCATCATGCTATTTTCATATTCTGGGTAGGAAAAAAGGATCTTCCTCCATACTATCCTATCTTGACATACATACCTACATATGTTGCATAGAAAACAAAATATCTGAAAATATTCAATAATTTGTATTTATGGGTTTATAGTTTGGTACATATTCTTCAACTATACATACTATCGCTATCGACAGTTGGATCTCATGTGTTACATGCAACTAGTAACTATCTCAAATTTTGCATGAATATTTTTTTATTGTTGTTGAAATGAATCAAGTTGATTAGTCAAAATAGGTATTTGATTAGTTACCTAACCTAATGTAATCAAAACAAATACTTACTTTTGTTTTTCCTGATCAGCCGCTGAAACAAAAAATAAAAAGTTTAAAATCCGTTTTTCATATTAAGTTACATAAAAATTAAAATTTCTTCATAACGATCGACTGTCGTATTTCATTCTTTGAATTTGACTTTTTTAACAAAATATCTTTATGGCTCATGCATATAAAAAAATGTGAAATATGGGATTCAAATATAGAAGTCAAATGAGTATCCGTAAGTTTTCAAAGAAAATATATTTTTTTAGTTTAACTATATTTACGCAACTCGGATAATTTATGAGCCAAACATTTCGATGAATAATCATTTACAACACGAATTTTCTGAAAAGAGTGAATAAATATTATTATTTTCAGAATCCCTTTCAAGTTTTGTTGTTTATTTTACAAATGTTTTATATTTTCTCGAGTTTTTCGCAGACATACCGTGATATCTTTAGAAAACAAGCTTATTCAGTTACTGTAGACAAATTAATATTTGTTTGGCGTTAATTTTATTTGAAATCATGTTCATGAAATTAATTTAATGTCGAAATTGTAAATAATGTTTCTCTCTGTACTGATGCCATGTTTTATATTTTCTCCGGGTTTTCACAGACATATCGTGAAATCTTCAAAAAACAAGGTGGTAATTGTTTACAAGTACTGTCCCTAGCCCATCGCAGTAATTTTCATACCAATAAATAGATAAACGCGTATATATTACGGGAAAAATAAAAACTTTCAGCGGTAAGACTTAAAAAAAATATTAAAAATAAAATAAAATTGCGAAAAATGTATGAAGGAATCCATAATAAAAATGGTTGGTTTCCTGACTCTACTCATACATATATACATACCATCACGCCGTATCCCTATTTGGGGTAGGCAGAGAGGACCGAATGCCAGACACCTCTATCTTGACATACATGATTTTCCTTATTTACATCCATGCTCTCCTATTATTCTGACTTCGTATATTACCATCTTTCAAAATCTCATTTATATGATCATGCCAACTCTTTCTCTTTCTCTCTCCACATGTCCGAACCATCGTAGTGTATTTACTTTCATTCTACTCACAATATCTCTTTCAATCTTGCATTCTCGTATGATGTCCACATTCGTTATCCTGTCATAGATCGTTCTACCACACATTCGTCTCTACTCATGTTTCCAAAATTCACCACCAGACTTGAACATTAGCGCAATACAATTAGGTATATTATGAAATAATATTTAAATAACATTTATCTAAATACACATATTTTCATTTCTTCAAAAAATTATGACTCCATTTTGATAATTAATGCAATTTGCTCACGCGAGTCGCAATGATAACTACATACAAACCTAACCAACCTATTCTTACAAAAAGTTTGGTTTGAATAGGTTGTTTAGGTAAGTACGTAGTTATTATTGTGACTCGCGTGAGCGAGTTGCATTATATACATTATAATATTTATACCACAGGTGTGAATGTGGCAAATTGCGATTGTACTGTTGTTTATAATTTGCTTTCAAAACGCTAGTAGTTTGGAGGTAGAATTGCCACCTAGCGGTGAGTTTCGGAAATTCAAGTTGTGTCAGAAAACTAATTGTAAAGGATTCCTCCATACATTTTTCGTTTCGTTTATTTTTATATTTTTTAAAGCCTTATCATCAAAAGTTTTTATTTTTCCCGTAATATATACACGTTTATCTATCTATTGATTTAAAAATTATTGCGATCGGCAGGAACAGTAGTTGTAAAAAAATACCTATGTATCAGTTGGTATGTAAAATAACAATTGATAAGGGCCTAGTTAAAGGACTGACCAGTAGATAGGGCCTAGTTGGCCGAAACGGTCGTCTTGTCAAAAGGAAATATATATGTAGAACAACGATCGATTTGTTTGATTAAAAAAACTCGTAAAATGGAGTTCTATAACATAATTACCGTCAACATTGACAATATAAAAACATTAATGTAATTTTTGTTCAATATGAATCAATATTTTATTTCTAAAATTGTCATGCCATATTTAAATTGTTAAAAAGAGCCAAATTTAGAATATGCTAGTTCTCCTGATAAAATCATTTCACAGAATATGACGTGTCTACAAATACTAGATAATATAAAACTGCTGCACTTCATTAAATTGAATACTAAGATTTGGTTACATCAGTGTTTGACTAATTTATATTTAATGATGCTTTGATTCAAATGTTTACCTACTCATACCACGAATTGAATATTATATTACCCAACATCGTATAAGTTGATCGTAAATTACTACGCTGGTGTTTATCATGTATTTATATTAGATCTTATGGTGATCCAAATAACCTATTCTGTTAATATGACGTGTGACGGTGTGACTCGTGTGAAAGTGTATTTACGAATTTCTCACACAGTTGAAAGCTGCTTTATTATTTCGATTTCAATGTCGCTACAAAGCAATTACTTATTATTGACAGTCAAGAACTTCTTATTTACCTAAATAAAATAATTATTTATATCTATACAAACAATATGAAACTCAGCAACAATGTCTTTTTAAAATTCTTACAGATCAGTGAACGATGACCCTTGAAAGAAATAATTGTCAAATGGGTAGGTACCTATGTATGACAATTTTCTGAAAAGATTAAATAATTGCACTAAAGACACCTGTCAAATAGTGCAATTATTGGTCTGCGTTGAAATGGATTCATTGAAATAATTAAAATGAAAAAAAAAATACTATAAATCCAACCAGTGATTTACTAACTGGCATCTAATTGGATATTTTTTTATATCTATGGATAAAATAATGAGAAAATTCAGAATGTTAAGGTCGCCGATCTAAAATGAACCGGCACGTTTCATCGCTCCCACTTGTTGCCAACAGGTACACGTACTAATTTACAAAGAAATTTTACGTCACAGTAAAGTTGACATGATATATTTGGATCAGAAATCTGAACTATTTGGCATCAGAATTATTTGTACTGCCTACACTGAGATGTGACAATTTTCACAACGCACCTTGTTATATAAATCTTTTCTCATTAATTCCATATTATTGTCGAATTCATTATTTAATTAGGCGCAATAAATTTAATCTACGAAGATAATATTCATTATTAGTTATTGCTTAAGACTCAATAATCCGTATAGTAGTTTGAATGCATATTATCTCTTAATTTTAGGTAAGAACCATGTATTTATATGAAATATTTGTTTTTATTCCTCATGAATGGAGTTATGATTTCGCAATATTTTATTATTGCAGATTATCAACCAACATCATACTGAGATTGTATTCTGAAAGTTTCATTACAATGTATCTGTGTACTTAAATAAAAAATAATTTAAAAAACTCACTTCATGAAAATGCTGAATATTTTTCATACAAACTTTGCCACTCGTTTTCAATGCATTAATTTTTTGTATCGACATCATACAAATCAAAATAAAACTGAATATGAACGATTTACGGAATATATGTGTCAACAAATTTGCACGCAATTATTTTATTACTTCGACAAATATTCCTTATTAAAAAAATATTTATCTTAAAAAAAAATCAAAAATTATTTGCTTATCTGTATTATTATAACATACTTATCAAATAAATAAAACCTTTGGGTATTGTTAGTTGATCTTTAATACTACATCAAGGATAGAATATAAATTTCAAGGTCAAATTTTTTAAGAGAAAGTCTCCCGATCATGCTTTTTTAATCTTTTTTTTATTTATTTCTTATGACAAATAAATATCTTGGTTTTGAGTTGTTGGTTAATTGAAACAATAACTTTGCGTTGTAATTTCAAAATACACTCCAGTTTCAAGACAGCTTTTTTTCCAAAGGAAACGTGAAAATGAAATAATAATGTAAATGTTGAAGAACTTACGGCTAAAGTTAAGATTGATGGAGGCGGCCACCTCGCCCATCTTATTCTTAGCTTTAACTTTGTACAATCCGGCATCTGTCTCTATCACATCGTCCAATTCTAAAACGACCAGGAATTTGTTGCTCTCGACAGCCTGTATCCTGAAAATAAAAATGTTTTTTTTCAAAAATGCGAAAACCATCTTACTCTTTAAGAATGTATACAATAATAAGGGCATCTAATTTTATGCGAGTATTAAAGAAATATCAGCGCGTTATGATAATAATTAAAAGGTGAAACTTTTTATTTCAATTAAAAATTTAATTTAAATCGAGGGCATTGTCACCTCATGTATAAGGACTGTTGCTTTCATTGTTTACAAAAAAACAATTTCTCAATAGATGTCGTTACAAAAAGGTTTCTTCGTAATTTCATAGATGGCGAATGTATTTTTCAGCTTATTTTTAAACGATCAGTTTCTCATTATTAAAATATGTAGAACTTTCAAAATTGCATAAATAAAGGAACTCAATAAGAAGGCATAATTGGTGTACGTTACGCAAGCGCTTAAAGTGATCACGTTAACCAGCCGATGGCAAAAAAAATGTCAAAAAAAAAAAAATTAAATTTTTTTCAAAATTTCAATTGTTAAAAAAAGTCATAATGACTACTCATAAATGTGCATTGCACCCAACAATTAGCTAAATGCATCCCTGTTACGGGGACGAGAAAGTCTCGTGATAGGAAATAAGGAGAATCATTTATTACAATAGTGTAGTGAAGGCAAAGCAAGAAGAAGAAGATAGTATTAAATGAGGCGAAATAGTTATAGTCATAAATTTTTATTATAATATACTATGTAGATGTAGTGCTCCGTGCAAAAAGTGAGTCATGGAATATCGCGCGTTTGACGTTTTGGTTGGAAACATATTTCAGTTTTTCTTACATTTCAACAAATCCTAGATATGTAACTGTACTATAAACAAAGTACACTGTACACTGCAACAATATTACTCGCCAATAGCACGGCTTCATTATTTGGGTAATGCATACTCTGGTCTAGGCGATATTTATTACTTGTTATTGACAAAATATAGAAACTTATTGCATCAATATTTCTTGATGCAAAATGTCAATTTTATTTCCCTATAAGATGTTATTATTATTTTATCAATTACTCTTTTATTTTGAATTTATATTTAGTTTCATGGCTTATTTTTCAACTGTTTTTATGTTTCATTCTTTTTTAATGACACTTTTGAATTAACTTTATACCTAGGTATATAATTTATATATGCTATTTTTGTTTCTTTTTGTTTTTGATATTTGTTTCTTAAAAAATGTTTAGATATAATATGCAAAAAATGTTCTGGTAGATATTTCGTACATTTATACATCTCTTTTTGTTTTATTTTATAATATTATTGTATGTATGTATTAAACGTGTTTATACTATTTTATTTTGTATGTACTTGTAAAAGGCTATTTAGCCGTTGATGAAAACAATAAATAAATAAAAGAGTTTTTTTCAACAAATAAATCCAAAAATAATTCACATTAGTCGTTAACTCTATAGAAAAACGATGTGGTCTGCCAACCAAATCGTCGAAAATCCCCCGGAAAAATGCCTCACTTCGATTCATACAAAAATTTGCTAACTACGACATCTACATATGTAGTATATTATAATAAAAATTTATGGTTATAGTTTATACATATTTTTATACTCAACATACCATTTTCTGTGAATGTTTTTGGATAATCGAATAGTTGTATTTACCTAAATTTGGTCCTATTGTCCTCCTTGAGCTGCTCATCACTCCTGAACCAGCATATGTCGGGCTGGGGGGATCCGAGCAGCTGGCACTCGAACACCAACTTGTTCCCATCGTCCTCCTGGCGCAGCTGCGGCTTCTGCGTGAAGCTTGGTGCGAAATCCTCAACCACACCCATCTTCAGCGAGCATCGGCGTTAGCTTCTTTGGCAATACACGGCGCGATAGCCACACGTGGCGGCTATGCACTCCTCAACCTATGCTTATCTGCCAATAAAACAAAAATATTTTTTAATTTAATATTTATTATTTATTAATTACATTTCCATTAGCTACCAAAATATTATTAATAAGTAAAAAAATATCATAGAAATCGGAAAATACAAGAAATAGCATGTAAATAATTATGTTAAGATATCATCCTGACGAATATCATATAAAATTGAGATAATTCTTATTTACAATTATTGATCTGAGTTAAGGATTTCTCTAAACACAACGCCATTATTTGACGTCAAACATCGCCAAGTAAAACCTTGCACAAGCTGACCTGTAAATATTTCATTGAAATGTTGTGGTATGAATAATAAATATAGTTAACACCAATATTTTTTTGATGAAGAGCAGAATATTTCCACAATTCGTAATTTCGTAGGTAATGTTTCATCTTATTTGTGAATATGAAATTAACTTAATAATCCGATATATAACAACGATAATAGAACACCTAAAGCTATTTATTGATATATATTTTTAATCAAGTATTGTAATAGCCAATTCTGAGAATTATGTAAATAGTTACTTCATATGAGAAGATCGCTGAACTCATATGAAAGCGTGTTGAATAAAAAGTGTTGTATTCAAATTGATTTGATCATTCATATTGTATTGTATTTAAGTATATACATAGGTATACTGTAAAAAAATCAAAGTAAGATTTGAATAATAAATCAACATACAGTTACTTAATAAAAACATCTATAAAAAATAAGTCATACCTATGTACTTTAAATAATAAGATAATAGAGAAATAAGAGACTTATGAAACACCCTGTAGTTTGGTGACGCAGAATAGTACACTTTTGGTAGGCTATTTTTCTCAAAAATATGTAATGAATATACTTCTGAATGTATTTTCATATGTTTGTTATAAAATGTTGATTTGTTCAATTATAGCTGCACAGATTATATCTGCTCCATGCAAAGCAGAATACCACGTAACACTGTACCTCCTATTGATTGAAAATATTGATTGATCTCTATAATGAGGCAGATTTGTGATTTGGTCAGTAAAGATTTCCTTATTTCAAATATTTATTTTAAGGGGGTGACTGCTGCCAACGTATCTATTTTTCAATTAAATATACCATCATTATTTCTAATCAAATCGTTTTGAAAAAAAAAATAGATAGTTTGAGTATTATTAAAGAAAAAGAGTATATTATTAAAGTTTTAGATGGGTCGATGGCAGAGCGGTTAGCGCGCTGGGCTAGTAATCCAGTGGTCGCGAGTTCGAATCCTGCCTCGACCGATTTCGTTCACCTATAGCACAAGCATTTATTTGCTTATTTTAGGGAACGTAGGAAGATGTATATGTACTTGTTTAACAAGGACATATTCATTTTTTGTTTAAAAAAAAAATATACCTTAACTTTTTGATAATGTTCTCTATAAATTCTTGTAGAAAAATAATGGCATAAGTACCCCGATTTTCAATGTAAAAAAACCTAAATAAACATTTATCTTCCATTCCATTCCGCCATTGCGAAATAAAAGTTTTTTTGGTTTGTTTACTTAATCTGATGCACAATGCAACGTCACAACATATTTTTCCAGATATTTTGTGCTTTTAAAATTTAAAAAAAATATATATGTTAAAAATCGGGGTATGCTTATTATTTTTCTACAAGAATATATACAGATCATAATTAAAAAGTAAAGGTATATTTTTCTTTATTAATATCAAATCAAACCTAGCATTTTTTTAAATGATTCGTTTTGTAGTAATGATGCAATATCAAATTGAAAAAGTAGGTACGTTGGCAGCAGTCGCCCCCTTAATGTGAATTTTAAATGATGAGTCACTTACGAGATAAAACGGAGTATTAAAAACGTGAAAAGCTTTCTTAACACTAATATTTAAAAGAAAAAAAATACGTTAGTTACTTAGATAAGTTTTGTCATAAAAATCAGCCGTTTAAATTGTAAACAATAGCTGAAAATACGTATATTAAGACGTGTTTTCAAGTAAAGGTTAAAATTTTATATGGTATTATGTAGTTTGAAATTTTAGATTGCTTTTGGTCGGTGAATAATTTGTGTAATTAATATCCAAATTAAGTATTAATAGTATTTCAAATGGTTAAATCAGGTTAAATAAACAAGTAATGGTTCATAATAAACAAGTACTTAATATGATTCATCCACGCGGTCATTAATTTTAGATATTTTTGATCTGTCTCAAATCTTTCCATATTTATTTATACACTCGTCAGCGTTTGTGGCTGCAACAACTCAGTTGTTTATCTTTTACAAATTACAATCAATTTGTAAACAATCTTGCAATGTTAAAGGTGTCGGATGATTGATTTGTTTATTTATGTCTGCGCCCACCGCAGAACTTTCGGCGAAATTTACGTTTCATTGCGTCCAAGAAAATTATAAAGTTTATATGTAATATAGGTTATCCATGATTCTATGTCCTGATTTAGATTTCACACAATTATTGCTTCTATTGGTTATTGAAAAAAGCTACCAATTGGCAATATAATCGTTACTTCAAAAGCTTACAAGAAAATTTTAATTATTTGTTTATTCTCTGTCTCATATTTTCCTTTTGTAGTTTACTGTTTTTTTTTTGTATTTCATTCCCCATAGATTCTGTACAGAATATTGGGTTCATCGTTACATAGTTCAAACTATTATGGTCACAAATAATCTATAAAATATAATATATTAAAATAACAGGACAGCATGGTACAACAGAGTACAAAGTATTAGAGAGTAAATAAACATAAAGAGAAAAAAAAATACAAAATAAGCAATTAAAAAAAAAGGAAGAGAAAAACTCTAGAGCTAGAAGGATATAAAGGTTCCTAATAGCACCATGTCCAATTAACAATTGTACAAGACAAAAGAAAGGTACATGGCATTGAAAAAGCAATAAGAATACAAGAACAAATTCAGGGACGACAAACTAAACAAATACACATACATACAGTAAAGTTATGAAATGCTAAGACATGTGGCGGCGGGGTTTGATTCCCAGCGAAAGAGAAATTTATTGATAACATGTGTTTCTCGCCAAATCTAGATTTAATTTAAATATTGCCATTTGCCAATAATCTCACAAAGTGAAAAGAAATATTTCATAATAGAATTTAATTTTACTCCTGTTTTTACGCAATCGGTATAGCTTTTATAAGCTTTTTTACGAATATTTTTATAGTTGCATTATACGCAAATATTGGATTTTTTCCCTGTCGGGTGTCAATGATATTCTTTAGCAATTTTTCAACATCGCAATAGATGTGAAGTTGGAAATTTTAAAAAATTGTATTGGTTTGTCTGCCGGATTAAGATTAATTTTAGTATATAGACAACCATCACGCCATGTCCATTTCAGGATAAAAATAGAGAAGTATGTACCATACGCTTCAGTGTTTGATAACATTCTTCGCTTTACGGCCCGTTCCCACTTGTGTTAGGTCCGACAAAATGTCGGGTGATCTATAGGAAATACATTTTAAATGGAGCCGTACACACTAACACGATAACGACAAGTGTGAACAGCTCCATTTAAAATGTATTGCCACTAGATAACCCGACATTTTGTCGGACCTAACAAACGACAAGTGGGAATGGGGTCTTATTCGCATTTATACACCATTTTATATAATTAATAACACGATACACTAACTAACACGATAACACACTAACACGATAACGACAAGTGTGAACAGCTCCATTTAAAATGTATTGCCTCTAGATAACCCGACATTTTGTCGGACCTAACAAACGACAAGTGGGAATGGGGTCTTATTCGCATTTATACACCATTTTATATAATTAATAAAATGCTCATTACAAAATTTGCCGATTGAAAATATTTTAAAAATTACCATTACTCTATACTTTTTTATTTATAGTGTTATTTTCTATAAGATACCTACATATTTGTTGAATATTTTTTGATATATTTGGCGCCCCAGATTTATTTGCGCCAGGCGCAACTGCGCCGTTTGCACCTATGGTGGATCCGGCCCTGAACCTACCGCAAGATTTTGTGGTAGTTTAAAGGCAAATATAAGAGCAAGTATATGTATGATTTGTTTTGCTCTTTATAATATTTTGTACTTATGAATATGTATACCTATTATTTTAAGAATAATAAGTGTTTATTTTTGAAGTCATGATCATCTATATTAACACTATGTACAATGTATATATCCACTAACAATTTGTCGTATATCCGGCCCTGTTCTACATTATAATTTAATAATGTTCTGTCTACACAACTTCCAAAACATATTAATGGTGGTATATTATGTTGTTAAATAATAAAGGTGCATCCGGTGTTGAAGTTCGGTTATATTTAGAAAATTTAATTCGTTACATTAATGTTATTTTATGTTGCATGATTTGTAATGTTTTCGAAGTCATAGATTTGTGTCACTGAATTTTTAGTATTTTCATTCTAATAAATCATACAGATTTGAGGTTGTAATTTTTTTATTAATTCTGCGTAGGTGCGTACGTTCAGGGTTGCGTTGAAATTATCTTTAAACAATATTTGTTTGCATGAATCAAGCCTTTTATTATTTTGTTTTTTTTTTCATATAAGTAGTGAATAAATTGAAAAATATATAAAAGTTATTTTTATGAAAACTATAATATATAAAAGTTATTTATAATTCCTGTTATATCGAGACAACAAATAAATACGCTAAAATATGTCAATAATCCCTAGGTACTATGGAATAGTGAAGAGTAAAATATGTCAATAATCCCTAGGTACTATGGAATAGTGAAGAGTAAAATATGTCAATAATCCCTAGGTACTATGGAATAGTGAAGAGTAAAATATGTCAATAATCCCTAGGTACTATGGAATAGTGAAGAGTAAAATATGTCAATAATCCCTAGGTACTATGGAATAGTGAAGAGTAAAATATGTCAATAATCCCTAGGTACTATGGAATAGTGAAGAGTAAAAAACAAAAGCTAATGAAAGATTTGATGAGATGGTTCATTGGCTGATTGTTGTAACTTGAATGAATCTAGAAATTTAAAAAAAAAAATATTAAAAAAAAAAAAATATTTCATTGCGACCTGTGCAAGTGACGAGTTTATAGCTAAATGGCAATTTCTAAAATAAATCTATTTTTATTTCCTTAAAATATAAATTTTTAATTTATTAGGTTTGAATGTGTTATTTTTTTAGGTTGTCGTATTCGGCTTTTCCGTGCATTTTTTCTTTTCAAAAACATATTTAATTGCATTCTTTGTGATTTATTAACAAATGTTACATTACAGTTTAATTGTTAATTTTAATATATCGATGGTAGTGATATTTATTAACACATATTATATATTTGTCGAAAAAAAGATTTTAAATCTCAACATTATTCGCAACCCTACTTCCAGCACAGAAACGCTCTCTTGAATATGATTAATTGAGCACTCACCAATATTAATGTCTACAAAATTGAAAGTATTCTAATGTAAACATGCGGATTTATTGCTAAAATATTTGTATTAAAAAAAACGTTTTGGTGGTTTAACGAGATAAAATATATACGTGATTGATCCAACAAAACTTTTAGATTTAACGAGTTATTAAAATATTTTTGTGATATATATTAATACTCAAAAAATTATTTAAAACGACAGGTGTGCAATATGTTGAAATTTATATTAATCGAAAACATTGAACAAAGTTACCATACATATGTTAATGTAAATAATTTCCAAATTAATAACTTTGTATTATTTTTAGTGAGCGTAAATTAATGCTCTCTTGAAATAATAAACATATTTTAGTAATAGTAAAAAAATATAATACATTTTTGTGAAGAGTGTAAAGGAGATTTCAGATAAAGATGACATAAAAAACAGCATTACTAGAAAAATATGACTAGACCATATAAAGCATACATACATACAATCATGGCTTAACCGCACGACAGGTGTACGGGTGTGCATTACCTAAAAGGAAGCCCGACACAAGCGTATATTCCCGCACACCAGCCTCGGCATACCTAAAAAGGCACTACATTCAAAATAGGCCTGGTAAACCTCATTGCAGAACTATGTGAAATGTTATTTTGCCGGTTGTATTATCAATAACCCAGCTCCTGCGGGACACACGAAAACAATGATATTAGAAAAAAGTTACAGCACTATTCTAAGGCAATGTGACAGCACTATTCTAAGCCAAAAAAAGTGACAGCATTATTCTAAGCCAATGCCTCACAGCCTATAAAGGATCGTGATATTATTTTAGAAATTTATTTACATTTGACATATTTACATATTCGCTCTAAGGAACCTGCTTTGAATAGTGCTTCAACTATTTTCTATTACAGGTAAAATAACATCTCACATAGTTCAGCAATAAGATTCACCACCAATTATGAATGTAGAGCCTTTTTAGGTGAATCGAGACTGGCGTGTAGTGTAGTGCTTCATTTTATTAATTCACACCCGCACACATGTCGCTGGTAATCCCACATTGTGGGGTATGCCGTAATGATATGAATGACATATTAAAATAAGTGAGAAATGAAATAATGCGAAGAGTTATATTAATAAATGACACGCATAAAAGAAAAGTTATATGACTTTTATGTTAAATATAAATTGTGCTGTGTCTCTCTTTAAGTACTCCCAAGAATGGATGTTTTCATTTTCAAAGTGAATGAACGCTGAATCCCACACAATCTTCAAATAAACGTATTTAGGTTATTTTGTATAAATATTATCAACGAAAACATTGCAGTATTTCAGTGCAATTTGCCACAATATGTCAGAATATTGCCAAGACGATGATGGCATCTTCTGACTCAGAGAGAGATACAGAGAGTGATGTAATGACTGATATATTAATGTATGATGTCCTTTTCACTTTGTTGTAGTAAAATAAACATTTGAATCATTTTTGATCGTAAATACCTACTCGGAAAATATATGATTTTGTTAAAATACTTGAGGCAGTAAAAATAAATAAGATTATAGTAGGTATGTGAAGCATTTTATACTACAAATCAAATGTTTTTCTAAGTATATTATCAAAAGAATGTCACACTTTATCGTTTTAATAAATAATATAAAGTAAAAAAAGACAAATCTTCCTCATACGTAGTCGGTAAATTAATGTCTTACCAAGGTAATCAACCAGACACAGATACCTGCTCTATATATTATATACCAACGGGTGTTTAATCACCAGTAAAGGATGTTTTTTTACACCCTTCACCCTAACACCCTTTAGATACGTGGTGTAAACGAGCCTTCTCCTTTGGTGTTTATGGAGAATCGGACTTCTGATGAGATTCGATACCCTAATAGAGTCAACATGAAATACATTCCTATGATAAGGGAATTAATTTGGAACGAGAGTGAAAAGATTGATATACCTATAGACGCTACACATATGCATAATTAAAACAACTAAATAAAGCCGAATTAAACTGCGAAAAACATGCAAAAAAGGCACGGAATATTCCTTCTGGCTGTTATGCATTAAGACTTTAATTTACGGTGGAATTAACAAAAAAAAAAGTTGAAAATAACCACACAAATATTGATATACTTTGATGGCTAGTACATGCTGGTACTGTAGCGTTTTTATTTTCAATATTGGATTAGCGATAAGTTTGCCGACGGTCCACTTAAATCAAAACGTCTATAATATCTAAAGTAATAAAACAATGATTTTGTTAGTGTGTGTGTGTGTGTGTGTGTGTGTGTGTATGTGTGTGTGTTTGTCTCACGCCTTCTGAAAAACCAAGAGGTATTAGGTACCTACCTAATACTTTTTACTTACAAATCAACAATATACTGATTTCCTATCGGAAAATTATTTTATTTATTTATTTATGTATGTATGAATGTATGCTATGTGCTCCTAAACCGTTTGTACGATTACAATGAAACTTTGGTGAATTGTCGAGCGTATGCCCGGAATGGTTTCTGGATTTAATTTTTTTTCTTATTCTTCTTCTTTTTCGTGTATTTGGTCATTTTACCTATGAAGGTGGAGTATTCTGGGAAAAGAAGGTCCGACTGTCCCTCCATCTCTTCGCAGGTCTTCCAGGACGGTTTGTGGATTTAAAATTTTTTCTTCTTCTTCTTCTTCATCGTGTATTTGGTCATTTTACCTATGAAGGTGGACTATTCTGGGAGAATAATGTCCAATTTTCCTTCTATCTCTTCGCAGGTTTCTAGATTTATTCTTTTTTCTTCGTCTTCTTCGTTTTCATCGTGTATTTGGTCATTTTACATATGAAGTTGGAGTATTCTGGGAGAAGAAGGTCCAACTGTCCTTCCATCTCTTTACTGGTCTTCCAGGACGGGTTCTGCATATAAACTTTTTTCTTCTTTTTCTTCATCGTGTATTTGGTCATCTTACCTATGAAAATGAACTATCCTGGGAGAAGAAGGTCCAATTTTCCTTCCATATCTTCGCAGGTATCTGGATTTAAACTTTTTTCTTCTTCTCCTTCGTGTATTTAGTCATTTTACCTATGAAGGTGGAGTATCCGGGGAAAACAAGACGGTCCTTTCATCTCTTCGCGGTTCTTCCAGGATGGTTTCTGGATTTAAACTTTTCTTAACCGACTGAAGGGACGGGATGTAATGAAGGGAAGGGAGGCACTAAAGGGCCTGAAGGGACGGGAGGTATTAAAGGGCCTGAAGGGACGGGAGGTACTGAAGGGCCTGATTGGAAGGGACGTGATGAGGGATTGAAGGGACGGGATGTACTGAAGGGCCTGATGGGACGGGAGGTACTGAAGGGTCTGAAGCGACGGCTCCTGGAGTCTAATTGTGCAAAAATATAATGCACACTTGATGAAAAAATATAAAAACGAATGGGATGTGACCAACACTAGATCTTTTCAGTACATTTGTTTACTCAAATTTTAACGACATCCCAACATCAAAAATTACTTAATTTTCAATAGGTACATATAACAATTTGTTTTCGATGAAATTATTTAAAAATGGGGGTTGTGGCCAAACCAATATCTTTACAACGTTGATAAACAGTCATATTTAAAACCATTTCGCATAGTCCATGCGTGCAGAAATTGTATATTATACTTCATTCACACTTTATAGCAATATATAAAAAAATAATGGGTTGTGGCCATCACTTGAACATTTTACAATCAAATTCAATCAATTTTCAAACCACTTTTCATAGTCCGATTTTGCAAAATAATTGGGTGACAATATTATAAAAACGATTGCTTTTTCCTTCACAATTTAACATTCTTGGCCAACGGCGGGATATAAAAGCTAGTTATAAATAATCATTTAGATGACTTACAATTAACCCATATAAATGTAACTTTGTTGTTGCATAATATGATTCATAAACTGAACAGATGATACTAAACAGATGCTAGCTTTCAGTCGAGCTGGTTGCTGATCTACAATGTAGAGTAGAGAGAGTGAGTGCGTACTCTCCGAATAGGAATATTCTAACCTTGGCGTGGCTTGCAAAGACAATATTATCACATCAACTGTGTGAGTGATCATCATCAGCTATTGCCAATTCTTCAGAGTGTAGGCAGAGAATACTCAACTGAAGCGTTCTTCTATTATTTGCACTTTGTATTCAAGAGGGCACTTGTGTAGTTTGTTAATCATTATTTCTGTTCTCATCTACCGAGCAACTTGTTCCATATTATTTTAGTTTTTGATGTGGGTAGACTGTTTACAGCTTTTTCTCGAGTAATGTATGGTTTTGTGGTTTAGTTAATAAAAAAAAAGTATTTTTCACAATGAGACAGTTCACTTTCTCTTAATGCAGCATGACTACTCATGAAGTTGATTAAAGTAAGATTAAGATCAGTTTCAGACTTAGCAATCTTTACGGTTAAATTAATTGAATTATAATAATATTAATTTATATAGCATTTATTAACAATTTCATACCAACGGAGAATATAAATAATAGATTATGATCGAGTACTGATTTATAAATTTATAAGATTTAAGGCAAAATATGAACGTATTAAGAACGTGTCATGAGTAGCCCCCCAGATTATATTTAATAATTTATACTGTCATGTTTTTTTTTGTTCTTCTACTTTGAGTCAATAATCTAAGATAGGTCAACACCAATAATCTTTCAATTTTTTTTTCTTACGTCATAGTGAACGATATACTGAAGACCCCAATGCAGAATTAACAAAATCACTTCATCTGGTCGGCAAGGGATCACTAGATCTTCGTCACGAGAAGCTTTTCGAGACCATTTAGGTTCTCTTTTAGACAGATGAATCTTAATGTTAGCTCATCCAGAAGGGACACATTTGTTCTCTTAGGTGTCCATGGGATGTACAACATTCACCTTCAGCATCACATCTCAAAGGCATCATTTTCTTTCTCTCGGACTCTCTCAGACTCCTTGTTTAGAGGAATATTGAAAATATTTGATTCCTGATGAGTTAGCTTTTTGTGACGGACCTGTCCTAATGCTACAAGAACTCTTAATTGGAGAGTTGGCATGACTTATTTTTATATACATTTAATGAATTGTATAATAAATTTCTCTGTGTCTCATAAGAGAAACCACCCGTCAGCTTCTTCGTGTAACTGTCTTTATCATATTAATTTTTCACTGATACAGAATGAGGCAACTTGTTATTGGGTGCGTGTTTAATTAACACTTGACATAGTAGGTAGGTACCTGTTAGTTGTCCGAGAATAATAATATAGGTAGGTACTTTTCTACGCGAAAGATAAAAAAGGCAAAACTTTTTATATACAGTTTTAGAAATATGTGGGTGTGGTGTTGTTGATATAAATATATTAAACAAATTGTCATTACGTGTCTTTTGTTGGAAAACCAAACAATTTGTCCACCGACAGGCATATAATATGTAATATACACATATACTCTTTCGATGTATATATACATATATTCATTTCAGGTGCCAAAATCTATCCTTTAGATATATGTGTAGATGTATATACTAACTTATTTAGACCGTGACTCATCCATAGCAGACAATATCAAGATTTATTACAACATGTCTGTTTATTTTCATAACATCAGCTTCTTAAATAATAATACGACTTTTATAATGAAAGAAATGCTTTGGACATGACCCAAAACCACTAAAGTTGACTCTGAGTATCGCACTTGTTATCTCAAACGGATTTATAAAAATTATGTATATATGCAAATAAAATAATACTTAAATGTCTAAATTCAATTTTCTTTTTCCGAGAAAACAATTTGAAGACTTTTTGTGGGGTCGTCCATTGAAATTAGATATTATTTAATGAAACAGTTAGATTATGATAATATAAAAGCGGCCCTTATTATCATTATTATGATTGAAGTGAATATACAATAAACAAAATTATTTAAAATGTGCCAGAAGTTTCAGTAAAAATAAACAATAGTGAGTACCTACCTTCTGCTAGAAAATAAACAATAGTGAGTATCTACCTACTGCTAGAAAATAATGAACAGGAAAATTTATTTATTTAATTTTGCTTCTCGGACTACTAACAGGTACTATGTCAAATATTAATTTAACACGCACCCAATAACAAGTTGCCACATTCTGGAGACTTACGATATTAACCGTCTCACAGATCCAGACTGAAAACACAATAATTAAAAACTGTGTCTCCACCGGGAATCGAATTTCTCTAAAAATCATTTTAATTTTAGTGATGAGCAAGAGTTTTGCTAGTCTTGGTCTTGGTTTTGTGAGACTTGCAAGAGCAAGAGCAAGGCCGCATATGTCACTGCAAGAAGACCGGGGGGTGCAAGAACAAGCCCTTGCAGTCTTGCGGGCTTGCAAAATTTTATAAACTTTATTTAGTAATATGTCAATAGAACTATATACCTACTATTGACATAATACTATAAATTGGAGCTTTCTTTGTCATATTTCATTGTAATTATTGTTTTAACAGAAAAAATAAAAATGTTTCTTTGTAAAAGTTGCAAGACTAAGACTAATTTTTTACGATATAATAATATGTCGCGTGCCATATTCCATGGAAATAAAAATGTATCATATAGGTATGTGTAAGTTCAGATTTTTAATAAACTTAAACAAATCATCGAAAAAAATAATTAAGTACTTATTAATGGCAAAATAAAATATATAAATATAAATAGACTTGATAAAAAAAATGTAGAACCCTCAAACTTCATTATTGGTGAGATTTTTGTTTATGTTGTTGGATGCTAGAAGTCATGGCTATTTATGTCATGGTGTTTTGTTTAAATACGCTTTGAATACGAAACACTTTTCTAGAAAGTCCTCGAACGTTATTAAAAATATCATAATGTAAAAAAATATTATATATGTACATAAGTCTTCCTGAAGAACAAAACATTGTTTTTGAAACCGGTAGAAGTTTGTGCTCATGTGAGTGGTGTAAACAAAGTTTATTGAATATTATAAATAAAAATATTATACTCTAAATACTAGGATAAAAATATGTGTTGACACAGTGATGATGCCATTAGCGAAATAGGTCAAGAATCCACTAGGAAGGTAGTAACAAGGTCACTGAAAGTAATTATTGCTGATGTAATAATATTACCACATCACTATGGTGTAACTTATTATCACAACTTATATGTATTACGCAAAAAACAGAAAATAGGTATTTGTTTTCAAGTCAAGTTTGATTTGTAAAAATATGTCAACACAGGCACTGTTTTTCAAATTGAATTATTTATTTCAAGAAGTAAAATAGTACATTAATTTATGCTGTTTTATTATTTAGATTTTTTCTATTTTATATAAAGAAGTATTTATCATTAAAAATATACTATGCTTTACAGAAAACCCACTATTTTGTTTATTTCCTGACGTTTCACTCATTTAGTGTAACCGATAAGAAAAAAAATATTTAGAAGAACATTATTAGCCTGATGAGAAAGCAGTTAACTCATTTGAAATAAAAAAAAACGGGAGTGAAATAAAAAAAAACGTAGTTTGAACTATGCCAAAAGAAAATAGTTAAGTAAACCTTTGGATTGAATTGTAAAAAAAAACTAAACTCAAACAAAGATAATTTTTTATAGTGTATTCTTAATGATGAATTTTATTAAACTTTTTTTTTTCCCTTATATAAAATTACTTAAAAAAAACACAATTTTTTTACTTTTTTCCACTCATTTAAAAATATTGAACACTGACGCGTTTCGCTCAAAGATCATCTACTGAATGGTGACCTTATTTTTCCGTTGTGAATTGGAGCCCAAACTTTGTTTAGGAACTAAATTCATTGTTTATTTTCATTTTATGTAGTTGAAAATCATATCAAATATTGCAGCTAAATTTTGTAACGGCTATTGAATAAATACCAAGAATCTATATGACTACAAAATACATTTTATAATTAATAAAAAAATTCATTAATTTGAATTTACTTATTACCCGAGAGAAAGACTTAAAAAAATATTGATATATAAACAAGAATTCTTTGAAAAAGATCTAGTATTATACAATCTGAATTCTGATATTCGACAGAAACCTTTTTCTTTGTTGCCAACACGAAACATTAAATAACTTTATACTTTAAATTTCAATAAAATTTTACAAGCTACTTTTTTTTTCGACTTTATGTTTGTAATTGAAAACCAGAGACAATTTGGCCCTTTGTATTCAAATCAAGAATTAATATTTCAGAAAGAGATAAGGTATATCTTGCAAAGAAGTGGGTCATATCTTCGATTGCAAATTTCTTTTGCTCAGAATAAAAGATATTTTTTTAATAAATTAAAAACCATTTTTTATTATTTATGTTTTAACATTTTTGTTTACATTGATACACATATAGTTATTGCTAAACATCTAGAAAAATCACGTGGGTACGCAGAAAACAAATTTAAGTTTTTGCGTGGTTGATTCGATCTCGTGTGAACGCAATCTACCCCCCTCTTTTGAATTGGTTTGAGATTTTTGGAATTCACACAAAATAGGTTACTTTCCTAAAGATAAGAAACAACCCTTTAGAAGAAACAAGTTTGAAAACGGTGATAAGTATAGTGAAATCCTCCCTTGGATTTTTGTAATTGATAATTATGCACGACACAATTCTTCAATAATTTAGTGTACATACCAATTTTTAACAAGATTATGAACATTATGTACACCAAATGCTTTGAAAATTCGATGATAATCTGGGATTACTCTTACATACATCATTGCATACTTATGAATTCTTTCTTGGGATTGATTTATTAAAGCTCTATAATATTTTATTGGTTAGGTTATGTTTGTAAAAGTTCTATAGTATTTTATAGATAGTATAAATTGTTGATAATTCATTCGTATTCAGGGACAAATGTGAGTATTAAATGAGGAATAGAAACATTGAAATAGAAACATTGTATGCAGGTACCTACATAATATTATCTACCATCAATGTTGTCGCTTAAAATGAAATAACTTCAAACTAAAATAAATTATAATAGTATATATGTGCTGGAAGCAATAACAGTTTAATATCGCGTCAGTCATTTGTACGTGAGTTTAACAACCGTTCCATTTCCATTACAGCATGCAACGGACCAAACATCTACAATAATACATTAACGAATCATTTTCAAGGTGGGATTCACTGCGATTCAAAAATAGAACACTTGCGTCTCACCCTCTCTTTCTATCCGTCTCTCCCCCTCCTCTCAGCGCCGTACAGAAACTCGGTATTCACTGCGCAAACTCCCACGGAAAACGACTCTTGTCCGACAGTGGGAAATATATATTTTTTCTACTCTCGAAAGCGTTGCGTGGCGGACGCACAAAATCCGTCGAACGCGCACAGCAGTTCAAAATTAGAACGTCAATTATGATACTTTTAAACACGCAACCAATACGGAATGATTTATAGCATGCATAACTGTCATTTTACGTTTGAATTTGGAACACAGCAAGAATGTTACGATCTCGCGCACTTAATTATGCACTCGCGCGCACTCAAACAGCGGGCGGACGTGCGCCTTCGGAGCAAAAGATTTTGGCCGTTAAAAAATGACCAATTTCGAACCACGGAAGTTTGAACTCGGAATATCGAAACGTTGAGGTCCTTGTTTTTTTCAGCTCAAGGGGGCCGATGGGATTATTTTTTCGAGCGCCGTTAAAGCTAGCTCGTTCGGTTTCGTTGTCGATGTCGTACTGGCAATAGAGATCGCTTTGAGGAACTCATTTTTGGCGACATTTGGCGTGGGCGGTGGCGAGCACCCGCGCAACCGAACATCGGGGAAAGAAAAATGACGAAACAATATGGAATTAATCCATGATTGATCGAGAAAACATTTCATATTAGCGGATGCATAGTATTGAGTGAATCTGCATTCATTCAAAAGCTCACTTCCGTATTTCATTTCGTAACACATTTCTTCTTAATTTCAGATTAGTTCCAATACATTTCGGAAAACTTAATTGCAAATATATAAACTATGTTGAAGTACCTATTTTATTTTCATCGAGATACAATTAATTTATCAAAAACACGATTTAAAGTTTACAAAACTATAAAATTATAATTACACAGTGCTCATTGCTCATCAATCAGTAGGAGGACGGTGCTCCTGAAATTCGCGTGTTTGATGAATTCGTAACATAATCTTATCTGCAAAATTTTCTCTCACACACACATACACATTGCGCACCCACACTAAATCACACATTTTTAATGTATTATTATGATATATGTAAGTTTTGATATTTGGGTAAATGTATTTTGTATAACTGTTACTGTATTTTGCATAACTGTACTGCAATTTGGTGACATAATCTTATCTGCAAAATTTTCTCTCACACACACATACACATTGCGCACCCACACTAAATCATACATTTTTAATGTATTATTATGATATATGTAAGTTTTGATATTCGGGTAAATGTATTTTGAATAACTGTTACTGTATTTTGCATAACTGTACCGCAATTTGGTGACATAATCTTATCTGCAAAATTTTCTCTCTCACACACATACACATTGCGCACCCACACTAAATCATACATTTTTAATGTAATATTATGATATATGTAAGTTTTGATATTTGGGTAAATGTATTTTGTATAACTGTTACTGTATTTTGCATAACTGTACTGCAATTTGGTGACATAATCTTATCTGCAAAATTGTCTCTCTCACACACATACACATTGCGCACCCACACTAAATCATACATTTTTAATGTATTATTATCGACCTATCTCAATCCTGTGCATTCTTAGCAAACTATTCGAAAAAGTAGTCTATGACCAGATTTATGCCATAATTAATTCACAGATATCCGATCAACAACACGGCTTTACCTCTAAAAAGTCTGTAGTGAGCAACTTACTGTTATTTTCTGAATATGTCTTGCAAAATATGGATAAACGAGTACAGGTTGATGCCATATATACTGATTACTCCAAAGCTTTCGATAGAGTAAATCATAATATTCTTTTGCAAAAATTAGAGAGACTCGGAATTCACGGCAATCTTTATAGGTGGTTTTCATCTTACATTTCAAAAAGATGTCAATTGGTCAATGTTGGCGGCTTCTACTCTGATATTGTCATCATACCTTCTGGTGTACCACAAGGGAGTCATTTAGGACCACTTATATATTTAATGCGTATATAGGAGATATAAATAAATGTTTAAAATATTCTAATTTTATATTATACGCTGATGATATGAAGATTTATTTGAAAATCAACTCAGAATTAGACTGCCTCAGACTTCAGGAAGACTTAGGAAGGCTATATGAATATTGCAATGACAACAAATTATCTCTAAATATTAAAAAATGCCACAAAATCACATTCTCTAGAAACAAAAAACATATCATCAATTTCCCTTATACCATACACAACAGTATTCTTGAGACTGTATCATCGGTTCGAGACCTCGGAGTTGTTTTGGACAGCATGTTCACTCTCGAAAAACATATTGACACAGTAATTGACAAAGCCTATAAAACCCTCGGTTTTATTCTCCGCATCTCAAAACCATTCAGCACTAAAATCTTAAAAATTCTTTATTTTACATATGTGCGTAGTATCTTGGAATTTGCATCTCCCATCTGGTCACCCGTGTTTCAAGTACACAAAGCACGCATAGAGAGAATCCAACATATATTTATAAAACACTTGAATCACAGAGAACACACAGAATTTTCCACTTATAGGGATGCAACATTGTATCACAAAATCCTTACGTTGGAACAGAGACGATCCTTGGTTGATATGAAAACATTGTATAACATCATACACAATGCAATTGACTGTCCTGAAATTACGGAACTTCTCTCCTTCAACGTCCCATCGCGTCGTACGCGAAGCCCACTTTTGTTTCACATACCGCACCGTAATAATACTGACACGAAAAACGCACCCCTCATACGTATGATGAACACTTATAGTCACGAACATCTGGATGTTGATATTTTTCTTTTAGGACCTAATTCATTTTCTGCTGCCATCAGTTCAAGTAATAATGATTGAATTTCACTGGATGATTGAAAAATCAAGATTGAACGGGGTAAACTATGTGAGCTTGCAGGTACCTATACATTCTCTCTTTCACTTATATAGACACATTCACACACATATACACATCCTTACACTCACACGTACACACATACATACACTCATGCACTAGCATTCAGATATAAATATTTTTCATATGTAGCTTTAAGTATGCAAGCACAGCAGTCAAAATTTATTGTTAATAATGTGGAAATTTGTTATTGGTTTTAGTCTTATACTAATGCATCTATATAATAAATGTTATTATACTGTAAATTTCCCGAAAATGAAATAAAATAAAAAATAAAAATATGTAAGTTTTGATATTTGGGTAAATGTATTTTGTATAACTGTTACTGTATTTTGCATCACTGTACTGCAATTTGGTGACATAATCTTATCTGCAAAATTTTCTCTCACACACACATACACATTGCGCACCCACACTAAATCACACATTTTTAATGTATTATTATGATATATGTAAGTTTTGATATTTGGGTAAATGTATTTTGTATAACTGTAACTGTATTTTGCATAACTGTACTGCAATTTGGTGACTGTATATAAGACTCGTAAAAGGTAAATGTTGTATTTGTATTTTAGTTTTTCTTTCTCTATAATTGTATGTATACCTACTATCCTTTTCTCTCTCTCTTTTCCTTAGCGCTTTTGCCCCGTTTCTATCGGGGTACGATTTGACCATGATCCAGGAATTGGTGAGTCTGGTTATTACATTGAAGCGACTGCCATCAGACCTTCATAAGCCTTAGAAAGGGGAATCAGACAAATTGTATCATGGCTACATATAGCTAGAGATATAAATCCGCACATAGATTTTTTAAAAAACCAGAGGTGCGTGCCCCGCCCGGATTCGAACCGTCAACCTCACGCATGTGAGGCGACGACCTTACCGCTGGGCTATCAACGCTCAACCTACTATCCTTTTATAATTGAATAAATAAATTCTAATAGTGATTTAAAACAAAATATTTGAACCTTCATTAACTGCCACAATACATTCTCACTGATTCAAATAGTCAAACATAAGTTATTTATTTATCGTCATGATGTATTAAGAGTGTTTCGCGACATACAACAATGATGATATTTCTCCTAATTTCCTACCTCTCCTCCTTTCTTCCTTTATTTTATTTTATATTATACATCACGTCATTGTATCACTCTTTATTTTCCCCCATATCCTACTTTGTTTTGAGCTGTTTTTGGAAAAAATTAAATTGATTGTTATTTTTAAATAAGCATATTATATTTTTTTGTATTCTTGTGGTTGGTTTGTAATACTTACATATTATGTATGTGAAACAATGTTATTGGGTGTACAGATTGTTCTGTTTCCTGTTTTATTTCCTAATCAAAATAAATAAATCAAAATAAATTATAATCGAGTAAGTACTGATTTATATATTTTTTTAGATTAAGACAATATTAGAACGTAATAAGATCGTGTCATGAGTCTGTTGATCGTATGTTTGAGTTAAGTTTACTTTTTTTTTTAAACGCTCTTTAAGTTAACGCTCAAATGCGCTGTAAGTTCACTCTATCAGTGCATCTTCTTCAAAATCACTTTAAACCGTCCAAGTACACGTGTAACGTTTTTTAGACATTGTTGGAATGCTCCGCCAATTTCTTAGATCCTTGTTTTTTTTATAAATATTTTTGATATTTTATTATTTACTTCATGGGTGTTATTATTTAACTATTTACATGTATTACATGAGATCATACTGTCGATGTCGTGTTAGTTCACGCAGATCACTATTTTCATCTAGTGCCACTTGTTGATTTTCATTCACTATATTGTGTAGGTACCTACACGTGTTTTTTTAATTAATCAATCTCATTCACCATTCTGACGATGCTCATCATAGAGCGATACCGGTGAATGGGAGTCGCGTTTGCGAAAAATTTAAGTAGAACGTAAAATTAAATATAATTTTTTTTTCATAGTTTTAATTAATTACGGAGTTCTACCACGAAGTGACAGTGCCTAATATTGAAAGAAAAAAAAATATTGAAAAAATTAATCAATCTCAGATTAAATTTTGAATATTGTTCATCTTTGAATATTATTTTAGTTTTTGAAAATACAATGTTGAAAAAAAGTAAAAAAAAAAAAATATTTGTTTTTAAATTACTTATTTTATATACTATAATGTTAATGTGTTGTGTAACTCAATTGTTAATGAATGAATAAAAAAATAATAATAAATATTTCCTGTACATACGTATTTTTCCTAAATTATTTAGAAATATATAGCGTACAATCTTCGCGTATTTTATTTTTACTCTCCACACTATGGAATAGTGGAGAGTCATGATTTCACAATTTTTAAGCGTATTTGTGTAAGTCCATAAACTTAGAACTGATTACTTTTCCATAGACAACTATTAATTTCTTCTCTATGATTTCATCATTTACGTTGTTTTTTTGTGTCCTCTCTACAGCCCAAACTAAAAGTCCGATTGACTTCATATTGATATCATTTATGTAAAGTCCATAAACTTAGAACTGATTACTTTTCCATAGACAACTATTAATTTCTTCTCTATGATTTCATCATTTACGTTGTTTTTTTGTGTCCTCTCTACAGCCCAAACTAAAAGTCCGATTGACTTCATATTGATATCATTTATGTAAAGTCCATAAACTTAGAACTGATTAGTTTTCCATAGACAACTTCTCTATGATTTCATTTTTATGATTTCATCATTTACGTTGTTTGTTTTGTGTCTTCTCTATAGCCCAAAGTATAAGTCCGATTGACTTCATGTTGATATCATTTATGTAAAGTCCATAAACTAAGAACTGATTAGTTTTCCACAGATATCCATTAATTTTATCTCTACAAATTCTTGTGTCTAAATTTTCAAAATGCTCTCACGGTCTGAAAAATCGAGGTATTTTTATAATGTTTAAAATTTTGATACAATTAAAATACACTCATCAAAAATGCATTCAAGGATTGTCAAAATTTAAATAAAAAATCTTTGGTCTGCCTTATGAAATAAATTTCAATATTTTTATGAAAAATGTAGGTATATAACAGAAGGAAAAATAGCTTCTTTGTGGGAAAATTGAGTGATCAACTTCATATTGATATTGTATGTGTCTCTATAGACAAGTGTACGTACTCAAAATTTCTCAACAAGTATCACGTAGAAAGTGCATACTATGGGTTTCGTGAAAATGTTTTTGTGTGTATGGTGTATTGTGAAAACTTTTATGACTTTTGTCCTCTGGGAATCTTATATTTGTTTAAGAATCTAATACAAATGTTCTTCATAAAAATGCATTAGAGATTGTCAACCTTTCAAGAAGAAAAAATGAACAATTACTATGGTGTGGAGAGTTTAGTGTTGGCTACAACCCACTCGTTTTCAAATAATTTTGCATTACACACCTTTTTTTTATTTTTATTTGATGATAAATTCATATCATCTAATGTGCCCATAATCCATTACATATAAATGCATTTAAATTACGAATTTACACGCGATATATTTTGTTTATTAATCTTTTTGTACACAATATAAACAGATACAATGAACACTGACGGGCTTATTGTCATTAGGCAATTTCTTCCAGTCAACCATATTACATATTTTATGCTCGGTACAAAAAAACATATATACATACCTAATATACATAAAAATATTTATAATAATTTATACTACATTATTTATAATAATAAATACTACAGTTACAGAATGGACACAAAATATTAATAAGTATATGCATTTTTTGTATTATTTTTTTTCAACAAATATTCAGATATATTTTACTTTGGTGTGATATCTTTTCTCTCCATTTATACCTTCACGAGTATCGCATTTAAAGTACATAGCTATAAATACAACATATTGAGTATTATTGTAATTAAATAAAATTATCGATTAAATTTTTAATGTATTGCAAAGTACTTGCAAAGGAACTCAAAAATAAGATCATTAATACTAAGGTTTATGCGATGTTATAATCATGATTTTTTTGCGAAAATTAATAGGTTTAATTAATTTACCTATCATAAAACTTGTTTTTTCGTGAGTCTTAGATTTGAAACTAAAAGAGTTACAGTTTCATAATATTATTATTATATGACTACGAATCCACAGAAACCAAAAATAAATATTTTTATTTCGTATGGACACTATATACGAAAATACATTTTGTCAAAATGTAAAAATATAATGAAATATTGTACATAATATTACAACGATGTTTTGGCACTAAGAAATACCATTGTATATGTTTTATAAATTAAGCATCCGTTTTACTCTCGATGAATGTAAAAACAAAGATTATATCAAAATTATATAAGCATATTGGCAGAGACGCCGAGCGATTGAGCATATAAATTATGTTTACAGCATCGCTTCAACTACATGTCATCTAACTATTAAAAATTAACAGCAGGTGTACTTTCAAAATAAACTATGTTTTCCATTTCACTATAATAAGATTTGAATAATAGTAGCTGTGAGACTGAAATTGCATAATAATAAATTGCTAATCAATTCCTCTTATTAATAAATATGTCAAGTATTGAACACTCTTCTCAAACTCAAGACATTTCAGGGTGGATCTGTGATTTAATTTCTTTTGATGATTAAGAATGTAGGTATGTTGAAATGGAGAGTCATTATAAGATTTTAATTAAAAGAACAATTCATTTCGACTCGATTCATTTACATAAAACAAAAGCACTACCTTATGAATGTGACAAATCATTGATAATGTGTAGGTACTGCGACTGAAGTATTCACAATACAATGATTAAAGAATAATGTGTTTTATACATTGACTAGTAAAACCCGGCAGACGTTGTCCTGCATGTTTAATTATTTACCTCCAAATATATAAAAATGCATTATTCGGTATGTTTCCTTTTTATCACTTAACATTCTTATCTAGATTAGCTAGATTATAATTCCGTATTTTTTTCCCTTCCATCCTTACAGTCACTTCCGTTCCTATTCATTCATTTAAATTTTATTTAATTATTCAAACAAATAAAGATACTTGAACCTTTAGCATTTTTCCAGTTTTATATAATATACCATTTTATGCATGGGTTTATAGGATTTTTGCTGAACAAACCCACTAAGTATCAATTCAAAACCAACTTTTTTTTTCAATTTTTTTTTGTGAGACATCGAATAAATAAATAAATAAATTATATTCCTTCTCCGGAATGAGCTGAACAATTTCCCAAAGTTTCATCGCAATCGGATGGTTGGTTTGGGAGTTCATCGGACAAATACAAATATACGTAAATCCATTTATATATATTGCAACACTAGTACGTACATAGTACGGTTTAGATGTATTTAAAATTTATATGAATTACGAAAAACTATAAAATATTTCATAAAAGTAGCTCTCATTAACTTTTGAATTCAATTAAAATATTTAGCATATAGAAACTTTGCACGGGAAATAATAATTTTAGTAGCAATGTAGTTAATTATATTGAAATATTAAAAGCTTTTAAATATGTTAGTTAAAATAATACAGTAGATAAAAAACGCAATAACTTTCAACGCAATAAATCTTTCTTAAATTTATTGGTGTTCTGAAAATAAACTGTTTTTTTAAAAACCAATTTTAAGAGGGCGACTGCTGCCAACATACCTATTTTTTCAATTTGATATACCATCATTATTACTAAAAGAAACATTTTGAAAAAAATAACCTAGTTAGTTTGGATATTAATAAAGAGAAATATACCTTAACTTTTTGATTATGTTCTGTATATATTCTTGTAGGAAAATAATAAGCATACCCCGATTTTAGCCATTTATCTTAAATTTCTAAAAAAATATAAGATATAGAGCAATATATTTTTTATCAATTAAAGAAGAACAAAATACCTGGAAAATATGATATGACGTTGTATTAATGCATCAGGTTAAGTAAATAAACCAAAAAAACTTTTATTTCGCAATGGCGCTGAATGGAAAATAAATGATTTTTAGGTTTATTTACTAAACCTGAAGCATTAATACAACGTCACATCATATTTTTCTAGATATTTTTGTCTTCTTTAATTTAAAAAAAAATATATTACTCTACGCCTTATAGTTTATCAAAAATATATGATAAACGTTGAAAATCGGGGTATGCCATTATTTTTCTACAAGAATTTATACAGCACATTATCAAAAAGTTAAGAAATATTTTTGTTTATGAAGACCCAAACTATCTAAATTATTTTTTTCAAAACAATTTGATCAGAAATAATGATGGTATATCAAATTGAAAAATAGGTACGTTGGCAGCAGTCCCCCCCTTAACATAATGCTTTAAAACCACACCAGAGATTAATATATAATACAAGTTACTAGTGATTTTTTTGTGACTATAATCATTATTCCTGTCCATGCATAGAAAAGTAAATGAAATAAATTTTTATCTACTCAGAAGTATTTCAAAAACTTTTCACTTTACGTCATAGTAAATGTGTCACGTTAGATTCATAACTTCGTTTTTTATATACAAAAAATATACGTTTTGTCGAGCGGAAAGCTCTTAATCAATCTTAAGATACATTTTTTAGATTATACACCGAGGTCAATTTCACAGTCACCGCTTACGTTTTGTATAAATTGTTCTGTTGCAAAAAAACACCAATACAATGTTGTATAATATACACGAAATTAAGTGCGAGATAGATACATGTGTACTAGTAACATCACAAAAACACCAATACAATGTTGTATAATATACACGAAATTAAGTGCGAGATAGATACATGTGTACTAGTAACATCACAAAAACACCAATACAATGTTGTATAATATACACGAAATTAAGTGCGAGATAGATACATGTGTACTAGTAACATCACAAAAAAATTACATTGAAAAACAGATAAAAATAATCTGGAATGTCGTTTCGAAAATAAGAAACATTGGTTTAATTATTGTCTTCGTTGATGAAAAAACATTTAAAATAAACTAAAAAATAATTCAAATGAACATAAGACGATCCAAGATGTTTTTAAAGAAAAAAATTGCACCCAATGTAGTAATATGATTTCCACAAACAGGTTTTATTTGAAAAAATTCAATTTTACAAGTTTGTGGATCAAAAATATTAATAGTATAAATCAACCATATTACAACTTGAATCTTGGTTGAAAAACTCTAAAATAAATATCAACATGCTCGATTATATTTTACATAGATTGTCAATATTTTGAATTAAAAGCTTGTAAAATACACAATTCATAGTAAGTTATTTATTTATTTATTTATTTTATTTTATTTATTTTATTTCAATTTACGGTTTGATAACCTTTTACACATACAAGTATACATAATATATTAAAAACAACAGAATTAAAAAAAAAACAAATAAAAACAAACAAATATACAAAACGAAAATAAAAAATGAATAACAATATAAAAAAGGTGAAAACATGTAAAAATATGTAAAAAATAATGAAAAACATTTAAAAAAAAAAAAAAATGATTGTAATAAAAATAAGTAATGATTGAACTTGGATACGACACAAAAAATCGATTTAATGATGTCTGAATTATGTAATTTTCAAAATGTAACCCATTTTTCACAAACCTCCCAAAATTACAAAGAAACATTGGTCGAACAATAAAAATTAATGATACATTAGACAATTTGATCAAAACAATGTCATTGGATGATTTGTTATTTTTTAACTATACAATTATTGCATCAATAATAATGTGATATCAATTAATGATCCATGACTGATAAACAAAATTCAATGCATCGTAACGTGTTAACCCATTTTTTATTGGGTATTATTTTATTAATCGAGGTTGTAGAACAAATCTATTACAGATAAGCGCCATTATCAAATATACGCGAATAAAATATTCTTGTATCATCTATACATTATGCTTATTTAAATTAAACATAAAATTAATGTATTAATTTATTATTTTTTCTCACTCTACAGTTATCGTATCCATAATATACTTATTATTCGACATAAATAACTCCCCTTTTCTTACCACTTTCACGCAAATTTTGTGATTTGTATAGTGTTCGTTGGGTATTTTCAATTCAAATTTATTTTAATTTGAACTGTGGTTTTGTTCATACATAATTTGATTCAATATTCCTATGAAAAGCAAAATCTTTCTCATATTTTAAGAATTCAACTAAGTACGTCCATTGTAATAATTAGGTTTGCGTTTGATCTTTTGTTAGACAACCTCGGAATTACTGACCGTGTAAAGAGTGTGTATGTTATACTCTTAATAATTTTGTACAAGTCACTTTGATATAATATAATTGACTAATGTGTCACGAGAGACATAGTAATAATACAGAAGCATAGGTGTAAATAAGAAGAACATGGAATCACAAGCTAGCTGGAGCTTCATGGCCTTTTGACTCAGAATCTATTTTTCATCTCCAAGGACTTTGAAATATTTTCATATACGACGTCGTTCAATTTTTAATTTTCTGTCATCTCGAGATTAACGCGGTGCGTTTACGTATATCTCATTCAGAGAAGACTCGTGAGAAAAAATATATATATATAACGGATCCACAAAAAGTACAAAGAATTTTCCTTCTTCGATGATTAATATCACGTTTTTTGTAATTAAATTTGACATAATGCTACATGAATTTATTTGTGACAAAATTCGCAATAAAACTATTCAGTGTGTAACACAGCGTGAAAATACTTTCAGTAATAAAATAGCGGAATCTTGAATTTATTCGTTTCAATTCATTGTATAAGATTGATACCAATTCCTGTACATTTAAATGTAGAAATGAGATCAATTAAAATGTGATTCTTATTGATTTTTTCGTGTATTTTCGTCTACATGGTGAAAGTTTGTTTTGTATTTTTTTTAATCTACAAAGGCGATTACAAATAATAGAAATATAGGTAGGTACTAGACACTCGTATTCAGAAAAATTAATTTGTTGAAAAAATGTAGTTGATACGCTACTTTTTTATATTTTATTCTCTTTTATGTAATATCAAGATGTTATTTATATGCTTTAATAAAAAAACCTTTATCAAAGTTAGATTGAAAATGGTACATTAGGTAAAAATAATATTTTTATAACTCACAGACTTGATGATGAAGACGAAAAAGATTAGAAAATTTCCAACATTCAAAGTTTATTCATATTTTAAAAATTAAAAGTACTTATAACCATGTTTATGTAAATATGACTAACTATACAGAAATCACCAATCATTTTATTGATATGAATCGATATGGTAAATGATCAAATATAGGAAGATTAATAAATTATCCAGTAGTACGCAGTTGTTAGCTTACGAAATATCAAATATACATAATGCCGACAAAAAAAAGATGTAGATGGCAAAATAAAATCTATGTAGGTATGTATAGGAGACTGTGTCATGTCGTCTCGTCGTCTCAAAGTGTAACTTTCCCTGTGAAGAATGTAGCCCAGTTGGCAAGAAGTCCCCCTTAGGTAGGTACCCACTTCATCTGGTCAGGAAGACAAGAGATTGACATGGACTCACAGCATCTTACTTTTTACAGATAAATATTTCACCCACTTAAACCTGTCACGTTTTGCTTCCTCGAAAACTCTTTCAGCTTTTAGCTATGTATCTACAGATAGATATTTATGTGGAAAGATATTATTTTTTAAATGTATTTTTACATCGATTTCTCAACGGGTAGGTACATTATATACTATTTCATAATGATGTGTATGACGTAGGTATAGCGTATAGGCCCTTATAAACGTTTATGACCTTGGGCATACGAGATGTCCACAATTATGCACACTTATTATCTTTTTTTGTGTGAAATACTAATAAATAATATTTACTCGTGGAAAAAAATTAGAGGATTTTTTAATAGCAAAAATAGTAATTCAAGATTTAAAAAAAATAAAAAAAATACCTTTTTTTAGTTATTTATAATTAACACATAAAAAAGGATTTCATTAAAACTAATCCAACTGTCGATTCGTTCATGAGAATTCAATTCTCTTAATGAATCGACATTATTAAGCCAAGATGCGTGTACGAACGAAAATTTTGTATGGTATAGGTTTTTATTTATGATAAATTTATGAGTTTAACTGCCTATATTTCCATTTTTTTTTAAATATCGAAAAAAGCCGAAACACCCCAACTAGATAATTCAATTTTATATAAAAAATATAAACATTGTATTAGCACATTTCAATTTTTTTTTAACAATTTTTATAAAAATTGAATTTAGTGACGACATCACTTCATACAATTTGTATGGTAGTCGCCTATACACAATATGTAAGAAGACTTAATAGTTTGATACTTAAATCTCCAAACATACATACATACCATCATACTGTTTTCATATTCTGTGTAGGAAAAACAGACTGACCTCCAAACTATCCTATCCTGACAAACATACCTACATGTTTTATATAGAAAATAAAATATCTTCAAATATTTATTAATTTGTGTTGTTTATAGTTTGGTACGTATTCTTTGATTATGCATACTATCGCCATCGACAGTTGGATCTCATGTGTTACATGCAACTAGTTTTATGAAAAAAGTATTTAATAAAATAAATTGTCAAAAAACTCACTCAATGGAATAGAGATGGAAAAATAAAATTTATTTCAATGTCGTATCTGTTGAGGGTTCTGGGGGAATCATTTCAAGATTTACAAGCTATGAGTTATAAAAGTTCAGCGAGTTGATGGCGGCCTTGAAATATTGAAGTTTTACATTTATTATTAAGGCAAAAATGTTTGTATTACCTATGCCGTTTTCCAACATATTTTTATAACATACTACAACAGGCAAGGAATTTTTTTAAAAAACACATAAAAAAAATATTTGAACTTTTGACAATGTATTTAAAATAACAACGAATAACTTTCAAATATTTCAAACTTCATCAGTGATGATTGAAGAACTTTGTCGATCACCGTGTGAGTACTTGACTTTAGAAAACTTTTTTTGATTTTCTGAATGAATCTCAATTTTGATTTTCTGAATGAATCTCAATTTTCATTTTCTCAATGAATCTCAGTTTTTTTTAATGGTCATAATAAATAGTCATTTTTCGATGGTTCATTCTGAGTTAACTGACACTAAAAACTACAAATATGTTCTTACTCTTTCTTTGAGTGTAAAACCTTTTTTTATATGTAGGTATTTAACAAATAAATAATATTTAAAAAATTGAATATAATAGAAGAGTTAGAAACTGGCGAAAATAAAGGGATTATAAAGAAATAAACTCAATATTCTATAATTAACGAAATAAAATAAAAAAGAAGAAGTAGGAAAAGTTTATAGTCACAATTATAATCAACACACCTACAATTTCTTTATCCTTCTTCCCTTTACATCCCATCGTTTTCACATTTTTTTTGACATTATCATTACTATATTTTGACATAATCATTATTAAACTTTGACATCATTATTACATTTTGACATTATCATTATTATATTTTGACATTACATTATACGCATGCGCATAAAGTGATCACGTAAACGAGACGATGACAGGTCGAAAGCCCTGTAGGTGCCTTGAATTCCTGGTTCTTCTATAATATCCCAATTTCATCTCTATTGAGACGTAAAAAAGTTTTTCAATAAAAATATCACTTGAATCCTGACAGGGAAAAAATCCAATGCTTGCGTATATGCAATTATAAAAATATTCGATTTATTATCATGATTATTTTTAAATTGTGTTTTTATTTATTTGAAGATGTATTTTTTACTATAATATTTTTTTGTAAATGTATATTAGTTTTTTTTTAATATTTATACAAGTGTAGTTACTAGTGTGGTTGACGGATAGAAATTGCCTACGGGAAATAAGCCACATTATGTAAAAGATATTTTTTGTATAATAAACTAATTTTATTATTATTATTAACGATAACATTACAGGAATAGCAGAGTCCAATATCACCCAAATCATGTTTCATTTCATAATTTGGTTGCTTTGCAGTTTACAGGCTATGGCCGTAGACACCCCCCGACCAAAAAATAGGGGAAGACCAAAAAATACATGGATGGCGCAAAGGAGTTCCCAACTGGTCAGACAAGAATTGACATCGGTGGCGGCCGACAGTCTTCATAGACGAAAAGTTAGGAAGAGGCCAGGAAGAAGAAGAAGCAGTTTGAAACATACGTAAGTGATTTAATAGCGTCCAAGATCATTCGGGTGACATTGTTGTTATTTTGAATAAAGTCTTTCACTGAACTGATCTGGTGATAAAAGTATAAGATACAAAATAAAAATAGATTGTTCTTTCTCTACAAAATATAATGTACACCAACATTTGATATAACGCCAAAATAAATAGTGAATTTATTATGATTTTTTTGTATCTCTTAGCTGTTGAAATCATAATTATTTTTATTTTTATTATTCACTGGCGATAGTTATTTTTGCTCATTTTCTGTTATATTTATAGTACATTCATTTTATTAGTATTTGAAACTTATAAGCGGAAAGAATTTTAATTTCCATTAATATTGATTTTACCAATAACAAAAATTGAGGCACTGGCTTAGAATGGGTATATGGAAACACTTCCATTATTCAGAACCCTAGTATTTCTGAGCTGCGGGAGGGTTAAATAGCATTATTTCAAAGTAAGTTACCTTAAACCATTTCGATATTCAGAGCTGGGAATGATCAGAATTTGGATACCTATATATTTGAATGTATTGTTCAAACCTAAGCTAACCTAACGCCCGATATTTTTTTATGTTGGTAGGTATATACCTGTGTGGGGATTAAGGAGGCAGCCCCTCTGGCTTGCCTTTGTATTCTCATGTCCCCACCCACAGAGTTATGACTCAAATACCTGTAGTGGTGACCCCGACGTGATAATATTTAGGTACATACTACTTGTTTATTCCCCTATTAATGTAAAATAAATCATAATTACATTTATCTTTACTATGCAATTAAAGCTATTTTTATTTCATAATAATAGGTATGGTATTCATCCGTTCTATGTTCTTCGTTCGTTTACATGGAAGTCCTTATCGGGCGTATTCTGGCATAAGCCAGCTTTGTGTTTGTAAATCCTTGCGCGGTACTGAACTATAAGCAGGGTAGCATTTAAATAATCAAACCGCACGATCAATAGTTTAATCTTTTTTCCGTGCCTAGGTTTATTAAATACGTTCGTATGTTTGCGATATTGTATGTATGAGTGGTTCCTTTGCTGACAATACTTGTCGCTTATGATTGTTTGCTAACAGGATTATCGTCATACTCTCCTAATTATTAGGCACTGGCCAATAATATGCAATGCCAAAGATCACATTGACATATTGATATTATATTTTTTTTATAAAATGTTTTCTTTGTATTCGTATTTTTTGTTCAAGTTTTGTAAAAACATTCCTCTGTGTGTATGCAATTTGAATAATAATTTTTATATTTTCAAACATTTTTGTTTATTTATTTATTAATAAATAGAATTAAATAAATTATGGGAAAATGAGAATTTATGGAAGGAGTCAATTAAAAATAGGTGGTGCCCGCCACTCTACCGATATTTTATAATGTGCTCTAGAGTACAAAAAAGTTGGGAACCCCTGGTTTAAACCCTCCCGCATCTCAGAAGTACTGGGGCTCTGAATACTGGTAAGGTTTCCATATACGCAGCTTAGAATAGTACATCCATTCTTTTCTATTGTCATAATTTTCGAATGTAACGCAAGAGCTGGGTAATCGAAGATACAAGAGGCAAAATAACATCTCACATAGTTCAGCAATATGGTTCACAACATAAAATTTCTTCTTTTATTGAGAGAAGAAATTATGTCCGCCTTCGTGGCTCAGTTGGTTGGGTATCTGACTGCTGATCCAAGGGTCCCGGGTTCGATAACCGGTAGAGACACCGTTTTTAATTGTGTTTTCAGTCTGGATCTGTGAGACGATTAATATCGTAAGTGGCTACTTGTTATTGGGTGCATGTTAAATTAGTTTCAATCTTTGGGATTGGTTGTCAGCAAAACGCAAAAATACATCTCATCATCCACTCCACTCGATCTTCGGCGACACTCTTTGACTCTGTATGTCAATTTAAAATATGTATTGCATGAAAAATATTTCAGCGTTAGAAGCATTTGTTGAATGATCATATAGTTAAATATATATATTATAATGTTCATTGTAAAAACATATTCATATTACAATCAACTAAGAACGAAGTTCTTCATTATTTTTTTTGTGAATTAATATTTTAAGTATTGAAAAACAACTGTTCCTATAGTCATTGATATTTGTATCAATCAATAGAAGCTCTAATATAATCAATACTCATATTTTGTTTAAGTATATTGAGTTTGTTTACACCTAGTCGTACTAAAATAACTTACTTTTGTGTTACGTGCAGTGATATAAATATCCACTAACGATGATCCGCATCATTGCTATAACAGTATAATGATTGCATTGATATATCTGACATTATATTCGATATTATTTATTCCGATTAATATATTCATTGGATAAATATTAAACACTTCATCTACTATTGTATTGATACATATGTATATGTACTCGGTCAAACTACACAACACTATATCTTTTGGCTAGCGTGGACATTCTCCCAACAGAATTTGGCTTCAGTCATCCCTGCTAATTATTAGGTACCTACAACACTAGATAAATGTTTATTCTATGTCGTTCAGTTGATGATTACTCAGAGATGGACACATTTGTTATTTAAGGGAGGACATCAAGAAGACTCAATTCGTTTATTACAGCATTTTAAAAATATTCATCTCGTCATTATATACGCAAATGTTATAGTAGACTTGGCTTTTTTTAATTCAAACCACGAGCGTTGCCATAAAATAAAATGAAACTATTCGTTAAGTCAAAAATCTAGACTACGATTTACAAAAAAAAAACTCCCCTGATCCCAACGGTTGTTTTGTACATATATCATACTTTTTTTTTCACACAGACAACCATTAAAAAAAAAAATTATAATTCCAATATAACAATTTACATCCAGTAAATCACCCCGAATAAATTGTTTTCACAACTTAATAAATGATTCCATTAATATGATCTACATACCTGAGTCTATTATATTTTATTTTAATGTCATCTTTCCTTCGTAATAAATACGCGAAGTTATTTAGACGCTACGAAGTGAGATTTATTAGACGCGAAAAAAGTACTAACGCAACGATATTTGGGTCAACGGTCATAATTTCATAAAATTAGACTTTAATCGCCGCTAATTTAAGAAAACCTTTTTACGATCGAGCATATTTATTGCGAAAAATTGTGCATTTGGAAGATATAAAGAAGCTGTGAGGAAAACAATAATTTATGTGTAAAGTTGACACAATCCACGTGTATACACGTCAGAATTAAAAATCATAAATACGTCGACCGGTGTATTTTGGATTATATTGTGTGGGCTTGCCATTAAAAGATTCAAGGTGCCATTAAGAAAAAAATAAAGATATATCATTCGAAGAAGACGCTCGAAGGGTGAGATGTATGACGTTTTGAAAGATTAATAAGTCTGCGAATTGAAAGAACAATAATGAGCTTCATTTTGGAACAAACCTGACCTATCTCTGGTACCCAAGTTAGAATAACACGTAAGATTTTGATATTTGCATACGGAAAATACATTTACAGACAGTGTTATTTATAAACGTGGCTTAAACACTGAATTATGGTTGAACTACAATTTATTTTACGATTTTTATTTATAAACATGGATCAAGAGCTGAATTCGAATGTCAAATTAAACCGCTGACGGGAGTTAGTTAAACATTAGTTTAACTTGACATTTCACAATTTTTAAGTACCTATGACCATAAGACATGAGAAAAAACACGTAAAAAGCAATTTAATCCATGAGAATTTCCGATTGACGTTGAATTCAAACAAAAATATCGAATATCAAAAAGTGAAATAGCTAAAGTTTGATAGAAATATATAGTGTGGCGCGCACTATAATTCGGTGCTGTCTTATGAAAAAGAGCTCAAAATTTAGATCAACTGAGCTAGGGTTCAAATATTTTTATTAATAAGATTTCAGTTGAACGTGAAATTGACCGAAATTTGAACCGGGCTCAAATGAACCTTGAATCAACCCAATTCAATAAACTTTTATAAATAACACGAGTTCGATTGGTTTTGTCATTTTTTCAATATTTACTTATTAATCACAATTTTTTGTGAGTGGTATAAATTTAAATTTTATTTTCAAAAATAATTTAAAAAATCTAATAATTACATAAAACATTTTATGAAAAACCTATACCTACTTATCAGTATTTTCATAATTTGGATTTGTAATATTTTTTATCTATATCTCAATAGACTTTTCTTCTTTCCCCATAGCGCTTTTGTCCCGTTTCTATCGGGGTGCGCTTAGACCATGATCCAGGAATTGGCGAGTCTGGTTATTACATTGAAGCGACTGCCATCTGATCTTCGTAACCCTTAGAAAGGGGAACCAGACAAATTGGATAATGGCTACACAGAGCTAGTGATATAAATCCGCACATAGATTTTTTGAAAATCCAGAGGTGCGTGCCCCGCCCGTATTCGAACCGTCGACCTCACGCATGTGAGGCGATAACCTTACCGCTGGGCTATCACCGTTCTATCATTCATTCATACCATCACGGCCTATTTCATAATGTGGGATAACCTGTGACAGATATGCGGGATTGCATTTCCTACCTAATGAAAAGGATCACAACACATGCGTGTATCGCCACACACCACTCTAGTCTCACCTTAAGAGGCACTACACTCAGTACGGGACACTCGAAAACACTAAAAGAATAGAGTGGAAGCACTATTCTAAACCGGTGCCTCACAGCTCAACATTAAATAATAATAATAAACACTTCCTTGCACCCTGCGCAAGTGGCGAGTTTATTGCCGTATGGCAATTTCTTCCAACTAACCAGTGTTTCCAGCCCAGATAAGCAATATTTGCGCGACACTCATATACTGATTTATTCAACATTCCATAAGAATGTAACTTACGTCAAAATTTACGTCAATATAAATATTTATTTAATTGTGACGATAATGTAGAGATAGAGTCGAGGTGTGAAGGTTAAAAAATGAAAGTTTTAACTTTTTTTTCATCATGCGAGGACCTTATCTAGACTATTGTACGTCTTCGTATGACGAAGTGGTAATCAAAACGGTAAATTTTATAAATAAATGTATTTAAAATAAATTATTTTAAATTATCATCATTAAAATTTTAATGTTTTTGCGTCCCTGCTTGGCCAAGTAAACAATAAATAATATGAAATCATTGATATATTGAAATGATTGCAAGATAAGTACCTACATATATATTGTTGTGTGAGTTTCGATATATTTCAATATTTTGATTCATCGTTGAAGAATTTGTTTCTCCCTATACCAACATATTATTATGTATTTGAGCAGTCACATTATGTATATAAATGTCAGATTTTGATTGTTGTGGGTAGAGCTAATTTCGTGCATTCCTCCTACTAACCGTTCATAAATAGGATGTTGTTCTGTGCTCTGCAAACATATCTCTTCAAGATGTAGAAACAAATTATTATGAATATTAAATTTTTTGTTAAAATCAAAATCCGATACCAAATTTAACTTAAATTGTTAACTAATGACCTGGAGTTTTTTAGAAGCCTTGCTTTTCAATTTCTTGTTGAAAATTAAAATTTTGAAAACCATACAAATTTTATGAATATTTTATTTATAGGCACAGTACAAATCATTATAAAAAACAACAGGAATCTAATAAAGGATATAAATCATTGACGGCAATAATCAAGGAAAAATAATGTACCAAATTGGACTTAATAATTAAAAAAAAATACAAAATTTTTTTTTAGAAAAGAATGATTGTATATTCTTGAAATAAGAACACGTATCTATCTTCTCATTCATTCCCCAGACTAAGCTAATTCTTGTAAATAATAAAGGCAGAAACATATAAAAACCTATATAGTAAATACCATTTAGGTATCTAATGGTTTACTAAAATTATTATATGAAAAAAGGTTTACAAAAAATGAAATAAATGAATGAAATGTTTACTTAAATTATTATATCAAACTAGTCACTATGTAAACTCATTCGCACAATTACTTACAAAGCAGAGGGTCCAAACTTTTTTTCTCGTAGACCACTTTCAAAATTTTGCAAAATTTTCCAACCCTAAATTCGTAGTGGTAAAAATTAAGAAAATAAGAAAAAGAATTTAATGTCAAAAAAACACCGAAAATATCAGTTTTATTTTTTGCTCCCTTAATTTTTTTAAGTGGTGTATTATCTGCCTACAAAAGGTTTTTTTACTTTCGTAACCAAATAAATTTTCTTGGACTTGTGAACCCCCATTTTTATTTTACGTCAACGTAGTCCCCTGTCGAGTCTCCCATTGACCCCTGGGGTCTACCTGGACCACTTTGGGAATCACTGGTTTAAAGCTACTACAGCAGAGTCACAGAAATTTACATAATTTGATGAAATTTTTTTGGTCTTAAACTTCATTAAGTTATATTTATTTTCATTCTATTTATTACGTTATTCACGAACATTTTTCCAAAACCATTTAGTAGCATTTAGACATTATTGACCTTTTTTTATATATCTGGATAGGTGAATTCCCAATTGAAGCTCAATCGATGCTTTAATTTACAATTTAAGTATTGGTCTGATAATTATGTATTTTGAGGATGTGCACAATGGAAATAATTATCAATGAGCATTATTATTTGTAGTACTAATTGTTATTTATATTATTAATAATGCGACCAACTTCGTGAAAAGAAAATCATTTAACCATATACAATGTATATGGTTAAATGTCATAGTCAATTCAATCGAATTACAACAGAGATGCTATCATTTATCAAAAAGTATTCAAATTATTTAATTTGCCTTATTTGAATATTTTTCTGGTCTTATAATTTTATAACAAATAGATAGTATAAACGTGTATATCTGAATCAACAAACTATGAAACATCGCTTGGTGTTGGTCTTGAAGAATCTGGCGGTGGTTGAGCGACGTCCATAGCTAAGATAGGAGGTATCTGGCCATGAGCCAATCAGTTGTTAGGTGACATCAAAGGAGCGGTGAATGCTCTGTTGTTTCAACCTGTCGATCAGTCGATTAACTGCCAGTTGTTTATCGATTCACGATAGTTTAATAGCCAAACAAGACCGTTACTTTTAATACATATCAATCTTCATTGCCGCCACTTTCAACAACCGGTTTTACTCTTAAAATAACCTTTTGAAAAAAACAAAGCATTTACATATATTGATTTTTATTGCTAAAATTATGATCTTTGGAAAACAATTAATTCCTTACCTACATTACTTTTGAGTCCTGTTCAGACCAGAGATGACTGCTCTACGTACAACACACAAGTCAAACACCTATTGATTTATTCAATCATGGACTTGAAGTTCGATCCCTATCTATAATACATAATTTCTCAGCTCTTCGTTCGAAGTAAAAACAGCAAGATTATGAAATACCTTCCGGATATTGCGTCGTCTAACTCACTTTGTATTTTCAAGAAAAAAACTCAAGAAGGAGTATTTAAACACCTGATCCCGATTTCCTCTCCTTTTCCTTTCACTATCCATTTATTTCTATGAAGTATTTTAATTTTTTGTTTCAATAGTTATTTTAGTGTTGGATTAAGCAGCAGGGCTATTCATGAAGTTGATTAACATAAGTTTAACATCGGCTTCAGACTTTATAGCTTCAAATTTATTCAATATTTGTATTAATTTATACAAAAAATAATGATAATTTCATACTAAACGTTCTCAGATCAAGACGCAGTTTCTTATCAAAAACAAATGAATTGCACACCATCCCGCATGAAAGAAGAATTGAGCTGTGGCGGGAACAGGTTGGGGAGAACGAATGGTTAAAACCAAGCGAGACCCTCCCAACCGGACACCAACTCCCATACGGGACTTGGAAAGCCCTGAACAAACTCAGAACGGGTGTGAGTAGATGTAGGGTCAACATGCAGAGATGGGAACTGCTGATTGATGAGCAGGATGTGACGTGCGAATGTGGAGTAGAGCAAAACGCGGCGCACCTGCTGATGTGCCCACTCATGGGGGAGCCTTGCAATGAGGCGGACCTCCTGGCTGCAAATGACAAGGCTGTGACGGCCGCAAAATATTGGAGAGGGCGCATATAGGGTCTGGACTGTATGTATATATATATATATATATATATATATATATATATATATATATATATATATATATATATATATATATATATATATATATATATATATATATATATATATATATATATATATATATATATATATATATATATATATATATATATATATATATATATATATATATATATATATATATATATATATATATATATATATATATATATATATATATATATATATATATATATATATATATATATATATATATATATATATATATATATATATATATATATATATATATATATATATATATATATATATATATATATATATATATATATATATATATATATATATATATATACGCTGTACGCACTCTCTGAATGATGATGTAAAAAATAGGTTAAAAATTTGATATTAACAATGTAAGAAATAAATTTGTAAATAATTACTTAAAATGTGTTTTACTAGTGTGATATTTAGTGTAATGTGTAAATTTTGATATTATGTGTAAATATAGTTAAAATAACTTAATACAAGTAAATGCCTTTATTCGTCAAATTTATTAGATTGATAATCGGGAAGCTTTTATATGCTATTACGTTTGTATAAAATCAGGAGTAAAAACTTCTTCAAATTATATGAATTAATACATAGAAGTATTTCTTTTATATTGAATTAACATCTATTAGTACATATAAATAAAAAAAAACAAATATTATATTAAATAATTACGGTTCATGGTACATGTCTATGAATTATTGTAAATTTATAAAGAACATATACGTTTGTATTATTTTTTAACAACGAACGAAATTGCATATACGCAGGACGAAAGCTCTGTAGGTGCCTCGAGTTCCTGGTTCTCCTATGATATTCCAACATCGTCTCTATTGAGACGTTATAAAAAATTGTCAAAAAATATAATTAATTAAAAAACATATTCTAAAATAAATATTCCACTATTATGTAGGTCGAATTAATATAACTTTTTTATTAAGTAAATATAAAAAATGTAATATTCTTAAAATTATAGAATTATAAATCATAAAATTATATCTCATAGTTTATTAAACTATTTTCGAATGTTACAAACTAGGTTTTATAAGTACAACGCGTATTTGGGATATTCCATCAAACGATGTAGGTAGCAAAGACAATATTTCAATATATTTAAATACAAGATGAACAATTTTCCATAATTTCTTTGTTGAGGTAATTGTTCATACATATTAAGAAATTTCATTCAATTGTTATTGATATTAACTACGTAATTGACGTTACAGTATCAATACCGGATGAATGTAAAAAATGTTCATAAGTATTGTCATTTATTCACATAATATCGTACGAGTTCACATACATTTTTATAACTCGGATGATTACTCCTATTTTTTTATTAGACAAAAATGTTAGCCTAGGACCAGTTGATAAGGGCCTAGTCAGCCGAAACGGTCGTCCTATTATAAGGAAAATATATATGTAGAACCATAATCATTTTTGTTTGATTGAAAAAAAAAACAAGTATATTAATGCTTGTTTATTTTACAATAAAAACCCATATTTTTAAATATCTAATGTGTTTTGATAGCATCTTTTTTAGTAAATTCGACGACTAGTGTTTTTTTTATATTTATTTTTCGTATTTCCTATGTCCGTTCATGCACATTGTGTCTAATATTTTATGGATGATTTGTTGAAAGTTTTTTGTGATTGATTCAAATAAATATTGATAACTTATAGAAATATACAAACATGAAAACTTCTTACCTTACATAACTCCACATAACAGCGAGCAGAAAAACTTATTAGTATAACGACAAACACAGCGTAACAATAACAACATTAACTGTTATACCTGTATATTTTATTAATACAAATGTTTACAGTATTCAAATATCACAACGTATTTAGAACATCATAAATATAATACAAAAGTTTAAAAATATTTATATATTATTCTCTAAATAATAATAATTTTTTTATTCATGAGTACCTATTCAATAAAGTATCTGAACTGTCTTTCAAGTTAAAATGTCTGATCTAATATTTTTATGAGTATTTCAAACAATATTACTGAAATTTGGTAAACCTACTCGAAAATATCCGATTTAATATTCACATACTGATTTATAACCCAAAACAAAACACTTCAATAAAAACTTTGATAAAAAAAAAGATTTTGACTAGCTTTATAAGAGTGCAGTTAAGTTTGAAATCGGTTGCCGAATTAATACGGAAAGATATCATTTATATGTAAGTTTAGCTGTCGCCAAAAAACTTGAACTCTTAGCCGAGAAGGGGATCAATTTGTAAGTAAACCGACGAAGCAAAAAGACACAAATTTGCGCTCTGCGCAATGGTATGTTTGATCTTTGGTTAAAGTTGAATTAATTTTCCATATGTTGTTTATTTTTTCAGAAAATTCAGTTTACTCTTAACAAAAACATTGATTTAAGGTTTACAGATAGGTATTTTAGGAATATTAAAAAAAAACTCCTTACACAAGATTTAGGCAATGTGTATAGCCCAGAAAAGCTCTGTCATCAATAATATTTAGATTCTTAGCATTTTTAATACTTGACTCTATGTTCTGTCAAATATATTTTCATTGATTATATAAAATGTTATGTAAATAAAATAAGATTGGATTTTATAAATTATTAAAATTGTTTCTATATATTTATTAACGATATCATTTCATTTTTGTAATTCGTGGATTTTCTATAAATCAATTAAACGTGTCATATTTTACATATGTACATAATCAATTGTTTTGATCAAATTTAAATAAAATAAGATTGGATTTTATAAATTATTTAAATTGTTTCTATATATTTATTAACGATATCATTTCATTTTTGTAATTCGTGGATTTTCTATAAATCAATGAAACGTGTCATATTTTACATATGTACATAATCAATTGTTTTGATTAAATTTAATGACTGATTATTTATCTTTATTTTATTATTATAATATACCTTCCTTGCGTCCCGTGCATATGTGAGTTCATTGTCATGTATTTCAAAAAGTCCAGAATGGAAAAAATATTTAAAACAATACCCCCTATTCAGTAACTATTGTAACTAAAATAGGAACGTGCTAAAATTGTAGATTTTAGATTTACGGTCTTATTTCAGCGTTATAAAATGTCAACTTGGACTAAATGGAATAGGAACGTACCTATATTTGCCGGAATGTTCTTAAAAAGTTCCTGAATTAGATGTTTTTTGAATAATTATGAAAACTATGAAAATTTCATAATTTTCATAATTATTCATAATACGTTTGATTCATTAACTTTTTAAGAACATTCCGGCCAATATAGGTACGTTCCTATTCCATTAAGTCCAAGTTGATATTTTATAATGCTGAAATAAGACCGTAAATCAAAAATCTACAAATTTAGAACGTTTCTATTTTAGTTACAATAGTTACTGAATAGGGGGTAATTTTTGACATCCTCTACTGGGAATCAAACCGTGGTCATTGAGAATCAATATTCCTTGATAGGAACCAATATATCCCGTTTGGAAACAAACCGAGGCCGTCGGCAAAGTAGTCAGACGCCATACGATGCCACAGTGTTTGTTACAAAAAATTCCCGTTCGTTTCTAAATTCCCAAAAAAAATCATAATATGACAGGTGCTGAAATTTTTAAAATTATATATCTATGATAGCAATATAATGAGTGATTGGTTTGTAAATTGAATTCTATGATATCTCTAAATTATTAAAATATCTAAAGTAACCGTGGCAAAGTTGGTAAGGATTTTGGCTTTTGAGCGCTCCGTCCTGGGTTCTATCCCCAGCAGAGGTAATTACATTTTTCACGCAAATATTGCTTTTCTGGACTGGAAACACTGTTAATTTGGATGATATTGCCATATGCCAATAAACTCGCCATTTGCGCATTGTGCAAGGAAGTGTATATAATTTTATCATAATTTTACAAAATCTAAATGAAAATATTTATATTTTTACATATTTCTATTGTTTTTCGTGGTTTGATGATTTTTCAAGTTGATAATCATGCAAATCATACCAAAACAATAATGGGAGGTATATTTTTACAGACTACTTTTTAATATCAACATCTAGATGAAAATCATAATTTTTGTTTTGATGATTTTTTTTAAAGTTTATAAGGTATCCGGTGGCCATCTGAGAGTGGTGATATTGCATATCATTTAATATTCAGCAAGTGGGTTCCGTCTCCTGGGTTAAAAATAATCGTCTCGAAGCGAGCATTGGACCATATCTCTAGGTTTACTTATCGCATTTCTCGTATTTTCAACGTTACTAATATAAACATAATGGCGATAGCAAATGGGCGAGAGAGCGGGACAGGGCATTATGATCGGCCGATGAAGAATTCGTGCCACACACCCACGTCAAAATATTATTCAGTCGGCCATCTTTATATTGGCTGCTTGCGCGCGCATTGTTTACTAGTATTGCTACATAGGAAAAATATCGGGACTGCATTGTTTCGACACTGACTGAGGACATAAGGAATTCTAGATTGACACCGCGACACCAAATATAATTATTATTCTTTATGAAACCGTTACAGATGAACCAGTTTCGATCATCATTCATTGTTGAGAACACACGCATATAATTTTTGTGCCAGAAAACGTTTACAAAATGAACAAAAAAAAACCTTTTGATGATAAATTTGAAATAAATTACCCCCCAATTATAACTGTCAATCATATTTATTTTTTAGGATAAAAAATATGAACATACTAACTCAAGTTAACTCTAGCAGCAAATTAGTTCGACCCTGAAACAGTGATTCAAATGTGATGTTAATTTATAAGTATACTTTCATTTTAGATATGAATCAATTTCATTTCAATTTATTTTAAAAAAATAATGGTAAATAACAATACGTTTTAATTGATTATACATTTTAGACCAATCTAAAAAAATTGTGATTTTATTACTAAAAGTGAAATCATTATTCGATATATAACGAATTAAATTAAAGTCTTTTGTTGATATCGTTGTGAAATTGAATAAACAGTAAAGATAATAAATAGTTGACCGAATTGATTAAGGTCAGGGATAGATCTAGGTAGGTTCACGTAATTCAAATTCTCACACCTATCCAGGTTAATTGTGTAATAGACACAACCCCCCTCGGTCTTCACCCACTGCTCCTCACCCCTCCCGCCTTTCCATAATATAACGGTAAGGTCGTCTTTTTATAGTAACGACTGAGATTTGATATGAAAAACCACCATTTTCTAAATCCAACTCTACGCACTGTCACGTGATTCTCCATGAAAAATTATATGACATGAAGTTCTACACAATATACGAATATATTTTGAATTTAACTTTTTTAATATTTTTTTATCTTACTCATCAAAAATATGTATTTAAAAAAAACTACCTTCGGGTTAAAATTGCTATTACGTGATTAAAAATACTTAGATAATGTTTAGTACAAAATAAATGTCAAAATTGTATACTTAGTTGTAGAAATATTGAATCCATGTAAAAACACTTCACTTAAACTTGTCATTGTTACGCTGTGTTCTCGGTTTTGTTGTTTTAAAAAAGCATTTCACCACAAAATATTTTGTTTTTGATTTCAACAGAAAAAATATTTGTTAGAATAATGTGTCTCTTGTATAGAGAAACAAACTACAAAAATATATGTATCACAATGTTAGAACCGAAATGATAGACAAGTAAAAGAAGAATAACTCTATTGTTTTCATTACACTGCTCACACAAATTTATTAATTTGTTATTAAAGCGTCTTGACACAACACTCACCGTTACCAAAAGCACTTCAATTTAGATATATGCAAATATAAACTTAAAAATCAAAAGAAATAACAATTTACGTAGGATAGTAAAAACGCTGTATCCGAAAAAAAAACGATAAATAAAATTCCAACGCGGCAACACTCTTTATGGCGGCGTTCTAAATACGAATTTTTGACATTCGAAACCGCCCGCTCAATTCGCGCGGGAATCTCTCGGCATATAGAAAAATTGTATGTGTGATGAAAAAATTTCGAGGTTATGTTGGTGGATGACGGAACTTACAATGAAACTTTGTCGGCTAAATATTTCGTGTCACGATTCATCGCCCGTTTGGAAAGCCAACGCCTGCGGCGCGACCAGTGGTCGTGTGTTTGGGAGTTAAACTGACGAGGCTCACTCGCGTGAGGAAAGGACTCAACTGCTCGCTAGCGCCACAATCGACGGCCGCGATAAACTATAAACCCCTCCAAAGAGTTTTCCATCTCCGCTGGAAAACAACATCCATACACCGTCTACCTGATGATTCCAAAAGGGAATCACATAAGTATCTGTTGTATCATTCAAACGTATTCATAGATACGGAGTTCATTATAGCTCGTTCGACTGCCGACTTTGCGTTCCAAATATCTACAGGTTGAACCATGAATCGTTTTTCTCCAATACGTTATTGAATTAATAGAACGATCATAAGTTTTCGTCAACATACTTTAATGTCATTCTATTTAACACTTAGATAAAGCAAATTTATTTATTGAACACACGTCATTATTATCTCTGTCGGCCTTCGTGGCTCAGTTGGTTAGATATATTACTCATGAGCCAAAGGGGTTCGATTCCCGGTGGAGATAAAATAATTGTGCTTTCAGACAGGCTTTGTGAGGCGATAAATATCGTAAGTCTCTAGAATGTGTGTGTTATCGGGTATTTGAGAAATTAGTATTTGACTTATGAACACCTGTTAGTTGCCCGAGAAGCTATACAAAAAAAAATAATAACTGATAAGCAAATGAAATTATGGTCTTGCATATTCTATTATATTTTGGTCATATTCTAGCATACTCAATCTTGTTTTTTTTCTTTACTTTTTCAAAAACATAAAATAAAAAGTAGGTACATACCCATCCCTTCGGTACCTCCCGTCCCTTCAGTACCTCCTACCTCCCTTCAGTTTCTCCCGTCTCATCCATCCCTTCAAGCCCTTCATTACTTCCCGTCTCTTCATTACCTCCCGCCCTTTGGTGCTTCCTGCCTCACTTCATTTCCTCCCGGCTTTTCCATTCCTTCAGGGAAAATGTCAAATGACAAATAGGTATGTTCGTATTTCTATGTCGATCATTTAAAAAAAATCAATGGTGAGATTAAATAACTAAATAAATTTAGTTCAGTGGTCGATCTTAATAAATCCCCCCCTCCTCCTGATCTTCAAACAAACGACACATCACTCATATTTAGGTACTTTAAAAACAAAATTGAAGCCTATAGACATTTATTAAATATGTATGTCAATTAACTTAAATATAATATCAAAAGATAATCAGAAACTGAGTCATGTTTCAATTTTGGATTATTTAAAATTTTGTCGCAATCAAAGAATATTTCAATTAATTAATAGTAATTGGCAAAGTACTCATTAGAAATTTGAGAAAAAAATATATAAAATATCTAAGCATAATATAAATAATTTAAAATTTACTGTCAAAAAAATATTCGGAGGAACTAAACTGATATAACCATTATATTAAGAAACGATAATTGTCAAATATTGTTTTCATGTGATGGAAATACGTTCTTGGAAGTTCAATGACATTCAATAAATATTTGTCAAGTCTTTGTTATATTACAGGGGTGTCAAACTCAATTTTGCAGAGGGCCATATATTAAATTAAGAATATGTAGGCGGGCTAGATTCAAATAAAAAAAATGTGCTGAATTATTATAACATTTTATTTTTTTTAATTATATAGGATATAATATACGGTTGTTAAAAATCATATCAAAGTTATAAAAGAGGGTAATTATTTTGAGCTCGAGGATCCAGATACCTGACTTCTCTTGTTTTTGACAAGCTCATTCGTTGTAATTATTTTAAGAATTGATTGGAGATGTTCATTTGTAAGTCTTGTGCGATATTTGTTCTTATTTATTTTCATGACTGAAAACATCTGCTCACATAAATAGGTGCTACCAAAGATGCACAGAATGCCGGGTTAATTCCGGGTAGTTATCCAAACTCTTGAAATATTGTGTATTAAACGTAAGAGTGTTAACCTCTTTAATTTTTTCTTTCAAAATACTGTCCGATTGAAGATCTATCAACTCCATTTGTAAATGAACTGGTGCCTGTGAAGCTTCAAAATTGAATGGATTGTTGAAAATTGGGAATTCACTTTCATTCATTCCGACACGCGCTGCCCTTGATATTACTTATAAATGTAGTGTACGTATTTTAAAACTTCCGTTGAGGAATCGAGTGAAGTCTAAAAGCTCTAAAAAAACATGATTCTTCTTCTGTGATACATTGCGATTGCGGCCCGCGGGCCGTATCTTTGACATGACTGTTATATTGGATGTAAAAAAATCTTGGCGGTTGAACCCGCATATATTTCTATGTTTTCATAAAACAACATGTCGTTAATATGCAGAAGGGATTTTTCGTAATAATCGGTAATCTAGTTCTCCTTTCTTCTTCGTCATACGTTAGGTCATTAGACCAGTTTGTGAAAGTGAACTATCGTGGGAGAAGGATGTTCAACTGTCCTTTTGTAAAAAATGTCATTGTGTTTGTCTGGTTTAATTTTTTTAAATTTCTTTCTCTTCGCAGGTTCCGGGTCGTCTTATATTGTTGGGTATTTCTGTCTTAACAACTACCGTCGTCAATGTTCGATGTGGTCTTCTGCTACGTCCCCATCTTGTATGTCCTCGACACCGCATGACACAATCTTAATACGTTATTATCTTTTCTAAACCTTAGAGATATATAAATCAGTACTCGATCATAATCTAATCTTAATGTATATTCAATCATAAAAAATCGTATTGTTCAAAGTATGAAATTGTCATTAATTTTTATATAAATTTATGAAATTAATTTAATCTGAAAAATTTCTAAAATGTGAATATAATCTTAATATTTTTTTAACAGATTTTTAATTATCTCAATAGAGACGAAGTTGGAATATTTATTGTAGGAGAACCGGGAAATCAAGGCACCTACAGGGCTTACGACCTGTCATCGGCTGGTTTACGTGATCACTTTATGCGCTTGCGCAACGTTCACCAATTATGCCTTTTTAATGAGATCCCTATCAATTCAATTTTGAAAGTTCTATATATTGTAATACTGAAATTCTTTTCGCTTGAAAATAAGGAATTTTTACTACAGCCATCTATGGGTGAAATTATGAACAACAATCTTATTATTTTTATTTATTTTGTTGGAACGCCATCTATTGAGAGAATTGATTTTTGTAAATAATGAAAGCTACAATTCTTATATCTGAGGTGACAATGCATTTTTCGCATAGAAGTCACCCCTGAATTGCGCCAGACTTATAAGGTCATTTTTGTCTTATTTACCTACTTGTACCAATGTGTAAGTAATCGAATATTTTTATTATTGCATATGCGCAAACATTGGATTTTTTTCCAAAAAAAAATCCAATGTTTGCATATGCAATAATAAAAATATTCGATAATCTTAATAATTTTCAAGCGTAGCCCAGCTGATTCCTGATGCTTCCCTTGGTGGTTCTTTCTGCAATCGAGTGAAGAATCATCATTTCAACCATTCTAAGACAGTTTTTTGTCTGGAATCGACTCTTACTTCTATCCCACATTGAGAGGAATTTCGCAGCCACCTACCCCATTGGGAACGTTTTAAAGCTTTAAGCTCTGTTTATCTCTGTTCTATCCATATGTCATAATCTCATGTTGTTATTTTATAATATTTAAAACATAATATCCACCAATTCATACAAAATTTTATTCCGTCCACATCCTCAACATTATATAATTTTTAAATTGTTTACAAAAAAATATTGGTTATACATTAAATTGTTTAGTATAAATAATGTAGTAGAATAACCACGGTTTTGAACTATAGCTGCTCAAAAAATAAACCATTAACATAGCATTTTGCTGAAAGAAAAATATTAATATAATATTTTTTTCTATATAATTTGGTTCGCAAACGCGACTTTCATACACCGGTATCGCTCAATGCGTCTCATTCTGATTAAGTGACAGTTGAAAAAACAATCATTAACTTAACTTAATTAACTTAATTTTAACATTTTTTAACTTGATTTGTACCTAATTTTTTTGTCTCCTTCATTTTCAACTCTAATTTTTAGTACGCAATGTCTTAACGAAATTATATATGTGGAAAATATACCATTGATTATGTCATAGAAATATACCTAAACGGTAAATTTAATATATTTTACGAGTATTCATATAAATACGATATCTCAATTATCTCGTTTATTCGACTTTGTTGTCAAATTAATATTTTGTGGGAACTTTCTGACAATAATAATTGAAAAGACAGGAAGAGATAAATTAAAGATAATATCGACAAATTGACATGAATACATATTTCTTTTTTCTTTATTTATTCGTAAATTAAATTCAAACTTGCTCTTTATTTTCATATTCTTCGAAATCACAGATAAAATTTTGTAGTAGGTTATGCTCTAATCTAATGTTTTTTTAGTATCTAAATAAGTATCTATAAAATGAAGCCTTCATGCTGTTATATGACAACTTTTTCCAACTAACCAATATAATATAAAAAAAAACAGATCAATGCGTAAATTGAATATAATTAAAAAAATAATCAAAATGCAACAATTGCATTGATTGGGAATAATTCACCAATCCAGAAACTCAACATATCAAAGGATTAGGTTCGCGGGTCCTTCGTCGCACAGTCGAACCTTCTTTATTTTAGTCTCTTTATGCACCTTCTTCCATTCGGTCTTCAACCAAAGAGTTTCTTCACCGTGAAATGGTCCCTTTACTGCATATCAACCCATTCTTTTTAAATAATGAATATATCCTTGTAACAATTACATCCTTATACATTCTCTAAATTAATCATAAATGCTTGAGCTATGGGTGAAAGAAATCGGTCGTGGCAGGATTCGAACTCGCGATCACTCTATTACTAACCTAGCGCTCTCCCACCATTTATATTAGGTCCTTACATATGAAATTGGCGTTTTGTATGGGAGGAACATAAAGTCGATTTTTTTAATATAATATATTGAGTATCATTGCTATCTATGCACTTTTGCCATCTCATAGGTAGTGCATCGATCCCTTTACTAAAAAAAACCATTCGGACGGGAATCAATAAATCTTTGAAGACTGTTTGGACTGTCTCAAACGGAGTTGAATATTTTCCCTTGCAAGAAGTTATCCAAATTTCGAAAAAAATGGTAATCTGTTGGGGCAAAGTTCGGAGTGTACGGTGGATATCTTAGACATTCCAATGGAAGCTCCTCTAATTTGGTCTGTTGTGCAGTGTGTGGTCTAGCGTTATCATGAAGCAACAGTGGCCTAGAGCCCAGCCTAGGTTGTTTAGCAGCTAGCTTTTCCATCATGGTTTGCAGTTGCTGACAATAGACATCTGTCGTAATCGTCTGGCCAGATTTAAGAAAGCTGTAGTGAACGACACCAGCACTAGTCCACCAAACGCTCACAAGTAACTTTTTTGGAGTCAATTTTCGCTTGGGGCATGGTTTGGCTGGTTCGACAGGGTTCAGCCATTGCGATGAGCGCTTCCGATTATCGTATAGGATCCACTTTTCATCACAGGTAATGATTCGATTTAAAATCCGTTCATTATTGTGCCGGTTGAGTAAAGCAACGCAGCAGTCAACGCGCGTTTGTTGATTTGCTTCACTCAATTCATGAGGTACCCACCTTTCAAGCTTTTCACCTTCCCAATTTGCTTCAAGTGGATTAAAACAGTTTTATCACTAACACCGCAGCCTGCAGCTAACTCGGACGTGGTTTGCGATGGGTCCACTTCCACAATAGCCTTCAATTCTTCATTATCAACTTTGGTCTCCGGCCGTCCACGGGGCTTGTTCTGCAGGTCGAAATTTCCAGAACGAAAACGTTGGAACCAAAAACGCACTGTGTTTTCTTTTGCGGCACCGCACCGTCGCCATACATATCATTAATCGAGCCGTTTCTGCAACACTGGTGCCACGGTGGAACTCGTACTCGTAAATAACGCGATATTTCAAGTTTTCCATTTTGTAAACTGAGTGACGCAAAGAAAAAAACAATTGAGGAATAAACAAATGAATTATATTTTTCGAAACACAAATACATGAGTAAATAGAAGTATAAACTTGAATTTGGAATTCCTAACCAAAGAGAAGATATTTGAGATCAAAGTTGCCAGTACGGCAAAACGCCAATTTCATAATATGTAAGGACCTAATATATCCATCATACAAAATTATACATAAAAATTACAAGAACAAAAGAAAAAGAAAAGAATAACGCATCAATATACAAACAAAAACAAAACAATATAGTCGGCCTTCGTGGCTCAGTTGGTTAGGTATCTGACTGCTGATCCAAAGGTCCAGGGTTCGATTCCCGGTGGAGACACAGTTTTTAAATGTGTTTTCAGTCTGGATCTGTGAGACGATTAATATCATAAGTCTCCAGAATGTGTTAACTTGTTATTGGATGCGTGTTAAAGTAATATTTGACATAGTACCTGTTAGTTGCCTGAGAAGCAATAACAAATAAATAAATAAATATAACCGTAAATTTCTAATAAACTCGTTGAAGTCACTGCATAATTGATGCTCATCTTTAGTCAAGTTACGTACCAGCTACTTGAACAATAGAATTGCTATACCCCACAATAATTGATACAAGATTACAACAAGCCTAGAAAGAAAGAAAGAAAAAGAAGAATGAGAGAAGATATTCGAAATAAAAGCTAGACTTCCCGGCACATTTAGTTAGATATCAAATTGCTGTCCCAAAGGTCCAGGGTTTGATTCCCAGTGGAGAGGGATCAGTGTAACATAAGACACATATTCTCCAGAATGTGACAGCATGTTATTGGCAGGGGCGTGCCTAGAACCTTTGGACTATGCAAACCCTGAAAGAAATTGAGAAATTTCGAAAATTTAATGTTTTTTTAGCATCGTTGATCATTTGAGTGGCCATGAAAATATTTTAAAATCACATGCCACTCAAAATATTTTAAAATATTGTTGCAAGTGGTATATAAGTACCCAACTGGTGTTGTTTTGTATAGTATTCTGTCAAAAATGTGAATTTATTTAACCTCGTTACAGGTTTATCCTGGTGAGGTTGAATACATTATAATATAATATTAATTGTACTCAATAAATTGTAAGATTTTTAAAAATAAATAAATATTTACATTTGTGGACCTGTCAAGCATCGTATCTACATACGGTTCAATTATATAATTATTACGGTTCAATTATTTCGGTTGTAGTATGGTTTCAATAAAAAAGACAAAAAAAATTACCTGAATGTCAACTTAATATCCATATGCAAGCCAAGATTTTCAGCTTCTATAAGCAATTCCGCTACTGGTTATTGAGTACGTGTTAAATTAATATTTGACAGTCACCCGAGAAGCAATAGAAAATAAAATAAAAATGAATGCACGATAATCGGGGATCTAATATAATGACGCACACCACGGTACATAATGAAAAATACGCAAAATGTGCGGCGGGCGGGCTATGTAACAATTTTTATCGATTCATATTACGAACTTTGACAATTTTCCAAGATTGTTGGAGAAAATGGCGCTCAACGGTGAACTAGAAACAAGAGATAAAAATACCTTAACGCTGTCGGAATACTTAGGCGGACGGCGGAGGTAAAGAACGACACTCAGACTTCCGAGGAAGAACCTAATAACTGCATAACAAAATAGTTCATTTCAACAATGTTAAACAGTTCTGTCCCTTCACACACTCAGATTTATTTTTTTATTTTCATAAAAGTTTTACATCAAAATAATTGGGATCTCACTAGCCTACAGGCTATCATTGAGTTTCCCATACAAACAGGTCAAGACATATTACATTCCTTAAGTTACAGTATTAAAATTATAATATGGGATACATGTTTTTTTTATTTAATTACTTCTAATAAATGAATCAAATTAATGTTTTTAATTACCTTCTAAAGTATTTTTTTTAAATATAGTTTTAACTGAGGATATTTTATCAAGTTTATCCATACCACTTGGAAGGATGTTAAATATTTTCGAACACAAACTATGCTTAATTTCAGTGTCCTTTCACCAGGGCCGGATTAATGTGTTTTTGCGCCCGTAGCAATATATTTGAATCCGCCCCCCCCCCCCCCCATTTTTTTTTGGAATTTTAAATGTAGAACAATTTAAATTATGTAAAATTACATCGGGTCTAAAATGAATAAGCGGGATTTTTACATACACACCATCATGCCGAGTCTCTATCCGGGTGCGTAAAGAGAACCGAGCTTCATACCTGCGAATTTTCGATTTATATGATTAAAATTTTATAATTTTAAGCGCCCTTTTTAAGACTACCGCCCTGATTGCTATATAATTTATCCGGCCCTGACTTTCACCGTAATATAGTGTGTCCATCTAGGAATTATCAATTTATTGTGCATAACTTGTTTGGAATTATATTTATATTGTTTACAGGTAATTTATATTCATTAGAGAAGTAATGATTTAATATGACTCGATAAGTATATTACCTACTCGATAAGTGTACTCGATAGATTGCAATCTGATGAGGCACTGCAAAGAAATATTTGTAAAAATACTATTATTAGTGAATTATATCTTGATTTGTATTATAAAATTATTATGTTAAATAAATAAAAATAAAAAGTGTATAATTTGTCAACTGGGAGTATTCCTGTAATACTGAATATCATTTAATCATTGTCTTTACATTCAGATAAATCTTTTTTAAAAAATAGTATTTCAAATTATAAATGTTATTGAGAGCCTACTAACCATTGCTTCGTGTATGGAAATGACCATGATTGCTAAACATTTCTTAAGAAATATTTTGTAATAAAAGCCTAATTAAATGTATAAGTGGAACTAGTGTGTAGATTGTGCTAGTGACAATTTAATTAAATCCATGTTGAGGTGCCAACTTTGACGTATAAAAATGTGATTTAGTTTGGTAGAATATATTATAGAACTTTGTAGAATTAACGCGATAGAAATTAGATCACTAAAAAAATTTAATTATACAAGGGAAAAAATGATGGCACTGCAAAAATCTAGAAACATATTATGTCTTTCACAATGGTTGAAAAAAGACAAATTATAATCACATATGTAATAGAACAATGTAAACAAAAAATAAATAAAACACTGTAATGTTAATACAAAAATGAAATCAACCGTTTTCACGAATTATTAACCACAAGGTAATTTTTGAGAACAAATTAACGTGTGTGTACTAATTTTCATGGATTTTTGCCACTGATATGTAGGTATGCATTATTTTCTCCTATCATCATCATCATCATCACTGGCACTACAGTCCGCTACGGACCCTGGCCTCCTCCAGAAATTGTCTCCATCCCTCCCTGTCGACCGCCAGTCATCTTAAATTTATAAGGTCCATTTCTCTTATATCGCACAGCACGTCATCCAGTCAACTCGACCTAGGTCTGCCTCTACTTCTTCTGCCTTCTGAACAGGTGTCTTACACCTTTTTAGGAATACGGTCATCATCCATCCGGTAAACATCTCCAAGCCAACGTAGGCGGTGAATTTTAATAATTGGACTACATTATTTTCTCCTATAAGGATCATTAAATAAAAAAAAACAACGTAAAAGAATCATAAAATAACATTGAATATATTCACACTTTAAATTCATCGCAAGACGACTTTTCAAAATGTATATTTTAAAAACAACACAGTCCCTAAATTTGAATATATATATTGTCGATGTCAAATTGATTTTGATGTCTACGTGAAAACCGTGTGGGAGATGTTGTGAAATAATTAGCGGCATTTAGTGTATTGTGGTAAGTAGTCTATCTGACTGTCTCTTCACACACCATCCTACACACAACGTTCGTTGTCATCTAAGATAACTTTCTTGTTTCTACTTGTCTTAATCCCCGGTACACAACCTACACATCTGCACATTTGTAAAATTGTAGTTATTGTCACCACTAGAATGATGTAGTAGACACTACTGGATGTAATAATAATAATAATATTTTTTTTTTCATTATTCTGCGCTTCAACGAGTGTCGCTATAAACATGTTTAAAAACGAGTGGGTTGTGGCCAACGTTAAACTCCTCACTAACAAGTCATTCTATAAAGTATTTAAATTTGGATGGAAAATATTTAGCATTTTCATGAAAAGAGTTTGTTAAATTATTTTTTATTTAAATATTTTATTATGAAAATTCTATAACCTTCAATGCCATTTTATGAAAGTGATGTGGCATTTTAGCAATTTGAAAATGTAATTATCAAATTGTATGTTTCCTAAGCTTTGAGTCACTTTGAAATATTTTACGATGAAACTTAGAATACAATCTCAGCATACTATTTGAAAATAAGCAATAAAAAAGAATAAACTTAAAAATTGCGAATGGCTAAATCCCCACTATGTCCCATTGGGGTAGTGAGGAGTAATAATAACGAACTCAGTATATAGGTAGCAGGGGCGTGCCTAGATCCTTCGTACTAGGCAAACCCTGAAAGAAAATTGGTCGAAATGTCGAAAATTTAATGTTTTTTAGCATCGTTGTTCATTTAAGTGGTCATGAAAATATTTTTAAATCAAATACCAAAATAATATTTACATTTGTCTTTTTACCATTTTGAAAATAAAATTTCAAATTTTAAGTTTCCTGAGCTTGGTGTCACTTTGAAATATTTGACAATTAAAAAAATTCAGAAGCACTATTCACATAATTATCCTTAAAAATATAATGGGGTCTAATCGAGTATTATCATATTTGCAAAATTTGAAAATAATCGAATGAGTACTTTAGTCTGTTACCTACCGATAAAGTAAAATGAACACGCCGTACATAGCAAACACACAGATACATTGAAATGAAACTTTCAGAATACAATCTCAGCATGATACTAGTTGATAATCTGCAATAAAAAATACTCTTAAAAATTGCGAAATCATAACTCCCCATTATATACCCTTGGGTTAGTGAGGAGTAATAAATTATATGTTATAATGCGGAGATAGGTATCTTCTTCGTTTTCACTCATCCGATTCGTCTTCAGTTCAGCTTTGTGATAAACCATATACTTTTTTAACGGGAATACACTAACTTCTCCATGTCAGCATTCCGGCGAAAATTCTACAACAATGTTCTAGGAAATTCTTTTGGACCCATTTTGGACATTGGATCATGTAGCCACGAAGAACAACTTCAGGGCTTTCGAGACTTTTTGTCATATTTTTATTTTATTTATTTATTTTGGATATCCAACAGTACAGTACAATATAATAACACAGTAAGGGATTAAGAACAATTGAAATAACAGCAAATGACAGACAACGGTACATGATAACAGGACATCATGTCAAATGATTGTTAAAGTTTGACCTACAATTTTTAACAAATGAGAAAAAAAATTAAGGATCATACCTGGAACATACAAGCAACAATACAAAGAAGATTACACAATATGACCATAACATGGGATTCTAACGTACTAAGGCTTAACGAAAAAGGTGTACTAGTGACCTTTAGGTTGATACATATTATATAATAATATGTACATATGTACTAGAATGTGGAATTTTGAGTAATGTTAACAGTGCAAAGTTGGCGCTTTATCGCAGTTTTGAACGAGACAAGAGATTGAGTATGAAAGAAGTCAATGTTATTGATCAGGTTATATATTCGGAGCACTCTTATCTTTAATTTCAATGTACTGTTTCCTTATAATCAGTTCTACTGTTTTCTTATAATGAGTTCTACTGTTTTCTTATAATGAGTTCTACTGTTTTCTTATAATGAGTTCTACTGTTTTCTTATAATGAGTTCTACTGTTTTCTTATAATGAGTTCTACTGTTTTCTTATAATGAGTTCTACTGTTTTCTTATAATGAGTTCTACTGTTTTCTTATAATGAGATCTACTGTTTTCTTATAATGAGTTCTCTTTTGCTTTTTAAAGTATAGTGTCTACAGTGGCTACCAAATATTATACCCACAGACAAAAATCATTGAACTTTGACAAGTACAAGGATATGTATGTCGCAGTCAATCTACATAGTTTATATAAGTTTAAAATTTTTCAACTAGAAAAAAAAATACAAAAAAAATCATTGAACTTTTACACAAGAACAGCATTTTAAGAAGAAAAATGGCAATAAAAAAAACAATAATTCCAGAAAAATTTAATTTGAAACAATGTATAAATAACAATTAATTCAGAATAAAAATTCAATACAGTTGATATTCATAAATATGCAACTATAAAAATATTTAACTTTGGAATTGTTATAGAGAATAAAAATTTCATAATAATAAAACCCATTTATTACACCAATTATTCGAAAATTGAACCTGATCTATGTTAAAAATAAACATGTGTATATCAAGGGGTACAAAGTTTTCTTTTCACATATTAGGTACAAAGTGTAATTGTGTAAGTACTATTTATATTGATTCACAGTATATTATTTATTTTTCTTTCACATGTTATGTATTTGAATTTAAAACAACTGCGTTTGAAATTGCCAGTGTGAAAATAAATAATTTATGGTTTTAGGTGAAATATTTTTGAATTTCATGTAATTTATTCAAATTATTTTTTGATTTTTTTTTACTTATTTAGGATGATTATAAATTTCTCATTTGAGTAGAGCTGTTTGTTATGTTTCATTATAATCACCTCGAAATTGTGTCAGGTAGGATATCTTCTTCGTCCGTGTATTATTATTTATGTCTAACACTCCAGCCCCCTCCAGCCAGACAATGTGTCATTTAGCTCATGAAAAGAAACAAGAAAAGATAACTCAATGTATGAAAGTGACAGTTGCCAGTCACGTGACAACTGTCACTTCCATACATTGAGTTATCTTTTCTTGTTTCTTTTCTTGAGTTAAATGACACGTTGTCTAGGGGGGCAGATATTTTCGTGTCAGCATAAATCTAAGCATAAAGGCTTAGAGTTAGTCAGACTCTTCTTTATATTATGTTCTTTGAGTTTTGCAAGGGGCCGTTATTAGTCCCCATAAACAGAACATTTGGTGGTGGAGAAGAACAGTGAAGATATTCTTTGTTTATTCATCACAATTACATACTATGTTCTTAACCGCAAATGTGATATTTTATATTATCGGTTCTGAAGGGATCCCTCATTTAAATTAGAACTAAAACCTAATCGCATTTTATGATAAACGATTTAATATTTTTGGAAAAAGTTTTTAGATAAGTTTTTATGCTACCATATAAGTGACAGATTAATAAACATTTAGGTATTTATACAAAAAATAACTTTTATGTTGAATCGTAATATATCTTTATTGTAATATAATACCTACTTACCTTTTTTCTTTATATTTAATACTTTCTCTTTGTTCAATTTTTGTTGACTCAATCGAAAGAGAAAAAATGATTATTTCCGTTATGAAAGCAGAATTATTTTAAAAATAAAAATTCAATGTAATGTTTTTGTATTATATTTATTTAGCCTTGCAATGTATATTTAAGCAAAAAATAAACAGCAGGGCTACTCATGAAGTTGATTACAGTAAAATTAAGATCAGCTTAAGACTTTAACAATCTTTGAGGCTAAATTAATTGAATAATAATATATTTTGATACAACAATTAGTGAGAATTTCATACTAAACGATGATATTAACAAATATTTATGATTAAATGTAGAGAAAGATAAGGATTGGATTATAATTGAGTAATGATTTATACATTTTTTATATTAAGGCAAGCTAAGAACGCATTAAGAACGTGTCATGAGTAGCCCTCATTTTATTTTTGATCCAAGGTAGCAATATTTATATTAGGATGAATGGTCCATTTGAGAAATTATTCGCGGATGCCTCGTTAATCGGAAGAAATCATTTTTACCTACATAATATTTTACATACCTCGGTATTAAAAAATCTCAATACACAAAAAATAATCAAAGCGCAACTATTTGTATACAAAGTTAAAAAAATAATATTTGCAAAGTCAAGGAATAAGATCTTTTTGATGTATAGTCAAATTATTCACGGATGCCAACATAGTACCTTCATCATATGTAGTTTATACATAGTGCATTTATTGCGGTCTTGTTTAAATATTATAAAGATTTTCCTCTCTTTATAATAATTATTAAAATAATTGTGTGTCCGTTTGAATGTAGAGTTAGGAATGATAATCCGATGAATTGAGGTGTAAAAATTGTCCACGATGCTATGTTGGACCATCTGTCATTCTGTGACACTAGCGGCTGTCACTACAGCAGAGTAATGACAACTAAACTTATATAACTATATTTTTATACTTTATTATTATGTTGTAATTTACGGTCGTTGGATTATAGTAGGGTGTACATACTTCTCCATCTGACAAAGGTCTTGAAAGGTTATAAAAAATCACAAAGAAAATAACCATATACTAATAACAAAAAAAAACAATATTTGTTTGATTCCTTATACGAAGTTTTGGTATCAATAGCTATCAATGCGTATGTTAATATTAAAATATCAACATATACGAATAATTTTAAACGTACAAAAGTTAAAATCTTAACAATATACTTAATAAATAACAAAAATTACATAAGTGCTGTAACTTAATCAGCCCACCTTTGTTTTTTACATGAAGGTACATACACTCACTGCTATATTATAAATTAATTATTCATGTCTAATGTGACTCCTGAAAAGAATATGTCCTCGGACCTGATATTTTCAAAAATTTTATACGTGGTAAGGCATCCATCGGTGCAGTGGTGATTTTTGATCGACGGCGTTGGTGTTATTTTTTATGTAAAAAGAACGTGGAGCCCGTGGAGGTGTGCCTTGTTCGACTGTTTGGTATGTTGAAGTCAATAATATTCAAAAGGTCTGTCTGTACAGTCATTATTTGAGTTTATTATGTTAGTTCAGTGCGTCTGAGGTCCTTCGTCTTTTATAATATGAAGGTATTACTGCTGCAACATGCATCGGACCCAAATATTTGTAACTAGTGAGTTCTCCGCAAAAATTTCCAACAAAAAAGTATTATTTAAGTATATTATTTGTAGAATGTTAATGCGATGAGTTTTTTTTTCTATTTATTGGCAGAGTTCCATGCTTTTAGCATTGAAGCAAAATGAATACATCATTTTAATTACATTAATATTTAAAAACTTCAAAACACGTCACAGCGCGTATTTGAATTGAAATAATCTAAAGGTTGAACCAAATTTAACTCAAATCTGGATTAACTGTGGCTTAGAAAGTAATCTTCGGTGTTCGACATAGGCATTGCAAATAACTCCGTCGCCAGTGGTATACTCTACACTACAATGCAGGGGCTCCAGTGAAGCTAAGGCGAAACTCGCCTTCAAAAAATTGAGCGTAGTTTATTTCAAAAACTCGATTTTTTTTCTCTACAAAGCGCAAATACGCTCAATTATTGGATATGGTGACACTTTGGAGTGACGCAGTGAATACCCTCGATGCGGTCCAAAGGCGTGCTGTACGTCGAAAGGTGAGCCAAGCCAGAAAATTTGGGGCCAGTAAACCAATCAGATGACAAAATTGTATAAGTACGATACAAAAGAATAAAATCGAAAAAAAACTATAGAAAATATACATTATACTAAGATAAATAATAATAATAATAATGGTGAGATTTTATTTCAGTTCGTGAGCAGGGGGGTGCAATGCAACACAAACCATATCATATATACCTACAACATTTAAAAATAAGGTATAAGTACATACAAATAAAAATAATAACGGAGAGAAAAGTAAGCATAAAGAGCAAACAAAAATATATACCTACATATATGTATAACCGTAATAACAAAAATTATTCATTTAAATAAAAAGAACAACAGAAAAAATAAAAACAAATAAATAAATTAAGGCAAAAAAACATCATAGACAAAAAAAGGATTGAGAAAGAACGTGGAGGGGAAATCGGTATCAGGAGTTAAGGTATAAATATTCCTATTTTAGATTTTTCTTGAAAATACAAAGTTAACTGGACGACACAATATCCAGACTTAGACTATTCCAGGTTTTCTTAAGGTTAACGAGCTGAAAAATTGTGTTATGGACAGGGATGGATAGTGTCGTACGTTCAGCAGATCGGAGTGGAAGTCTATGATTGGATACATAAGTGAATTTGTTTTTAAGTTACTGTGGCAGGTTTAGATCTTCTGAACAGAGTCAAAGACGATTGCTGAATACCGAGAGTAAGAGATGCTTCGCTTTGCTGCAGCCAATGTCAATCTACCAAACAATATTCCACACCCTGATTCATGTAATTGCTATAAAAACTCGAGTATAAACCCATATATTTTTTATTTTATATAATTTATAATCAAAATTTTAACCAATTTACTGTCACAATTCTTTTCCCGTTCTTATTTCTTCCCGAAAAATTCCGAACATACAATGGATTATGCCAGGGCGACGCACTGGCCTGCCTGTTGTTTAACACTGTAGTGCCGGAAAAAGCCATAAGGGACTCAAATATAGAGAGGACCGGTACCACCGGTTGACATAATGGCTAGAACCCTGATATTGCCCTTAAAAATAACAGACAAGAGGAAATGAGGAGATGTTGGTGGGTGAACATTGGGTAAAATCTGTGGTATGCTTCACCCACCTGAGATCATTGGTCACCTCGGACAATAATATCAGGTCGTAAGCCCTGTAGGTGCCTTGATTTCCCGGTTCTCCTACAATAAATATTCCAACTTCGTCTCTATTGAGATAATTAAAAATCTGTTAAAAAATATCTTTGACTCCCGACAGGGAAAAAAATCCAATGTTTGCGCATATGCAATAATAAAAATATATTCGATTACTTACACATTGGTACAAGTAGGTAAATAAGACAAAAATGACCTTATAAGTCTGGCGCAATTCAGGGGTGACTTCTATGCGAAAAATGCATTGTCACCTCACATATAAGAATTGTAGCTTTCATTATTTACAAAATACCAATTCTCTCAATAGATGGCGTTACAACAAAATTAATAAAAAAAATAATAATATTGTTGTTCATAATTTCACCCATAGATGGCTGTAGTAAAAATTCCTTATTTTCAAGCGAAAAGAATTTCAGTATTACAATTTATAGATGTTTCAAAATTGAATTGATAGGGATCTCATTAAAAAAGGCATAATTGGTGAACGTTGCGCAAGCGCATAAAGTGATCACGTAAACCAGCCGATGACAGGTCGTAAGCCCTGTAGGTGCCTTGATTTCCCGGTTCTCCTACAATAAATATTCCAACTTCGTCTCTATTGAGATAATTAAAAATCTGTTAAAAAATATCTTTGACTCCCGACAGGGAAAAAAATCCAATGTTTGCGCATATGCAATAATAAAAATATATTCGAAATAAATAAATCCCCATGATTGAACTGAAGAAGAAGAAGAACATTTAAGTATATCTTACAATGTGGGGTAACCAGCGACAGGTGTGCGGGGGTACGAACAGGTTGAGAAAACCAGAGTTTAACATTATAGCAGGTATAGTGCAGATGGGTACACTTCTATAGCTTCCAGTTGTTGTTTCAAAATGATTTTTTTCTTTCATCGTGTAAAACAGTGATTCCCAAAGTGGTCTCAATCAAATTAATTTGGTTCGTTTTAATTTGAATTTCATTAATAAATGTATAAAACTTATTATGTGTTTATTTAAAGCTTTTTACGCAACAGTTAGAAATTCAAATCTTTCATATTGATTTGCACTATACCAGCTTTCAAAAATCTATTGAAGTTGATTAATTTGCAAAAAAATCAATATCAGGTAAGCAGGGGGTCTACCCAATACTGAAAAACATAGCAAGTGGTCTACGAGACAAAAAAGTTTGGGGACCTCTGGTATAAAATATTTACCCATGTCATTTTGTCATTAATATGATGATGGACAAACGAAAGATTGTAAGATTTGTAATACCAGATAGGAAACTGAAGCTTGTTGACGTTATCTTTCAATATGACCATATTGAAATTACATAAGTAGGAAATATAAGTGAAGGAAAGATCGAGTCGTCTTTGCTTTTTGTCCTCTCATGTTTTAATTTTCGCTGATGACTTGAAAGTTTTTGCTTGTCTCAAAAGTGTGAAGAACTGTCAGAACATCCAAAATTATTTGAATCGCCTTGACCAGTATTGTCAACACCATAATCTGAAGATTAATAATATCGATAAATGCTTTGCTGTCTAGTTCACCAGAATCCGGAATATTGTTAAATTTACTTATAAACAAGATAACCATCCTGTTATTACAACCACTGAAATAAAAGATCTAGGCATAAAGTTAGATAGTAAATTACTCTTGGACAAGCACATAGATAGTATCACTTCTAAAGCATCCAAAATGCTGGGATGTTTTCTCCGTTTGTTCAGACAGTTCAATAATGCTTCTATCTTTAAAACTCTTTATTTCGCATATGTTCGTAGTATTGTTGAATATGCATCCCAAGTATAGTCTCCTTATTCCACATATAAAATTAGAGTTGAAAGGTTCTTGACTTTCGTGCGCATAGAGACCACATCAGTTATTATGACTCATTGAAGCACTACAAAATGACATCATTTGAAAGCCGCAGAACTATAGCAGATATTATTTTTTTATTCAAAATTGCTAACTCAACGGTTGACTGCCCTTATCTGCTAGAACGCTCTGAGAGTTTTAAGGTGACGGGATAGTCTCCAGGGTACTTTTTGGGTGCTCATTACGCCTTATTCTTAAAAGATACGTCTTCAATAAAAATATATATTATTCTACCAATATTTGTCTATATATTAGCTCGATACACTTTCTTTCATCTTGTGTACTTTTTTGTAATTTTTTTTTTAATAATACCTGTTTTCTCAGATTTTTTATCATACATACATACCATCACGCCATTTCCCTATTTGGGGTAGGCAGAGAGAACCGAACGCCAGACTCCTCTCTCTTGACATACATTCCTCGCTTCATTCACGTCCATACATCGTCTCATACACGCTCTTCTATTATTCTTACTTCTAACATCACCATCTTTCAAAATCCCATTTATGTGATCGTGCCAACTTTTTCTTGGCCGACCTCTACTTTTCGTTCCTCTTTTATCAGCCTTGTATACTTTTTTTGTCAGACGGTCATCACTCATTCTTTCTATGTGGCCGAACCACCTTAGGGCATTTATTTTCATCTTACTTACGATATTTCTTTCAATCATACATTCTCGTCTAATATCTTCATTTCTTATTCTATCATACATCGTTTTACCACACATTCGTCTTAGTGACCTCATTTCAACCGCGTTAATTCTACTTTCATGCGTCTTCTGCCATGTCCATGTCTCACTAGCATACATTAGAGTCGGTGCGACGATACCATTGTGTACCGCGAGCTTTGCTTGCCTCGAAATAATTGGGTCAGCCATTACCGGTCTTAATGCACCATTCACTCTATTACCTGCCGTTACTCTCCTTTCAATATCTTTTTCCAATCTTCCATCACGCTGAAACATGCTTCCTAAGTATAGATATTCATCGACTTGTTCTAATTGTACATTCTCCACTCGTATCTCGCATTCTGTTCGTCTTTCGCTCTTCTCAAATACCATCACTTTAGATTTAGTTGCATTCATTCTCAATCCATTTTGCATGCATCCATCGAATACTATTTTAACCAAACATTCCAAGTCTTCCACGCTTTCAGCCATTAATACTTTGTCATCCGCATACATTAGATCACATACAGTCACACCTTCCAGTTTCAGCCCAATGTTCTCATTCTTTAGTGCTCTAACACAGTAGTCAATGTATAGATTAAAGAGCCACGGTGATAGTACGCACCCTTGTTTCACTCCCATATTAATGGAGAACCATCCTGTGAGAGAGTTTTCAATTCTCACACAGGCTTGGCTTTCCTCATACAGAGATGATATTGCCCCTATCAGCCTGCTTACCGCTCCATACACTGATAGCACGTTCCAAAGTTTTTCACGCTCTACTCTGTCATAGGCCTTTTCCAGATCTATGAAAGCTCAGAAAAGCTTCTGGTTTTTTGCCAGGACCTTTTCAGTCGCCATTCGTAGGGAAAAAAATTGGTCGGTGCATCCTCTACCTCCAACAAACGCTCCTTGTGCATCCTACACCTTGCTTGCTGTAAGCCTTTCTCAACTTTTGATCTAGTATCCTAGCATACAATTTTCCAACTGAACTCAGCAGACTGATAGCTCGGTAGTTCTTGCAGTCTAGTTTTGACCCTTTTTTAAAGAGGGGCACAATCACTGCGTTTCTCCAGTCTGACGGGGTATGTCCTGTCTCCCAACATTTGTTGAAGAGGTAATGACACCATTCCATCGTCTTTTCGCCACCATATTTGATAAATTCAGTTGGTATACAATCAAATCTCGCAGCCTTTCCTGTACGTGCATGCTTCACTGCCTCTCTGACCTCTTCTATTGAAATTTTCTTGCTGTCATTCTCACATTCATTTATTGGTATTCTGTTGTTCGTCCGACTTTCGCACTGTGTACTTTCATATAACTCTTCAAAATATTCCTTCCATCTTTCCTTGACTTTTTCCTCGTCTATAACCATACATCCATCTTTATCATGTATACATTTTGATCCTTGCACTACTCCTTGTTTCCGTCGATTTACTCTTTTCCAGAACATTTTTGTGTTCCCAGAAAAATCATTCACAATTTTCACGCTTTCCTTTTCTCTCAATGCATTCTTTTCTTCTTTTACTGTTACTTTTGTTTTCCTCTTGCACTCATTATATATAAATTTTAGCTCTTTCTTCCTTCTCGTTTCCAGATCCTTTACACGCCAGCCATTCCTTCCACGCTTTCCGTTTTTCTTCCACTGCTTTCTTTACTCTTTCATTCCACCAAGCATCTCCTTTCATTCTACCCCTTTTTGCTTCGCCACACACACTTTTAGCCACACTGAGTACACTGTTTTTGAGTATACTCCATGTGTCACTAATATCCATCTCTGTCACTGCGTGGGGACTTAAAGCACACTCCATCTTTCTTGCAAATTCTTGTCTTACACTTTCCTCTTGCAGCTTCTCTACTTTGATACGCGGTGGCAGAATCCCACGATTGGTTTTAGAGCGCCAGCCAGTGAACAGGCGTATTTTTGTGACAACCAAAAAATGGTCTGTCTCTAGCTCGGCACCTCTGTAGACCCTCGTATCAACTGTCACTTTTCTCAAAGCAGAGTCCACACATACAAAATCTATCATGGATCTTTCATTTTCTCTTTCCCATGTATACATATGGATCCTTTTGTGGTCAAAAACTGTGTTTGACACGAACAGGTCTATTTCCACACATACATCTAACAGTCTTTTACCGTTATCGTTCACTCTGCTATCACCGTAAGGTCCGAGGGTTGATTCGAAATCTTTCCTCCGGATTCCTACCCAGCCATTCAAATCGCCTGCCAGAATCATTTTTTCATTGTCTTTTTTCTTGTTCATTTCCTCTCTTACATTTGCCCAAAACTCATCTTTTTCATTCTCCAAGCTAGAGTTCACAGGTGCGTATAAGCAGAAACACCCCTGTAATTCCCATCTTAAATCTGATCCACATAAGTCTTGAGCTTACTAGCTTATACTCTTTCATACAATTTACCATTCTCTCATCTAATACCGCCCCTACTCAACAAAGTTAACAAAGTTTGCATTTGAATAGCCTACATTGCCTTACCCTAGCCCTTACAAGACCGACTAGACTGACTGACTTACTTTACCTCATATTCTGCAACACTAATGCCAGACAGAACTCCTTCATATACCGCACTTCCCATTTTTATAACTCCAAGATTAGTGATGTAGATTTTTTTAACTCCCCATTGATTACAATTAAGAATAAATTATTAAGCATTCTACTATGATCATAACATCCCAAACTGATGAATTGGGTGCATCGCATAAAAGTTCACACACATACACACACCCTCACACACATACACCCACACACATACACCCTCACACATACACCCTCACACATACACCCTTACACATCCCCTCTCACACACACACATGGTAGCATTTTGTAGATTCAACTTTTATCTCATTTAATATTCTTTGTTTTTTTCTTACACTACTAAATAAATTATAATAAGGTCATAATGTATACCTGCATTTAATTGATGCTGGGCGTAACTATTTTTTACTCCTCACTTACCCAAGGGGATATAGTGGGGGGTTATGATTTCGCAATTTTTAAGGATTATCAACTAGTATCATGCTGAGATTGTATTCTTTAAGTTTCATCACAATGTATTTGTGTTTGTGTGCTATGTGCTGTGTCCTATGTGCTGTGTCCTATGTGCTGTGTGCTATGTACGGCGTGTTTATTTTACTTTATCGATTATAGACTAAAGTACTCATTCGATTATTTTCAAATTTTGCAAATATGTATATCTAATACTCGCTTAGACCCCATTAGATTTTAAGGGATATCTAAATAGTGCTTCTCAATTTTTTTAAACGTCAAATATTTTAGAGTGATCCCAAGCTCAGGAACGATTGCTTTCATAAAATGGCATTGAATAATTATCATTTTTTCATTATAAAATATTTAAATAAAAAAATAATTGAACAAACTCATTTCATGAAAATGTTGAATAGTTTCCATACAAAATACTTTATGGTGACTCGTTAGTGAGGAGTTTAGCGTTTGTAACAACCCACTCGTTTTTATATTGTGTATCACCAGTTTATTTGTCCAGCCATTGTTTGTATACTTAAAATAAAATTAAATTAAACCTTATAAGTACCTAAGTATTCAGGATAATGTAATTAATTAATTAATTAGGATAATTATTATCATTATTATTATTACAAAGGTTAAACTAAATTAATAATTTTACGAATACCCACTAATTAAAATTTACCTATCTTTATATATACATATACCTAATGTTTCAGTTGGTGTGTATGTCACTGAACTCCTTCAAACGGCTAGACTGTTTTGATGAAATTTTTTGTGTATGATTGAGTGGGTTCCTGGATGGTTAAGATTCAAAATTCATTCATTCATTCATTCATACCATCACGGCATATCCCACAATGTGGGGTAACCAGCGAAAGGTGTGCGGGTGTACATTGCCTTATAAAAGAGAGCACAACACATATGTGTATACCCACACACCAGTCTCGTCTCACCTAAAAAGGCACTACATTCAGAATGGGTGGTGAACCTCATTGCTGAACTGAACATTGCTGAACGGAAGTAAAATATGTAAAATATATGTTTTTGTTTTGTTTTGTTTTATTTCCAAATAAAAAAGAATTGCATAAGCCATAATTACATAACAATATTATTACAATACAAATAGAAAATATATATCAATATTAGGTACTTGGATATATTGCCTCACTAGACAAAAGCCAGTTCTGAGGCAATACCTATTCAAAATTAGTAGCTGTGCAAGTATTTAGTCAGTCAAAATGTAGTCCGTGCGTATTGTATGTACATGTGTTAAGACATGAGTGAGATCCGTCATTTCCCTCTCACACTCTTCTCTGCCCCTGTCCATTAACCACCAACATTTTTAGATAGGTCGATGGCAGAGCGGCAGAGTTAACACACTAGATTTGTAATCCAGTGGTCGCGAGTTCGAATGCTGCCTCGACCGATTTCATTCACTGATAATACAAACATTTATGTTTTATTTAGGGAATGTAGGAAGATGTAAATGTACTTATTTAACAAGGACATATTAAAGGCATAAAAAATGTACGCCTAATATTACGCAAACAGTATAACTTTTAAGATATACAATAAACACGGGATTTTTTTTTAATTTTATACATAATTTTTCTTTACGTGTATATGTCATTGAAATCCTAAACAGCTGGGCCGATTTTCATGAAATTTTATGGTTCATCGAAAATATTCGGGTAGGACAAAGTCTGTCGGGTCCGTTAGTATAATTTTGAAATTCTACAAATAAAAAGTTCATTAATTTCTTGAAACACGCAACCTTTCACACACATACAATTAAGATTAAATTAAATATACTTAATTTTATGTTTGACCGGTCTAAAGCAACGAACATATCTATAATACTCACTACTATAATTTAGGTTGAATGTGGTCAATGCTGTGTAGGATAATCCAACTGTCGATTTGTTCAGGAGAACTTTGTTCTCTTAATATATCGACAATGTTTCAAGCCAGGATACGCGAGAATTGTATGCAGAGGTCTACTTTTTTCACGGCTTTTCCAACTTTGAAGTCAAAAAACACCAACTTAGAGGCTTCGCAGCATATATGTTCCATACACGGATTTACTCAGAATTCGGAGTAGAACATTTCGTGTGTCTGTGGGTCTGTGTGTGTGTGTGTGTGTGTGTGTGTGTGTGTGTGTGTATGTGTGTGTGTGTGTGTCTGTGTGTGTGTGTGTGTATCCGTCCCCCCCTTATAACTTTTGATCCGCTCAATTTACAGAGCCTAAAATTTCAGAATATATAAACAGTTACAGGCCTACAAAACTTTTATACTCGGAATTTTGAATATTTGTTTCAGTCAGGGGTTATCAACTTTTGAATTTTTATTTTATTTTTCCCTATATCTCAGAAACCATAAAAGCTAGAACGCTGAAAATTGGTATAAACATAGACAAATACAAAATCTAAAATTAGTTTTTTCAAACAAAATTCCAGGGTTTCTCAATCATTTTTTATTAAGAAAAGTATTTTTTTATGATAAATTTATGAGTTTAACTGCCTATATTTCCATTTTTTTTTTAAATATCGAAAAAAGCCGAAACACCCCAACTAGATAATTTAATTTTATATAAAAAATATTAACATTGTAGTAGTACATCTCAAATTTTTTTTAACAATTTTTATAAAAATTGAATTCAGTGACGACATCGCTTCATACAATTTGTATGGTAGTCACCTATACACAATATCAAAGAAGACTTAATAGTTTTATACATCATTTCTAAACATACAATATACATATACCATCATGCTGTTTTCATATTCCGGGTAGGAAAAAAAGACTGACGTCCATACTATCCTATCTTGACTACCTAGGTACATGTGTTGTATAGAAAACTAAATATCATAAAATAATAAATAATTTGTATTTATGGGTTTGGTACTTATTCTTCAACTATACATACTATCGCTGTCGACAGTTGGATCTCATGTGTTACATGCAACTAGTTTTATATGTCGTTTCTTTTGAACGGTCGTGCATACAAAAATATCAACAACCTTAACGAATAATACACTGATTCGTAAGAGGAGAAAGGATTTCGCTGTCTCCTACTCCACTCCATTGGGTACCTTATTACGTTATTATACACTGATTCTGAGAAAAAGAGTTGTAGCACAAGTCGGTGAAGTTTTTTAACTGCCTTTAAGTTTATATGCGTCTAAATGTACCCAATAAAATGCGCCATAAACTCTTTGGCGGTTGAATGAAAATGGACTTGTTAATTTATAAAACGTAGCGCTGCAAGGTGTTGAAGTCTTTGATGAAAAATTTAAAGTTTTCATTATTTATATACAGGGCTACTCAGAAAGTTGATTAAACTTTAGTCTTAAGCAATCGTTGAGGTTCAAATTAATTGAATAAAATATTAATTTATACAAAAATTAATTACAATTTCATACTAAGCTTTGATCTTAACAAATTATTATGATTAAATGTAGAGAAAGATTAAGATTAGACCGTGATCAAGTACTGATTATTACATTTTTTAAGATTAATGTATGAGAAGAACGAATTAAGAACGTGTCATGAGTAGCCCCCCCTGGTATTTTACTTTCAGACTTGTTTCTGGCCAAAATTTTAACTGTATCCATTGTCAATCTTCTTCGTAGTTTTCAAAATTTTGACTCGATTGATTGAACATATTATATACAGATCTTTTAGAACTAGTCGCATGAAACACATGAGATCCAACAGTCGATAGCGATAGTATGTATAGTTGAAGAATACATACCAAACTATAAACCCATAAATCCAAATTATTGAATATTTTAAAATATTTTGTTGTTTATGCAACACATGTAGGTATGTATGTCAAGATAGGATAGTATGGAGGTTAGTCCTTTATTCCTACCCAGAATAATATTCTATTATGAAAACAGCATGATTCTATAATGTTTTCATATTATGAAAACAGCATGATTCTATGAATGTATGTTTGGAGATTAAGTATCAAACTATGAAACTATTGAGTCTTCTTAGATATTGTCCAAAATATTAAGGCCACTGCCATACAAATTGGATGAAGCGATGTTGTTACTAAAATCAATTTTTATAAAAATTGTTAAAAAAGAATTGATATGTACTACTATAATGCTGACATTTTTTACAGAAAATTAAATAATCTAGTTGGGGTGTTTCGGTTTTTTTCGATATTTTTTGAAATTTTAGAAATATGGGAAATAAACACACAAATTTATCATAAAAAATGTTTTTCTTAGTAAAATATGTTTGAGAAATTCTGTAATTTTTTGAAAAAAACAAATTTGAGATTTTGTGTTTGTATATATTTATACAAATTTTCAGCGTTTTTGAGATAAGTATATGGAAAATAAAATAAAAATTCAAAAGTTGATAATCCCTGAATGAAACAGAAATTCAAAATTTTGAGTACTTATCAAAGTTTTGTAGGCCTAAAGTTATAAGGGACGGACGGACACACAGACACACTTAATGTCTACTCCGGATTCGGAAATCCATATCCAGTTATCTTTAATATATTTTGTTTTTTTATATTGTGCAACTAAATAAACAAATAAATTAATAAATACGTATAACATATATGCTGCGAAACCTCTAAGTTGGTGTTTTTTGACTTCAAAGTTGAACCTGGCATACAAATCTCGTCTATCTTGGCTTGACACTTTGTCGTTATGTTAAGAGAAATAAATTCTCTTAAACAAATCGACAGTTGGAATAGAATTCAAGAGGTATTATAATCTGAATGATATTATTTTCATGTCGTTTTTTGTTGCATTTTCATATCGAGATTCTTTCGTGACGTGATCCAAATATTTCAATAGGTATATGATGTGTCTCGTTGAGACGATTGGAGATCTGATGAGATGAGATGTGAAATATAGTATATATGTGTGTGTGTGTGTGTGTGTTATATTCTCGGTTTTCTCAGCGCCAGTGTATTATGTAAAGTGAGAGATGGGCGGGATATTTTAAAACCGAAGCAATTTGTTTCCACACTTGTTGAAAGCTCGACACGGAGGCGGACTGGTACTGGTACATAATACATAGGTACACTGAAATATTTTTTTTTTAAATAAAATTATTATTTATGGATTTTCAAGTAGGTGCCTTCACATTTTTTGTTTTGTTTTACTGGCAATTCACCCTAAAGAGGATAGCCTAGTCTTCACACCATTTTTTTAAACATAACCTATAAAAGTTTGTTTAAAATACCAATTTAGTCATTTATTTTAATATTTTAGTTACTTTTTTTATAATGCAACTGGCTCACGCCAGTCGCAATTATAGCTACAAACAAACCTAACCAACCTATTTTTACCAAACTTTTGTAGGTTAGGTTTACAAAAATGATGTGAAGACTAGGCTATCCCCCTAGAGAGAGTACTTTTTGCCTTGGTGAAAATATCAGAATTTGGTAAAATTTGTTAAAATTAAATGAATTATATTTGGATGTTGTTTGATTTCAAAAAGTTAAGTAACATCCAAGTTAATTTAAAATTTCGAATACACATATATGACATATTGATTCTTCAATTTAGAATATCGCAAATTATATGTAGAGTACGTTTCATTGGTGTAAAAGTCCACATCGTGGTTATTTTTTATTTATTTATTTATCAAGGAAACCAGTTGTGGAAATATATTGTAATGGTACAAAAAAAATAAACCAGCAAATATAAGCTGATTGGTCTGCATTGGTATGATTGCAATTGACACTCTTATGCATTAAAAAAAGGATATTACCTACAATTGAGGATTTTTTCTCTTCCATTGTAATTTTTATAAAAGTTATTTCTGATAAAACTACACAAACCGTTAAAAAAAAGCTAGATATGAGTTGATAATATTTTATCGATTATTTGTTATATGGTCTCACGGTACAGAAAAACTTAACGATTTTTTAAACTTTTTAAATAGCCTTCATAATGACATAAAATTTACTATGGAAACAGAACAAAACAAAAGCTTACCGTTTTTAAACGTACTCGTCGTTAAAAATGCAGATGGCAGTCTTGGCCACACGGTATACAGAAAGTCAACTCATACAAATAGGTATTTAAATGCTCAGTCAAATCACCATCCCGCTCAACTGTCCTCCGTTATCAACACATTAGTCACCAGGTCAAAAAGACTATCAGATAAAGACCATATTAAAGACGAGTTAAATAAATTAAAAACAGCTCTTGAAACTCGCGTCAAAATCAGATCCTTAGAAGGATCTTTCGTCAACTGACGTTTCGCCTGGATCGTACCAGGCATCTTCAGAGCCTTGTTGGTAGGCTTTCGTTTCGTGTGGTAGTGCGAGCACGTCCGTCCGAAACGCGAACCTAGCACCAAGTGAAGATTGAATAGTCAAAGCTTAAACGGTAGGGGTGGATGGGTTTTCCCCGCCTTTGTTCGCCTTAATGGCTTTTGACTGGATTCTGGTGATTCGCCTTTCGTTCGATAATATATCTTTTGTATTAATACTTATTTGGTGTCTAACTGTATCTTTTGTTTCAATTGTTGTGTTATTTTTATTTTTATTATCAATCCTACTGTTGTATAGAATATTCTTCCAAGCTAACGGTAGGCGTACTCCATCGTCCCTATTATTCAAAACGTTTTTCCTTTTGTAAATTTCGATAGCCTCCCTATATATTCTGACTGTCTCTGTATTAATGTTCGCAATTACGCGTGCATTAACAAAATCAATTTGATGCCCTTCGTTGAGAGTGTGTTGGACCAGTGAAGATGTTAATTTTTTGTTATTCACATCCACTCTATGCTCTGCGACCCTGGCTGATATTTTGCGATTACTTTTGCCTACGTATGACTTGTCGCATGTTTTACATGGTATTTCGTAAATGCCATGAGACTCTAGAGGGATTTTGTCTTTCACACTTCGCAGAAGGGTAGATATTTTATTATCTGTTCTAAACACTGTTCTAATATTATATCGATTTAAAAGACGGCTGATTGTATCTGTAGTTCCTTTTAAGTATGGGAGAAATGCTGTAGCTAGCGGTTTTATAGAAATAATTTCATCTTTTTGTACTAAGTTTTCATTAGTTTGACGTTTAATTGCTTTGTTCATAGTAAAATTAGAGAAGCCATTACACTGAAGAGTCTTTTTGAGGTAATTTAATTCGTCATTTTGATGGTCGGTGTCGGTTATTTTTATTGCTCTCGAAACTAACGTATTAGCTACCGATGAAATTTGTGCCGGGTGATGATTAGAGGATGCATGAAGGTACCTATCCGTATGCGTAGCTTTCCGATATACCGTATGGCCGAGACAACCGTCATCTTTTTTAAGTACTAGGACGTCTAAAAATGGTATCTGATTATTATTTTCTAATTCCATCGTAAATTTTATATCCCTGTGGAGCCCGTTTAAATAAGATAGAAAATTATTAAGTTCTTTTAAACCGTGAGGCCATATAATAAAGGTATCATCTACGTATCTGATCCAGAGTTTAGGTTTTAATTGAGAATTTATATATGTATATATATTATATATATATATATATATATATATATATATATATATATATATATATATATATATATATATATATATATATATATATATATATATATATATATATATATATATATATATATATATATATATATATATATATATATATATATATATATATATATATATATATATATATATATATATATATATATATATATATATATATATATATATATATATATATATATATATATATATATATATATATATATATATATATATATATATATATATATATATATATATATATATATATATATATATATATATATATATATATATATATATATATATATATATATATATATATATATATATATATATATATATATATATATATATATATATATATATATATATATATATATATATATATATATATATATATATATATGCTCTTCATATATAATTTTAATTATTATCTTTTACAATCTCTCTATATTTGATTTGAAATATGTGATTAGAGGAACTTAATTTGGTGATTTGACAATATTATTCAGTTTATTATTACTTATAAGTGAAACGTACTCTAATGTCGTTTCATGTGGTTTTAGTGCAATATAAATTCAAGTTAGATATATACAATAGCACAAGTTTCTAGAAGGTACAAATCTTCATTACTATTATGATTAGTTTTGAAATAATCTCGAACTTAAAATATCTAAAACTACACATTGTTTTTTTTTCAAGTAGGTAGGTACCTTCATATTATAATGATTACGATTTTGAAATATTCTTGAATTTCGAATATCGCAAATACAATACGCGGTATAAGTGCAAAATAATTTCAAGTTAGGTACCTACCTTCTAATTATGATTTGCGAAATTTTGAAAAAAAATTGAATTTCAAATATCGCAAATCGTATGTAAAATCTTTATATTCGGTTTTATTGCTAAATAAATTCAAGTTAGATACACAATAATACAATTTTCTAGAAGGTGTATTCCGTATATTCACATTATTATGATCTGCTGTGATTTTGAAATATTCTTGAATTTCAAATAGTGCAAATCGTATGTAAAACCGTTCTTTGCGGTTTCATTGCCAAATAAATTGAATTTAAATGCACAATAGCACAAGTTTCTAGAAGGTACACACCTCCATATAATGATTTGCTGTGATATGGAAATAAATCTGAATTTCAAATATCGCAAATCGTATGTAAAACCGTTCTTTGCGGTTTCATTGCCAAATAAATTCAAGTTAGATCACAATAGCCCAATTTTCTAGAAAGTACACACCTTCATATTATGATGTGTTGTGATTTGGTAATAAACGTGAATTTCAAATATCGCAAATCGTATGTAAAACCCAAAGAGTATATAATATCTACGGATATTAAAACCGTTGTATGCGGTTTCATTGCCAAATTAATTTAACTAAGATACACAATATCACAATTTTCTAGAAGGAAGGCGTATATGTAAATACCTACATACAGGTATTTAAATTTTATTCCAAAAAAACATTAATAAGATGGTGTTTAAGTATATATATATTTAAAAAACCTAAAAAACATCTATTATGCGACGGTCCATTCCTTGCTTATTTATGGAATCGTTGGTTGGGGAGGAGCATATGACAATATTTTAAACCAAGTTAGAGTTGTACAAAAATTAATCATAAAGGTTATACTTAAGAAAACACGCACTTTCCCCACTACAACACTATTTGACATGTTCAAAGTACCCAAAGTAGATAATATTTATAAAAAAGTGTCTATTTTGGAAATTTTCAAAGATAATGTTATACAAAAAATTGAAAAAAATAAGTCTCTGCGATTCCAAAATGATTTTAAAATACCCAAATGTAATACAGGACAATTACAAATTCGGAATAAAATTTTTCAATTGCCTCCCAAATGAATTAAAGCAGATAAAAGAATTTAAAAAATTTAAACATAAATTAAAATTGCACTTAACTTTCTAAAATGGTAGTTTTCGATTTTGTTGTTTTGATTTGTTTCAATTTCCAGTATTTTCTTTTTTTATTTTTGAATATGTGTTTTGATATATTTGAATCGTCTATAATTCTATATTACTCATTTTTCAATTATTTTCATGTTTTTCTTTTTTTTGGTTTGAATATGTATTCTGATATGTTTCCTCATTTGAGTATTCTTCTTTTTCATTTATTTTCAACCTTTTTATGATGTTTATTTGATTTTTTTGTTCATGTATGATTTGATTTAATTACTTTTACTTTTATGTTGACTTTGCTTTGTATTGATACTTTTTATTTTGTTATAAGTGCTTCCCTCATCAAGCACAAGATTGTAATCTTTTTGATGAGGTACTGCAGGGAAAAATATGTAAGAATATTATCACTAGTGAATTTATATATTGATTTGTATTATAAAATATATTAAAAATAAAATAAATAAAAATAAAATAAAAATATCTCAACAGAACTTTAGTTTATGTAAAATGTACCAAGGTGGTTTTATTACCATAAGACAGTGACTTCCAATTAACGTTAGGAACGTGAAACTTCAATAAATATGTTACAATAGTTAGTAGATATATGTTTCTTTTCAAATCAATAGCGAAACAAATACAAACACACCCTGATCCTTATAAAAACATTTGGTTATTTATATTATTGTACTTTTTATATTTTTTTGTACTTTTATTTTTATTTTACTTCTCGGGCATGTACTATGTTAAATATTAATTTAACACGCACCCAATAACAAGTCGATCCCGGAACCTTTGGATCAGCAGTCAGGCATCTAACCAACTGAGCCACGAAGGCCGACAAATACCTACAAGTTAATTGAGTTTTGATTTAATTGAATTTTATACCTTCAAGATAATTGAGAATTAATGTAGCAAAAATGTATTGCGTATTTATTGATCAGGCTTCACCTAGTGAGATAATAAATTCCACTGTATTATTTAAGTTTAGTTATAGGTATTGTATTAATTTGACGTATTATGGAAATAAATAAATAAAATACGACTGCAATATACAGACTGATAATAACAATAAAGAAGAATAAGAATATCAGGTAGTACAATAGTTATTAATCTTTTTGTACATGACGTAAACAAAATATACGTTGTAGAATATTAGATAAATTTAATTTCTTTGGATTTTTCATAAAGATTGAGATTGAGAAATTGGTGGAATATGTTTAGCAATATTTATTTGACTTGTTATTTATACTTTTAATTTTCCGAAATATATATATGAAATGAAATCATTTTACAACTTATATTTCAATTTTTATTTTATAATATAAATAATAACTTAGTATACACCACTTATGAGCACAAATAACTGTCGACCGGTTTCGAGAACAATGTTCTCATCTTCAGGATGACTTACGTACTCGAGTACGTTAGTCATCCTGAAGATGAGAACATTGTTCTCGAAACCGGTCGACAGTTATTTGTGCTCATAAGTGGTGTATACTAAGTTATTATTTATATTATAAAATAAAAATTATAATGACGCCACAAAGTTACTTTCGTGAAAATAAAACTGAATTATATTTCAATTGTTTATTATTTAGGTATATCTTATTTAAAAATTGAATTCAAATGGTTTCTGTGAAATTAACGTATGGCTTAATGTTATGGTTTCGTTTAAGATAAATATTGTACAAATAATAAAATAATAAACACGTTGTATCAAGTACGCTTTTAAAGACAGGCGATTTACGGAGAATAGCATATGTTTCTGTAGTTTATTAACAAACTGCTCGTCACTAAACTCCAAAAGAAAGAGACGTAATTCTCCGAAATAGGTTTATTTCAGAATTCGTATCTACGATCAAATAAAGAAACATTTGATATGAGAATCGAAAAGTGCAATATAAAAGTTGTTGAGATAAAATGCAAATGAATATGTTTATGTATGTAGTGTGTGTGTGTATGTGTTTGTGTGGTACGCAAGTGATGGTCTGGTATTTATAGTTGGACCTGGATCTGAGTACAGGAATAGGTTGAGCATTTATAGATCTCGGTTGAAGAACAGAACAGCCACGAATTTCCCCAACTGATGATATTATCATATTATTATTGGTCTATTGGTCAGATGTGATGCGATGTGACGGGTCACGTCATATTGTCAGGTGACTACCTGCCACAACGCATGTGTCACCACATATTACACTATTCAATTTCAATCTATCGATATCATTTAATCTACAACTACACCATAGAATTATAGTATATTATAATTCTATGCACTACACATAATATTATATTACTACTCAATCTATCGATATCATTTTATCAGCCACTTCACATGTGTTACTAAACGTATTATATACTATTCAATCTATCGATATCATTTTATCAGCCACTTCACATGTGTTACTAAACGTATTATATACTATTCAATCTATCGATATCATTTTATCAGCCACTTCACATGTGTTACTAAACGTATTATATACTATTCAATCTATCGATATCATTTTATCAGCCACTTCACATGTGTTACTAAACGTATTATATACTATTCAATCTATCGATATCATTTTATCAGCCACTTCACATGTGTTACTAAACGTATTATATACTATTCAATCTATCGATATCATTTTATCAGCCACTTCACATGTGTTACTAAACATATTATATACTATTCAATCTATCGATATCATTTTATCAGCCACTTCACATGTGTTACTAAACATATTATATACTATTCAATCTATCGATATCATTTTATCAGCCACTTCACATGTGTTACTAAACATATTATATACTATTCAATCTATCGATATCATTTTATCAGCCACTTCACATGTGTTACTAAACATATTATATACTATTCAATCTATCGATATCATTTTATCAGCCACTTCACATGTGTTACTAAACATATTATATACTATTCAATCTATCGATATCATTTTATCAGCCACTTCACATGTGTTACTAAACATATTATATACTATTCAATCTATCGATATCATTTTATCAGCCACTTCACATGTGTTACTAAACGTATTATATACTATTCAATCTATCGATATCATTTTATCAGCCACTTCACATGTGTTACTAAACGTATTATATACTATTCAATCTATCGATATCATTTTATCAGCCACTTCACATGTGTTACTAAACGTATTATATACTATTCAATCTATCGATATCATTTTATCAGCCACTTCACATGTGTTACTAAACGTATTATATACTATTCAATCTATCGATATCATTTTATCAGCCACTTCACATGTGTTACTAAACATATTATATACTATTCAATCTATCGATATCATTTTATCAGCCACTTCACATGTGTTACTAAACATATTATATACTATTCAATCTATCGATATCATTTTATCAGCCACTTCACATGTGTTACTAAACATATTATATACTACTCAATCTATCGATATCATTTTATCAGCCACTTCACATGTGTTACTAAACATATTATATACTATTCAATCTATCGATATCATTTTATCAGCCACTTCACATGTGTTACTAAACATATTATATACTATTCAATCTATCGATATCATTTTATCAGCCACTTCACATGTGTTACTAAACATATTATATACTACTCAATCTATCGATATCATTTTATCAGCCACTTCACATGTGTTACTAAACATATTATATACTATTCAATCTATCGATATCATTTTATCAGCCACTTCACATGTGTTACTAAACATATTATATACTACTCAATCTATCGATATCATTTTATCAGCCACTTCACATGTGTTACTAAACATATTATATACTATTCAATCTATCGATATCATTTTATCAGCCACTTCACATGTGTTACTAAACATATTATATACTATTCAATCTATCGATATCATTTTATCAGCCACTTCACATGTGTTACTAAACATATTATATACTACTCAATCTATCGATATCATTTTATCAGCCACTTCACATGTGTTACTAAACATATTATATACTATTCAATCTATCGATATCATTTTATCAGCCACTTCACATGTGTTACTAAACATATTATATACTATTCAATCTATCGATATCATTTTATCAGCCACTTCACATGTGTTACTAAACATATTATATACTATTCAATCTATCGATATCATTTTATCAGCCACTTCACATGTGTTACTAAACATATTATATACTACTCAATCTATCGATATCATTTTATCAGCCACTTCACATGTGTTACTAAACATATTATATACTATTCAATCTATCGATATCATTTTATCAGCCACTTCACATGTGTTACTAAACATATTATATACTATTCAATCTATCGATATCATTTTATCAGCCACTTCACATGTGTTACTAAACATATTATATACTATTCAATCTATCGATATCATTTTATCAGCCACTTCACATGTGTTACTAAACATATTATATACTATTCAATCTATCGATATCATTTTATCAGCCACTTCACATGTGTTACTAAACATATTATATACTATTCAATCTATCGATATCATTTTATCAGCCACTTCACATGTGTTACTAAACATATTATATACTATTCAATCTATCGATATCATTTTATCAGCCACTTCACATGTGTTACTAAACATATTATATACTATTCAATCTATCGATATCATTTTATCAGCCACTTCACATGTGTTACTAAACATATTATATACTATTCAATCTATCGATATCATTTTATCAGCCACTTCACATGTGTTACTAAACATATTATATACTACTCAATCTATCGATATCATTTTATCAGCCACTTCACATGTGTTACTAAACATATTATATACTATTCAATCTATCGATATCATTTTATCAGCCACTTCACATGTGTTACTAAACATATTATATACTATTCAATCTATCGATATCATTTTATCAGCCACTTCACATGTGTTACTAAACATATTATATACTATTCAATCTATCGATATCATTTTATCAGCCACTTCACATGTGTTACTAAACATATTATATACTATTCAATCTATCGATATCATTTTATCAGCCACTTCACATGTGTTACTAAACATATTATATACTATTCAATCTATCGATATCATTTTATCAGCCACTTCACATGTGTTACTAAACATATTATATACTATTCAATCTATCGATATCATTTTATCAGCCACTTCACATGTGTTACTAAACATATTATATACTATTCAATCTATCGATATCATTTTATCAGCCACTTCACATGTGTTACTAAACATATTATATACTATTCAATCTATCGATATCATTTTATCAGCCACTTCACATGTGTTACTAAACATATTATATACTACTCAATCTATCGATATCATTTTATCAGCCACTTCACATGTGTTACTAAACATATTATATACTATTCAATCTATCGATATCATTTTATCAGCCACTTCACATGTGTTACTAAACATATTATATACTATTCAATCTATCGATATCATTTTATCAGCCACTTCACATGTGTTACTAAACATATTATATACTATTCAATCTATCGATATCATTGCACCTAACCAAATAAAAAAGGGAAATGTGATTTACGAACACATAATACTCTTGTTTCACTGTCGTATTTTATCGCATCCCGTAAAATTTTCCCTTGATTCATCTGTCGCCAGATAATAGTTTTCTTTATTAAAAATTGTTAAACAAAAAGACAATCGCCGATCTACAAAATTTAATTTGACTGAGATTCCCTTCAACTAAAATAATTAAGAAAGTAATAATTACAAATAAAATTATTATTACGTATATATTTTCCTGGTATCGGGACGACTATTTCGGCTGACTAGGTCATTATCACCATAGTCACTTTTTTTAAATTAATTAAATTAAACACGATATTGCGTAGGTGTATATGCAATACTGTGTTTTATTTAATTATATCGTATGTAGGTGTATATGCAATATCGTGTTTTATTTAATTATATCGTATGTAGGTGTATATGCAATATCGTGTTTTATTTAATTATATCGTATGTAGGTGTATATGCAATATCGTGTTTTATTTAATTATATCGTATGTAGGTGTATATGCAATATCGTGTTTTATTTAATTATATCGTATGTAGGTGTATATGCAATATCGTGTTTTATTTAATTATATCGTATGTAGGTATATATGCACCACTAAAATTATACCTTATATTCGATTGATTATTTTTTACTTCATCTCTATTGAGAAGTTAAAATAGTTTGAATAAAAATTCTTCACGTGCTACGGGAACAAAGTTCCCTTTCTCGAGAGGATAAAAAAGTATACTCTATCAATCTATCTACTCTAATTTTTATTCAATTAAATACAAGTTAAAATTTAAGAGATGTAAACAAGTTGTGTTTCAAAGTATAAAACAAACGTTTACCGATGATATAATCAATTTTGTTAGATTTAATGTACTGACAATTTAAAAATGAATAAAAAAGCTTTGAAAGTCCATGCTGTGTCACATTTCCTTCTGTTTATTTGTTAGGATTGACTACTTACTAGCTGGGTTTGATTTGAAATCAACCAAACGAAAATAACTCGCCGTGGTGTAAACAAAGTGATATAATATATTAATTAAAATTTAAACCGTCCGTTCAAGTGATGAAAGCATAATAAAATAAATGACGCAAAGTGGACGAAAGGTCCATTTTGCGTCATTTATTTGGGATGTAGTGCCATTGAAGAAGAAGAATGAAAATCTAAGGAATTAAGTCCAGATCGGATATACATAATATCACCACTTTTATTATTCACGGTTAACATAACAAGAATATAATAGCTACAATATTGTATGAGACGATGCATGAATGTGGACGAGGCGAGTGATGCGTTCCAGGATAGAAAAATAACTAACTCCTTGTCCTTACTCTATCCTTTTTTTATTTGCTATGAAGCTTTTTTTGTTTTATTAGTATCTTAGTGTTGTACATATTTTCTTTGTTTTCTTTTGCTCTTATTCTTTTGTTGTTGTACATACACAATTTTGTCATACGTAATCTGGTTGGTTGGAAGAAATTGCCTTGTGGCAATATGCCCGCCAGTGGACGATATATTTGTTTATATTATGTACAGAAAGATGAATAAATATAAATGTATAAAAATGTAACTTTAGGTTGTCTCTGCCTACCCTGCGAGGGACATGGCGTGATGGTATGTATAATATAATCTTTTATGACAAACTTTTATTTATTTATTTATTATAAATCCTTTTTTTTTACAAATATAATAATATATTATTTATGAACAATATAACTTAAAATCTCAATAGAGATGAAGTTGGAATATTAAAGGAGAACTAGAAACTCAAGGTACCTACAGGGCTTACGTCATATCACCAGCTGGTTTATGTGATCACTTTATGCGCTTGCTCAACGTTGACCAATTATGCCTTCTTATTGAGTTAGGTACCAATTAAAAAACCAATTTTTGAAAGCTCTATGTTATATTTCATCACGAAAATCTGTTCGATTGAAAATATGCTAAAAAAACACCATCGCCGTCTAAGAAGTGACAATGAAACTTTTTTGTAACGCCATCTATTGAGAAATTCGTTTAAAACATCCTTGTCTCTTGATAAAGAAAAATTCAATGTTTACGAATATGCAAGTAGAAAAAATTTCAAATATCAATCAAATGTATAATAAAAAATCAATAAATAATGCAATCTTAATCTCTATGATAAATTAAATCTCTATAATACGATCTGTCTGAAAAGAAAAACATATGAAACATGTATACTGCCAGTGACTACATATGCAATGGAGACCATGGCCCTTACAAAAAGAAACGTAGAAAAGCTTAAAGGCACACAGCGATCCATGGTATAAGCCTAAGAGATAATAGAATAAAAAATTAGGAAATTATTAGGAAAAGAACCAGAGTAGCGGATGTCATGGATCGCGTAGCAAGATTGGAGTGGCAATGGGCGGGCCATATTGCAAGACAAGACCCCACAAGATGTACATAAGTACCCCTAAAATATTAAGATGGAGACCTTGGGAAAATGAGAGGCGTCGGAAGGCCTCAAAAGAGATGGTCCGACGACATAGCCGCTGTGGGGGGTAAAAATTGTCTGCAAGCAGCAACCGACAGAAAGAATTGGAAGGGTATGGAAGAGGCCTATATCCAGCAGTGGAGGACAAAGGACTGGAGAAGAAGACTATTCTCTTTAGTAAATTAATCATTTATAATACAATCTTATTTTGATACAAAACATTTTATTTTGGTTGAAATCTAATTTATTCATGTTCGTTATAATTTTGTGTCACTGCCAGTTTTGTCAAAAAATATTTGAATTTCATGCTAAACAAAAAATTCAATCGACTTTGATATACATATGTATATTTAATTAATACATTTCTCTAGTCATTACGATTTCTTTTAATTCTAATGATTTCAAATGATTTGCATTTTTATTACAATATTCCATTAAAATGTACCATGAAATGAGATAGATGGGTCGATGGCAGAGCGGTTATCGCGCTGGGCTAGTAATCCAGTGATCGCGAGTTCGAATCCTGCCTCGACCGATTTCGTTCACCTATAGCACAAGCATTTATTTGCTTATTTTAGGGAACGTAGGAAGATGTATATGTACCTACTTGTTTAACAACAATAAAAATCTACCATGATATAAAACCATACAGCTGTCACAAAATTGAATAATGATATATGAATAAATAAATAGTAATGAATACTTCCTTGCACCCTGCGCAACTGGCGAGTTTATTACCATATGGCAATTTCTCCCAACTAACCAGTGTTTCCAGTCCAGAGAAGCTATATTTCCGTGGGAAATTAATTAGGATCAAACTGCTAACCAACTGTGCCACGGCGGTCGGCAGAATTATCAATAAGATGATATTCAGGTAAAGCTCTGAGACCTTTCATATCTTACTGAAAATCTTTCAAAATTTTAGATATACGACAAATGTACACTAGATCAATCTTATATTTATTTTTAAAAAACGTATCAAAATTCATGAAAGTATACACAAATAACACAAAGAGTAAAACATCGGGAAGCTATCGGGTTCCGAAAATGAATATATATGAAATTTGGGCAAAGATTTTTCTCACATAGATAACAAACTGCCATCGGCACTTTAAGGGTAAACATACCTAATTCAAAATGGCTACTTGAAGTAGGTAGACTTCTAAATGTATTAAATGTTTCAACAATATTAATTTAACTAGTTGTATGTAACACATGAGATCCAACTGTCGATGGCGATAGTATGCATAATTGAAGAATACGTAAACCAAACTATAAACACTTAAACACAAATCAATGAATATTTTAAGATATTTTGATTTCTATATAAAACATGTAGGTACATCGTTTCATACAATTTGTAAGGCAATTAACACTAGAAAATATCTCACTCTATAGTTTGATACCTACTTAATTTACTAATATACATCATGCTGTTCATATTATGGGTAGGTAAAACAGACTGACATCCATAATATCCTATCTATAAAAATATTGGGATGTACTGCTACAATGTTCAAATATTTTATAGAAAATTAACTTATCTAGTTGGGGTGTTTCGGCTTTTTTCGATATTTTTTAAAACATTAGAAATATAAGCAGTTAAACATATAAATGTTTGAGAAACTCTGGAACTTTTTAAAAAATCATATTTGAGTTTTTGTATTTGTCTATATTTATACAATTTTTCAGCGTACTTGCTTTTATGGTTTTTGAGATATATGGGAAAATAAAGTAAAAATTCAAAAGTTGATAACCCTTGATTGAAACAAAAATTCGAAATTCTGAATACAAAAGTTTTGTAGGCCTATAACTTTCTATATTTCCTGAAAAACATAGACCCTGCATACAAATCTCGCGTAACTTAGCTTGATACTTTGCCGATATGTTAAGAAAAATAATTTCTCTTGAACAAATCGACTAATGTCTTTCTTCTGCTTATTGCATTTTTGGTGGTTATTTTTATTGGGATATTTTTTTATTGTTTTGTTATTTTTTGTCATTACTTTATTGATTATTTTTATGTATAACATGTTTGTGTAATTTTTGAATGTTAAAATTAGAAAACGAAACAACTTATATGAATTATTATTATTATTGTTAACTATACAAACTTTACAGGTAAATTGCTTCTTAACAGACTGTCTAGTGAAGCAGTTATCTTTAAGATATTATATTTATAATATTTTGATCTAAATAAATAAACATTCCAGAAAGTTAAGTAGAGGCATTTTTTTCTGAACTGGATTCTTAACTTTTACATGAAAATAAAAAAAAAACATTAAACAATGAAGCTTTTATTTTTAATCTACCTACTGTCAAACCGACTTGATGTAGGTATACTTTTTTTGTCATGCTTACAAATTAACTTGAATTTAGAAAGAAAATATTAATTTGTAAATCGCTTAATATAAATTACATAAATTTGTAGTCTGGTCTTGTCCATCACCAAAACAATATTAATGTTTTGTCCCAACACAATGAAATTATTCATTCACGTTAAAAAAAACTTGGAATATTTTTAGAATGCTCTTTGAGACAAATTGATATGAATATCTACTCGTTAAGAAAACAGCTAGATATTTTTGTTTTTAATGTTTCTATTACGTGAATGACTTGGTAAAGCTGACGAGTCTTAACCGAAATCGATTTATGATACTGACAGTATTCTTACCATGCAAATATGTTCCCAATCGAATTCAGTTTAGATCATCAATATAATTACTCATAGGATCATATTGCCAATATTGGTTTGGTTACAAATCAAATTTAATGGAACATCTAAAGTAATAAAGCCATGATGGTGTGTTTGTGTGTGTGTGTTTGTCTCACGCCTCCCGGAAACATAAGAGCATCTAAAAATTTTATTCATGTGCGTGCACGTACCAGTATGCCTGGCACAGTGTCACGCTAAAAATATGATAAAAATGTAGAATTATTATATATATTTCAATAATTAAGTTTTTTATACTAAATGTCCAACGATAGAACTGTCAAAAAAGAGTGATTTTTGTACGTAAATATTTGTTTACTTAAAATTTATAAGTACCTACGTATTTAAACCAATAAAAATATATTTTCAATTACACCTTAACTTGTATAACTTAGTGAAAAACATGGTGATTATTATTTATAATAATAACTTATTTCATAATTTTAAAGTAAGAATTTTCTCCGTACAACGCGGCCATTTACAATATTTTTTCATACTAACCAACATGTTTGAAATTCCATACTAATTGACAATCGTGCAAAAATTTTATATATTTTTTGCACACTTGATGGTATTATAAATTAATATTTGACATATTACCTATTAGTTGGCCGAGAAGTATAAAAAACGATTGGGTTGTAGCCGATACTTATCTCTTTACAATGCAATTCAATAAAATTTCAAACCACTTTCCATCGTCCTATTTTGCAGAAATTTTGTTACACTATAATCAAATGATTGACCAAATTGGGTTGACCAAATGATGCTTATAGTCAACCAAATTTTAAACCACTTCCCATCTTACATACTGATTTTATATATTACAATATTATAAAAACGATTGCTTATTTAAATGCACTTATTAAAAATGCAGTAACCTACTAACCAACAACAAATAAGAATTAATTGTAAGAATTTGGTTGATACCTAGAAGGCAAAAGAGACGTTTGTAGTGATGATATGGTTTGGTTTCCTTTAAAGAAGTTGAGACTTTTCCGATCAGATATTTTACGTTGATAATAATATCAACGTGAAATATCTGATTCAAAATATATATATATTACCGTAAATAATTGAATATTTTATTAATTACAATCCCAAGTTATTTATTAAAATATCATTAACTTAAACATAAAATCTGGTGATATTAATGTTTATACTTTGGCATCAGCTACTGGAGAAGATAAACGAATTGTCTTGTCTGGTAAAGAAGTGTTCTGTAATAGACCTTGATCCACAATAGTTTACCATCAAGGTTGATAGATTCAAGATTAAAAATTTTATTATTGTCAATTTTCAACTCTAAACAGAATTACTAGTTATCTACCGTGTTCATAGTAAATAGCTACATAAATCCATTCACTCTGAGCACCGCACCATCAATAATCATTTTCAAAAGCGTAGGTTTGATAAATGAATCGTATGAAAGCCATAATGTTGTCATCAAATATTTACTTAACACTAAAATAATTAAGTTATTTCCCGGACAATTTACTTTTTACGTCTTGAAATATTAAACGAAACTATGAATATTGAAGATAATAGCCAATAAAACTTTTAATTGTTAATACATTTTCCTGTTTATATGTACTTATATACACATATTTTACTTTTATATACACATATTTTCAGATTATGGAGGCACAGCGACCGTCCTGTTAAATGGACGTATGCTCCTCCTAGCGACCAATTAGCGAGCATCGATCTTACATATACGGGATTCAAAACCCGAGTGAACCTTAACTATAATAAAACACGCATATTTGTTACAAGATATATTATAAATACTTGGTTTACTTGGTTTACCTTAAGGGGGCATATAAACCTAAACACCCCCAATTTCAAATCAAATTCCTCAAATATGTTAAACAGTGTGTTTCTAGAAAAAATACCATAAGTGTTTTCAACATTTCTCTAGTGAATGTTCGTCACACAATTTTAAAATTCAGCCTAAATTCCCCTAAAAATATTACAAATATCATTTTATACAGAATTTTTTTAAATTACTCCATAAGTATATGTCGTAGAGAACAAATCTTTTATATGCTTAAAAAGTGCATAAAATCAAAGTGAATGACCGAAAAACTTTTTTCATTTCAAGTCTGGTTTGTTCTTAAAATACAAAAAATCAACAAATTTTGGGTTTCCGATAATTTAAAGGCTACGACTATTTACACGACCCAACCATAGACGAAAACCAAAAATAACCACAGAAAACGCAGATGAATCTAGTTATAAAAATATTTACCTTTGTTTATACTTTGTTATAATTGTGGATCTCGACAAAAAAATGATTTATAAAATTAAGTAAATGTAATAAGATGCCAATATTATTTATTTTTTCTTCAAGTTGGTTTCCATGATGCATAAGAATAATCCAAATTTATTATTATTTATTTATGACCATTGAAAAAATGACAAAGGTAAATATTTTTGTATTTTGATTTATCTGCGCTTTCTATGGTTATAAATGACCTAAAAACATAGACGACGTCAGAAAATTTGTCGTGTAAATAGACACTTTTTGGCGGGAAAACGCTTTTCCCGCCAATTCCGGTCGTAAAAATAGTGGCACCGTAATTTAAATCACGTATAAACCTTTTTTTACGCACGCGATAGTTACCCTTACTAACACGTATCTTCTAAGTGCATTAGGCGGTTTTAATATATCATATTTTCAATCACTAGATTTAGCGTTATATGTCCTCTTAAAATATATTTTCGACGTTATTCTATGATGTTTTTACAAAATCGAGTTTGAAGTAGGTACTCCTAGCTCTTAATTTGATAATACTTTTATCCAGCAAAACTTTCGATGTACAATAAAAGATTACGGTCTGGTAATTATAAAACCTTCTAGTGTTGGTTTACTTATGATGAACCTTGAAAGTTATTCTAACATTTCATTAAACCAAATAATAACAAAAAATATAATGTTCACGCAGTATTACTGTCTCAAATATTCATCGTCTTGGAGCAGTTGTGAAGATATAAACACGGCATTACAAATACAATATTTGTAGGTAACCTAATTTATTTTATATCATTCTGCCACGTGTTCTAAATCTTTCAAGGTACGGCTTTGATTTAACTAGGTACTTTTAAAAAATAAATGTGTCAAATAAAATAATTAAGTCTAAAGTACTCTCTATTCGATTATTTTCAAATTTGTATATATAATACTCGCTTAGACCCCATTAGATTAAGAAGGATATAAGAATAGTGCTTCTCTCGATTTTTTAAACTGTCAAATATTTCAAAGTAACCCCAAGCCCAGGAAACTTAAAATTTGATATTTTTATTAACAAATTGCTAAAAAAAACACATAACTTACATAAAATGGCATTGTTATCAAGTTTTCATAATAAAATATTTAAATAAAAAAATAATATAACAAACTCATTTCATGAAAATGCTGAAAATTTTCCATACCAAATACAAAACTTGATTAATTTGTGGCATGATAGTGATGAGTAAAGCGTTGGCCACAACCCACTCTCATTGTTTCACTTTCATAGTGATGTAGCATTATGGTTAAAACGTACCTACACTTTTCACAACTTCTATACTTATTACGTTCTCGCTCTTACAGACGATTTTCATTTCACGACACTTCTTCATACTTTTGAGAAGAAAATGCCTTTGGGATTTATTAGACAAAAAAAATATTTAGTTCATTGTAGTCAACATTACATCCCTTGACACTTTCGTGAAGCTCAGACACTACGAATATTATATTTAACATGGGCAACGAGATGAATTAAAAAAATACAAAAATAATGATAAAAAATCCTGGTTTAATTTATTTTTTATTTATTTATTTCTTTCTTTCTTAAGAGAAAAAACAATTACACATCACACATACATATTTTTGTTTTATAAATAATAAAGTTGATTTATATGTGCAATCACAATATTTCCCATAGAGAAGTTACATACAATGTAAACATAGATTAAGATAGAGATAAAAGTAATAAAATATCAATACTTATTGAAAAAACATATTATGAAGTATAGTTTGGAATACACAAGAATGACATCACTTATATAACATTACCTCCTCAACAGTGTATTCCAGCCATACCCAGGTCCTTAGAGGTTGTATCAGTGATCTTTTTTAAAATTTCCCTTTTGAATATAGATTCAGATGCAACAAAAATGTCAATATGGTCATTGAATTTAAAATTTTTACATATTCTATAAAGTGGTATCCTGAATCCTGCATTAGTTCTTGGAGTATTTGTGAAAAAAAGTTGGCGCTGTCTCGTTATTCTAGATGGAATTTGTATTTCAAGCATACTATTTAATTGAATGCAATCGAATTTATTATGGGATATTTTATATAGTGTTGATGCATCAAATAATTTTCTTCTGTTGGCAAGACCAATCATGTTATACCTTTTAAGTAAATCATTGTATTGGATCTGACGTTCATGATTTCATGATTTCATGGTTCGTGACGTTCATGATTTCATGGTTCGTGACGTTCATGGTTCATCATAAATTTAAGATTTAAAAGAAAATAATCATATCTATCACGGCTAGAAGTTCCGCTACGGCTTGTATGAAGTTGTATGAAGTTCCGCTAGTACATACAGCTGTATGAAGTTCCGCTACGGCTTGTATGAAGTTGTATGAAGTTCCGCTAGTACATACAGCTGTATGAAGTTCCGCTACGGCTTGTATGAAGTTGTATGAAGTTCCGCTAGTACATACAGCTGTATGAAGTTCCGCTACGGCTTACACGTTGAGAACTTGTGATAAAATTTGACCCAATATAAAATTATTTAGACGGAATTTGACACTGAATGCAGTTGTAGGATATAACATGTACGTCTGGATATTAAAATGTTTAACATTAAAATTTGTGATGATTGTAACTATCCGCACAATGTGACCTATATTATTTATTTAAACTAGATTCTATAACAACAGCTCAGAAATTATTTTACGTACCTATAAACATAGTTTGCGAGTGTATGAAAATGAAAAAAATAATGATAAATAATATTGTTTATATCTTTTTACTAGATTTATGTATTTGGGTCACTAAGATAATTGTTTTATTTACCCCAAATATTTGATTTTCTCTTCTTTTTAGACAAGAATACAGTTTATTTATATTTTTATTAAAAGTTTCAACAATTTTTTGTTGTTTTTACTTAATCAATTAATCGGTAATAAAATAAATGTAATAAACTAACCAAACTGACCAAAGCATTACAAAAACTAACCATTCATAATAATGGGTATTTTAAATCAAACAAATGATTTGGTCTACATATATATTTTTTCCTGAATCCAGGACGACCGTTTCAGCTTATTAGGCCCTTATCAACTGGAATTCTACATATTCAACATTATTATGGAATTCTACATATTCAACACCGTCAGCATTGACAAAATTTATAAAAAAAAAAAAACTAAACTTTATTCCCTGCCGTTATTCTCCATTCAATATCTTTTTCCTATCTTCCATCACACTGAAACATGCTTTCTTAGTATAAATCGTCCACTTGTTCTAATTGTACATTCTTCACTTACATATGTATATCTCGCATTTTGTTATGCTTTGCTTTTCTCACCAAATATTATAGAAAGGGGATGCGCACTGGTAAACGCAACCACTCTCAGGTGCCAGACTTACCTTTTTCATACCTATATTCGATAAGGAAGGAAATACTAAAAAAAACAGCCATAAAAAAATGTTTTTTGACGTTTGCTATCTCTTACCTCTAAGTAGGCATATTCCTAGTGAGGTTGAGATTTATAATGTTAAAATATATCATTTTACAAATGTAAAGATTAATACATTTAAGGATAAATGTAGCTCGCTGTCGTCGGTCTGCTGTCGCAACCTACCTATTGATTTATGTTTTTATATTTATAAGATATTTTCTTTATCTTTTTTATATTTTTTGTACCTATATGTTTTGGGGCTAGGTTGCGGCCATAGGGGCCTAGCCAGTAAAGTTGAGGGTGGCTGCAGCCCCACCCTAGGATTCTGGGTAACAGGTCAGTACCCTCTTCAATTCTTACCTATGGAAGAGCAGGGCAGACGCCTTAATGCCTCGCTCGGCGGTGACTCATCAAACGTGGCGATGAGTAAGTCTGCATCATCGGGCGATGGAAATCGAAGCACTGAAAGTACTGTCCGGTGGTGTACCTGAAATTCGCCAACATGAGTACTAAGGGGTGGAGGAGCCCCCCGTGATGATTGGTCGGCACGACCCACTCGGCGGTACCCGAGTTGATGACGAGACAGGTGCAGCTAACGCTGCGCCTGGTGTGGAAATCGAAGAACTGAAAGTACTACGGGCGTGGCGAAGGCTCCCTGTGGCAGTCTGTTGTTCGTGGAGCTGCTGGGAGGGTAACCCCTGCTATGATTCACGGGCCTTCACGAGTGTGGTTGGACTCTTAGTGGCAGTGGTATGAAATATGCATGGTGGTAGTTCTTGTTTCGTCCGACGAGCAGCCGCTCCGGGGATGAACAGAACACTTTAGTTCTATAACGTTCCCTATGGAGTGGGGTAGGTGACTGCGACTTTTCCATAAATGGACTCTTAGTGGCAGTGGTATGAAATATGCATGGTGGTAGTTCTTGTTTTGTCCGACGAGCAGCCGCTCCGGGGATGAACAGAACACTTAGTTCTATAACGTTCCCTATGGAGTGGGGTAGGTGACTGCGACATTTCCATAAATGGACTCTTAGTGGCAGTGGTATGAAATATGCATGGTGGTAGTTCTTGTTTTGTCCGACGAGCAGCCGCTCCGGGGATGAACAGAACACTTAGTTCTATAACGTTCCCCATGGAGTGGGGTAGGTGACTGCGACTTTTCCATAAATGGACTCTTAGTGGCAGTGGTATGAAATATGCATGGTGGTAGTTCTTGTTTTGTCCGACGAGCAGCCGCTCCGGGGATGAACAGAACACTTTAGTTCTATAACGTTCCCTATGGAGTGGGGTAGGTGACTGCGACTTTTCCATAAATGGACTCTTAGTGGCAGTGGTATGAAATATGCATGGTGGTAGTTCTTGTTTTGTCCGACGAGCAGCCGCTCCGGGGATGAACAGAACACTTTAGTTCTATAACGTTCCCTATGGAGTGGGGTAGGTGACTGCGACTTTTCCATAAATGGACTCTTAGTGGCAGTGGTATGAAATATGCATGGTGGTAGTTCTTGTTTTGTCCGACGAGCAGCCGCTCCGGGGATGAACAGAACACTTTAGTTCTATAACGTTCCCTATGGAGTGGGGTAGGTGACTGCGACTTTTCCATAAATGGACTCTTAGTGGCAGTGGTATGAAATATGCATGGTGGTAGTTCTTGTTTTGTCCGACGAGCAGCCGCTCCGGGGATGAACAGAACACTTAGTTCTATAACGTTCCCTATGGAGTGGGGTAGGTGACTGCGACTTTTCCATAAATGGACTCTTAGTGGCAGTGGTATGAAATATGCATGGTGGTAGTTCTTGTTTTGTCCGACGAGCAGCCGCTCCGGGGATGAACAGAACACTTAGTTCTATAACGTTCCCTATGGAGTGGGGTAGGTGACTGCGACTTTTCCATAAATGGACTCTTAGTGGCAGTGGTATGAAATATGCATGGTGGTAGTTCTTGTTTTGTCCGACGAGCAGCCGCTCCGGGGATGAACAGAACACTTAGTTCTATAACGTTCCCTATGGAGTGGGGTAGGTGACTGCGACTTTTCCATAAATGGACTCTTAGTGGCAGTGGTATGAAATATGCATGGTGGTAGTTCTTGTTTTGTCCGACGAGCAGCCGCTCCGGGGATGAACAGAACACTTAGTTCTATAACGTTCCCTATGGAGTGGGGTAGGTGACTGCGACTTTCCTAATGTACATATATGTCTTCCACATTGCTATTTTTTTCATTTCAACAAAATGTAATAAATAATTTTGTCTATATTTTAATAGGTATACCCACAGATAGGCTTTGCCTTGTGGTATTTTTGTGTGCACGGTTTCTTTATTTTGATATTACCTATGTAAATGTGTAATGTATATTAACCATGTACCAAATCTAAAAATAAATAAATAAATTACAAATTTATATTGAAAGAGAGGTTATTAAAGACTTCAGAAAGTAGCTCATTATATAAAATTAAGTCTTAATAAACACACTGATAGTAAAATTAATTGTAAGTTGTTTGAGCTGGTTGGTAAATATATGAATACAATATTGTATCTAGTTTTTCTTTCTATTTCGTCTATAGATATTTTTGGATTGTCTGTTACAACATTGGTTCATGTGGATGCTCTAGTTAACTTTCTACAACAAAACATATTCATTCAATCTTAAAATATTCATTTTAACACAACACATTTAACAAATTGTTCGGTTGTTGGCTGTGCGCTCAGTATTTCAAAACATTTCCTTTAAATGTTGAAGTATAATGAAACAAATAAATGATGCATGTCTTAGGTTTTATTCTCAACGTAAAAGTATTTTTAAGCGATTCTTGATTTTTACTGGAATTGTAGGTACCTATCTTATCAGTAGCGGAATTGGTCATAGAAGCCGAAAATCTTGGCGTGCCTCTGAATATTATATTAAGAAATTCTAGACCTAATATTTATGTCTGTTTTAATGAAACTATATACTACAAGATTAAAAATAGAACCATATGTAGAGACGATGCTTGACAGGGCCACAAATGTAAATATTATTTTGGTATTTGATTTTAAAATATTTTCAAGACCACTTAAATGAACAACGATGCTAAAAAACATTAAATTTTCGACATTTCGACCAATTTTCTTTCGGGGTTTGCCTAGTACGAAGGATCTAGGCACGCCCCTGCTACCTATATACTGAGTTCGTTATTATTACTCCTCACTACCCCGATGGGATACAGTGGGGATTTATGCATTCGCAATTTTTTAAGTTTATTATTTTTTATTGCTTATTTTCAAATAGTAGGTATGCTGAGATTGTATTCTAAGTTTCATCGTGACTAAGTGACTCCAAGCTTAGGAAACATACAATTTGATATTTTTATTTTCAAATTGCTAAAAAGCCACATCACTTTCATAAAATGGCATTAAAGAATTATCATGTTTTCATAATAAAATATTTAAATCGTAAATAATTTAACAAACTCATTTCATGAAAATGCTGACCGCCGTGGCACAGTTGGTAACCCGTTCGGTTTCTATGCGGGCGTCCTGGGTTCGATTCCCAGCAGAGGAGAAATTTATTTATATTTATTTCTCACGCAAATATTGCTTCTCTGGGCTGGAAACACTGGTTAGTTGGAAGAAATTGCCATACGGCAATAAACTCGCCACTTGCGCAAGGTGCAAGGAAGTGTTCATTATTATTATACATACATACATACATACCATCACGCCATGTCCCTCGCGGGGTAGGCAGAGAGAACAGAACGCCACACTATTCTATCTTGACATACATTCACCGCCTCGTCAACATTCATGCTACGTCTCATGCATGTTCTTCTATTGTTCAGACTTCTAACATTTCCTTCTTTCAGAATATCGTTCACATGGTCGTGCCATCCTTTTCTTGGGCGCCCCCGACCTCTTTTTCCATTCCTGTCAGCCTTATATATTTTTTTCGTCAAGCGTTCTTCATTCATTCTTTCCACGTGACCAAACCATCTAAGTGTGTTAACTTTCATTCTAGTTACTACATCTTTCTTCATCTTACATTCTTTCCTAGTGACCTCATTTCTAACTCTATCATACATCGTTCTATTACAAATTCTTCTTAACGATCTCATTTCCACTGCATTTATTCTACTTTCATGCGACTTCTGCCATGTCCAGGTTTCACTTGCATACATCAAGGTTGGCACTACAATTGCGTTATGAATGGCAACTTTAGCTTCCTTTGATACGTTTCGATCATTCATAACTGGTTTAAAAGCTCCATTCACTCTGTTTCCTGCCATAACTCTTCTTTCAATATCCTCATCAGGCCGTCCATTCCGTTGGAACATGCTTCCCAGATAAACATATTCGTCGACTTGTTCGTGATTATTATTATTATTATTATAATTCTCCATACAAATTTTTAATACTTTGTGGAGTGACTTTGGGTAGCGAGGAGTATATGGTTGGTCATAACCCACTCGTTTTGGAATGACTGGAAGGCTGTTATTTGAAATTAATAATAATTTACATGTTTCAGGGTTTGGACATATTTCAGCTCCCAATGTCGATATACAGATTGGTTTGATATCGGTGCTAGCGACTCAACGGTGAGATGTTAGTGGATGCGAGCGAACCTCTTCTTGTCCTGTATACCCCACCCCCCCCTTCCGTTTTCCCTTTCATCCTCCCTGTAACCAGTCATTTTCTTTTTTTCATTAATTTCTTTTTTTTATTTTCACTATAAGTACTTGTTGAATTTATTTACCCATGTTGTTTGTATAATTTACGCTTTGCTATAATTAAACTTATCTCTGTATTAAATGGCTAAATAGTAAATTTTTAAATCTTTTCCCCAATACCATCAAAATACACGTCGTAAAATCAAGAACAGTATATTTTTCCATATTATTTAGATTATTGCATGAGTTTTTTTTTTTAAATTACATTTGTATATATTTTTTTCTAAATTATCTTATTAGTGAGACAGTTTATGTTCATTGATCATAATAATATCTGATATCCATAGTAAATATAAATCTAATATATAGAAAATGTGTATACCTATACATTCTATCTTTTATTTAAATATAGTGTCGAAAAAATAGAAAGGTCGAAGTTTATAAATCAAAAAAAAAATTTTTTTTTTTTTATTTAAAATAATTATTAAAGGAGCCACTTGGCTCATGACAATAATATTTAGTTTACACATTAGTTTGTTGTAATATAATAGTTAGTCATATGCAACAACACTTTAGTTCAGTTCTTAGTACAATCTTGTTTTCAACTCCCGATGGAATGCCTTTTCGTTCATGGTTTCGTTACAGTACTTGTACTTTCAGTTTTTTTGGTGTCTCATTATTTATTTTGTACATTAATGCCGAGTACATTGATGCTTTATTTATTAATTTGTTTATGTGGTTCTTCCAATTCAGTTTCCTGTCTATGATTAGTCCTAGATACTCCATGTTTTTTTCCGTTTTCAGGAATTGATTATAAACGCAAATTTTAAGGGACTTATCGATTATGAAGACGGCGCATTGATTCGTAGAGATCAAAAAAACATTCATTAAAAATAATAAAACAGAAACGAATTAGTTTTGGTGCGGTGGCTCTGTATTTCGGCAGACATTGGTCTGGTGTACCTATTATTGTATCATTTATTTTTACAAGATTTGAATCTTTCCGATTATCAAAACAATGTCAAAAATACTCGCTTTTATGATATTACTGTCCGCTATACCCATGTATTGGAGATAAACTAGGAAAAGAGATTCACTCGCATAGTGGAAAATCATGAACGTTCTCATCGAGTCATTCAACAAATCATATTATTTCTTAAATTAAGGGGAAATAAACAACACCATTATGAACTTGTATAGGTAGCTTTGGCTGACCGCCGTGGCACAGTTGGTAAGCCGTTCGGTTTTTGTGTGGGCGTCCTGGGTTCGATTCCCAGCAGAGGAGAAATTTATTTCTCACGCAAATATTGCTTCTCTGGGCTGGAAACACTGGTTAGTTGGAAGAAATTATCATACGGCTATTAACTCGCCATTTCGCCAGGGTGCAAGGAAGTGTTCATTATTACTATTATATTACAGTGCTATGTATGGAGCATACAAAATAATAGTTAAAATATGAAATAACTATTGTTTATAAGGTGTATCTACTAACAAATTAACGAGACATGATAAAACAATCGACGGACAAAAATTTTACATTGACCTAATAAAATAAAATAAATTTTATAAAATCACATGAAAAGATGCACAATCAGGTATTGTGCATCTTTTATCAGAATCAAATGTGGAGAAAAAGTTGGAAAGTTACCAGGCTGGTCATTTTTCAACTGGACATGCAAAGTCATGATGTGTTGATCAAACATTCGCACTAAGACAAATACTGCTAAAAATTCGCGAGTAAAATTAATAACACATACCATCTCTTCATTAACCTTAGGGCGGCTGACGACAGTATTCATAGAGAACGATCATACAAAATTATAAATAACAATATCGACTGCCCCTCAATACTCAATATCATCTCATTTAATATTCCTACTCGCAGAACTAGACATACAAATTTATTCCACCTTCCTACTCATTATACCAATTATGCACAAAACATGGCGATTCATAGAATGTGCGATACATACAACAACAGGTTTCAAGAGTTTTGACATACTCCACCTCAGTTCCACAGCATTTAAATACTCAATACAAAAGAAAATCAATGCCCACTTAGTATAGGAAACATGGAGGTGCTGTACTTGTTGTACTTACGTATAAGTCTACCTACGTTTTATGTTTTAGATTGTTTGTAAACTTGCAATATTTTTTCCTAAATCACAACGACAAAATGTAATAGGCTTTAATACCTGTTGGCATTATTGTATTGTTTATATCTTAAGGCTGTATTTTTTCCAAATTTAACGCAAATAAAATAAAATAAAATAAAATGATCTTGACTTACCAGCTAAACTGATGCCAGATACAGAGCGACCTTTTTAAGAACTTTAGTACCTACTTCAAATGGCTTAAGATAGTGCAATGGCAGCGCCACGACGCTGGAAATGCCTTAGCATGTTTGCTGTTTAGCGTAGCATTTGAAATGGCAAAAAGACTCAGGCATTGAATCAAGTGGAATCATACAAATTCAGATATTGGCGTATGCTGATGACATCGATATCAGTGCGAGATCTCACTCGAATCATCGGCTGGAGGAGTGGGGCCTCGCATTAATGAATCCAATACATAATACATGCCTGTGTGAATATTACCAGGTGGCAGCGAATACTCATAAATATACATCAACAAAATATATAATTTTCGCCAAACATCTTGAACGAGCTTCCAGTTGCGCAGAGCGCAAATTTGTGTATTTTTGCTTCGTTGGTTTACGTGCAAATCGCCCCTCTTCTCGGCTAAAAGTTCATGATATTTGGTTACAACTATACTCATTGCAAAGAGTGGAACATTTTACATACCTAGAATCCTTAATATCTAATCAAAATGAAATAGATAAGTGATGAAATCAAAAAGACGATATTCGCAGCAAACCGGAGGTACCTACCAACTTGTGTCTCACTAAGTAACTAAGACCACCTTCTACAAAACTAAGAGCTGTTTTGATGTAGGTATGCATCAGAAACATGGATACTCACTGATCCGGATGAAATTAAACTAGATTCGAGAGAAAAATCCTCCGAAGAATTCTCGGACCTGTTAAACAGGGCCGGATAAATCATAGAACAACCCGGAACAAGAAATCAGGGCGCTTGTCTAAAAAGGGCGCTTAAAATCCTAAAATGTTAATTATATAAATCAAAAATTCCCCAGGTATGGCACTCGGTTCTCTCTGCCTTCCCCGAAAGGGACACGGCGTGATGGTGTGTATGATAAAATTCTGCGGTGTTAATATCTTGTCCGTCTATTACCGTGTTATTCGTAAACATATATATACCTACTAAATACTAACAACTGCACGTTTATGCTGTTCGACAGTCGATTCACACACACACACAAAATAATCATTGTAATAATTTACTTGCTAAAGTGTTAAATTATCTACATAATGAAGCCAGCGCCCCCCTGTCTGAAATCGCCCGGGCGCTTCATAATGAATTTCATATGAGATGATAGCGGCGTGTTTGAAAACATTCCAGATGCTACACGCCACAGTAACTTTAATTATACATTATACTAAGAACTCTTATTGCTTGTTAATGAAACTACATAAGCCGTTTAAATAAGCGGAACCTGTCAGCAACTAATAGCAAGGTTTTCTAAAAAAGGTAAACGAAGTTCTTTAGAAATGTTATGATAATTCCAGTGAAGTTTTCCCTTTCGACTTTAGCGACACACTTACTTATTTTCTTGATCTCGGTCGCTGACTCGTCACCTGACTCTTTCAATTATTCATATATTATTGTTTCTATCTCTCTCTTCTGTCTGATGTCAAATGTTAACACGTGTCCATATTTTTTACGAGTCTAGTATAGACCATAGATTTTAATATATATGTACCTATAACTAGATGGAATACTAGTAGGCAAAGTGTATCGAAATCAATGGGAGATTTCGTGTGCTGTTTTGTGTAAAATTCATTGGCATACCTCGTTTTATTAATATTAATTTATGTAGGTATTTATTATACCAAGAACTTATTTAGTGTTTTGTGTTAATTAGAATTGAGATATGTTTTTTTTTTATTTTAAGTTTGGTTTGATTTTAAATTTTTACTGAAATTTGATTGTTATATTGAGTTTTTTTTAATTAAAAATAGTTTTTATGATATTTTTAGTGTTTACATTAGTTATTAAGTTTAGTTTATTTACATAATACTTGAGATAGTTAAAAGGACTTTTAAATTATATTTTACTTTAAACGGTTTATGTGATGATCCAATACTTTAAAAATTGTAAGACCTAAGGTTTTAGTTTAAAATGCCTACTCCTCAGGATACGGTACATACATGAATAGGAATAGGTAGAATTATAATTTATTTTTAATCTTTGGTTTATATTAATATATTGATTTTTACTGTATAATATTGAATTATACTGCATAATATAATATTGAAATTCCAAACATTTGGGAAGGAGGGGGGGGGGGGGCGGTTTGAAATATATTGCTCTGGGCGCAAAAACATGTTTATCCGGCCCTGCTGTTAAACATGGATGAAAAAAACAACCAGCTCTACGATTTATACCAGGACACAAGCGTAGTCAAGTTTATTAAAATTAGCATAAGACTCTGTTTTTTTAACCGCATGGGATATCTAGAGCTCCCTAAAAGAGTGTTGTATAATAATGCAGCGGGGCGATGAAGTGTCGGCAAACCAAAATTGCGCTGGTTGGATGGTGCCGCAACGGATTGTCTTTGGCTGGGCTTCTTTCAGGCAGCTAAGCCCAAGATTATTGCGCTGAAGAAGAATATGTCATCAATATAAGTTGAATATAAAATGATCATCACCAATCATAAGATGACAGAATTATTTTTTTATTATTTGATACAGATGGTTAATATAAACAAAGAAAATATAGATTGTTTCAAAAATCTCCAACGACATCCACATATTATACAAGATAGTTTATCGACACAAGTGACAACAACTTGTATCGTATTTAGTTCAACAAGCCAAAATGCATAAATTAATAATAATAGTGTTGAATCCACCGGTTGTTTGGTTAGGACGGTCTTTAGGTAAATCAAAGTTAACAGCCGGGGAGTGAGAGGGGTATAGTGGCGAGAGCATGGGTGCGAACGAGAGGCAGACACGAAAGCGGAGTGACAGTAACCCAATACCCGTGACCATATAAGTAAGTGAGGAGGCCGCGCGTGCGCACGATTGGTTTCTGAAGGAAGATCTACGCGCAGGGCCGGCGCCATCGCGCTTTTTCGCTGAAGAGATGTCATAAACCGCACCCAACATGAATACGAATGTGTTTCTCGACTCGTTGATGTTTTTGTATCTACAGGTGGTTTAGTGGCGGCGAATCGATAGTAAATTGTTATTGTTGTAGAGTGACACTTTCTGAAATATTTTGAGTAGGTACTTCTTTATGAGTGCACGGTTTAAAAATAAAAGAAAATATTATTTTCAAATCATTGAAAGTACAACGAATTATCATCGTTAGCAAAATTTCATTAAATGAATAAAATATACATATTGGACAATTATTAAATGACATAAATATATTATTTGTCATTTTATTTGTTGACTGTCTTTGTATATATTATAATAAATAGTTAGACTTTTGTTGCGTCCTGGGCTTGATTTCCTATGGATGAGTTTATACAAAATAATATCTAATTAAATTATTACATATCTAGGCAGGAAACATTTTTCAATCAGAAGAAAATGCTTTTTCAACAAAAAATCTTTTTTTTTAATTTGTACTATAAATAATTGGAATTATTGATAATTTAAATAAAAATTATTTATTCTGCATGAAAACACATATGAAAATATACCTGTCTAAAATTTCGAATATGGTTTTTAACAAATTAAGGTAATGATCAGACATATTGATTATCAATTAGCTGTAAATTAAAAACTTTTGTAGACAGAATGAAATGAACATAGTATAATCATAAAAGTATTTTTTTTATTATTTTGTTTGGATATATATATTTAATATTATAAAGAATGATAATACCAACTTTATTATTATAATAACAAATAAGATTTTTATTTATTATTATAATAATAAAATCCGAATGAATTAATAAAGTTTTTGAATGCTAGACCGGCAACTTGGTGGTCTATCATTCAAAAGGAACTTCAAAGGGGCACAGCATCGATACCTTGACGACACAGGACAGTGTCCTGGCGATTAAGTACCAGGAGAGCCGACCCCGACTAAGACGGGATAAGGGAAAAAAAGAAGAAGAAGAAATAATATTTTTTTTACTATATATATACTCTTCATTTTAAAACGCACAAAGTATATATTATATATTCTTATTGATTTTATTTACGTATTTTCGCCAAGCATTAAAATGACAATAATTGAGCATTTCATTCTGTCAATGGAACCTAATATACATTTTATACATCATCCAAAAACAGAGATGTACTGGTCAACATTTTTACGAATACAAAATGTTTTATAATTTCCTATATTGTTTTAAAATAAATCTACACCAAACACATACTGTGTTTCGTGTATCAACAAAACACAATAAAAGAAAATCGTGACTAAAAAATTAAAACTTTTGAATGTAATTACACATATTTATACTTGATTATATAATTTAATTTTTATGGTAGGAAGAAATTGCCGATTTGGCGTTTTGTTTTGTTTTTATTGAATGTTCTGTGATACTATATACTTATTTTGTAACGATGAACCCAAGTGTCCTGTTAGGGACTTTTGTTAGATGATATACTTAACAATAAACGCAGCTTCTTTTTTCTGATTATATACTTTAAAAGCATAACACAGAAAATGCTCGTACATAAACGTCTATTTAATATTATTATTATTATTTTTTTTTGTATATTTTCTATGCGCTTTGTGACGTGATTTCTACATCATTTTTCTTTACCTGAACGCCGCATCGTTTCTTAAACAAAGCCCAATTCAGCATTAAAATTGACAACACTATAGTTAGTTTTTTTAAATTGTATTAAATAAATTCATTCAATCACGTTCTCTCATATTCTATGTCGAGTGCGGTTTTGATTGATTTTCGCGGTGGGTTTTCGTTTTCCCGAACACAATTCGGGTGCTCCCGCCACTCGGTTAAAAGCCGAAACCGAGTCGCGAGGAACGGGACGGGGCACATAGCGCCGTCCTATTCTCGCGCAGATTTTGTATGAAATACATAAATATGATAGTGTTTCCCGCCCACGCGAATTTCCCGCATTTTTAAAGAGTTTATTTTTGCTTTATCATTAGAGGGGAGAAGATGGGAGTCTATTTGTGTACCAGCGTTGATTATTATTATTTGAATTGTTGTGGACTTGTAACAAATTGAATCATCGTATTGATGCACCTCAGGTCAAGGATTCAAAGTTTAAATTATCTTTACAATATTATTAATTTTTAATAGTTAAATTAAGTACACACGGGAGGAGTGCCCTCCCGAAACTAATAGTGTTAATTGAAACTCAAGTAGTAGTACATAATCAAATACCCTAACATAAGCGGTTAGCTTATTCAGATTGGATCCCAACGGAGAAAATTACTTAAAATGATTTCTTATGCTATTATTGCTTCTCAGTACTGAAGATACTGGTTTTTGATTTGGAAAAAATTGCCATTTGGCAATAAGCTCGTCAGTTGTACAAGGTGCAAGGATACAGCGTTTATTCAACATATCTGTAGAAAAATATTTGCATCATAATTATTTGTAGTCATAGAACTATTTCATTTTGAAATTCACCAATAGTCAGTCATTGCAGCTCGGTTAGATAAATACATGATTCCTGAACAAAAGTCCCAGATTTGATTCCTGGTGATGCCACAGTTTTTCTCTGTGTTTTTAGTATTTATTTGTGAAAGGATTTACATCACACGTCTCCAAAATGTAGCAACTTATTGACAAATTTTAATATCTCAATAGAGACGGAGCAAATATATCTTACATTTATTGGAGAACCGGGAAATACATATAATTGAAAAACACTCCTCCACATAATATGCACATCCCACTGCACACTCTCACTCTTCTATGTAATATGCACATCCAATTAAACACTCCTCCACATAATATGCACATCCCACTATACACTCCTCCACATAATATATACATCCCACTATACACTCTTCCACGTAATATATACATCCCACTGCACACTCTTCTATGTAATATGCACATCCAACTAAACACTCCTCCACATAATATGCACATCCCACTATACACTCCTCCACATTATATGCACATCCCACTGCACACTCTCACTCTTCTACGTAATATGCACATCCAACTAAACACTCCTCCACATAATATGCACATCCCACTATACACTCATCCACATAATATATACATCCCACTATACACTCCTCCACATAATATATCATCCCACTGCACACTCTTCTATGTAATATGCACATCCAACTAAACACTCCTCCACATAATATGCACATCCCACTGCACTCTCACTCTTCTATGTAATACGCACATCCAACTAAACACTCCTCTAAATAATATGCACATCCCACTACACACTCACTCCTCTAAATTAAATGCACATCCCACTACATACTTTTACTCCTCTACATAAATATGTCACTAAATATATATTGCCACTACACACTCTCACTCCTCTACATAGCACGATTATAACACTCGCTCAAAGGGAAGTATCCGACCCGTGGAGCACAGATTAGCAAAATTATCTAAAAGCTTTCTTTGTCTCAGTGTGCGTCTATTCAACAAGCTGCCGGAAGGAATCAAGTCTCTGAATGATGATAAATTTCGAGCAGCAGTGAAAACGTACCTCGTTGATAAATCTTTTTATTCTGTGAACGAAATGCTGGAGTGAACCATTTACATTCACTTCAGCATTAAATTGACTATTATAAATTATTCATTGTATTATTACTTTTTCATAGAACTATAAGTGAGTGCAGAATCTACCTAATTTATATTCCTATTTTGTAATTTATCCATGTAATTGTTGTTGTTGTATTGGAACTAAAATGAATCAATCTATCTTAATATCCCGGATAAAATGCTATCAGAGCCTTTCACACTCTGTTTCGCATTGACATTGTATATTGTCAACAAATTATAATATAAAATTGACAAGTCCAAGTACCCGAGCTAGGGTCCACGAACCATAAACAACAATAAACAGGATATGAATGTTGCCACTACACACTCTCACTCCTCTATACAATATGCACATCCCACTACACACTCTCCTCAACATAATATGCTCATCACACTATATATTATACAATGTGAATAATAATTTATATTATTGTGTTTCGAATATTATATTGTTAGCCTTTTGATAAAAAAAATTACACCCATCTAATTATTTTGTGGAAGAGTGGCGATTAGTCACAGAAAAAAATAAAACATAAGAAATTTATTAAATATTTTATTCCACAAAATTATCATATTTTTTTTCTAAAACATTTGGTACATTTATAAAATACAAATAATAATAAATTAAGTACAAAATATAATAAAATCATTCATCATAATACAGGTATACTCTTGATATTCTTTTATTAATAATAATTCTACAATATACAATCAATAAATAATGCCAGATCTATTATACATCAAATGCATATTTTCAAAATATCTTGAAAATAAATATGTAACATTTTGTGTGATAAAAATGTAAAACATTACCACTGGTTCATGAAAAAAAAATGCTGAGTCATTGACATGGCAAAATATACTGGAATAATATTGGTACTTATGTGAATTTTTTTTTGCATAGTAAAAGTATTTTATTATTATTACTGTTCTTTAAAATTCAATCATGAAAAATACTATCATGTAAATATAATCCTAAATTCATTGTTTCTTCATCCATTCTGGTTTGCAACCTCATTAGATTCAGATAATTGAATAACACAACACTTGCGCAGGGTGCGAATTATTAAAAAAAATATATGTATGGTCATTTTTTGTACCTTCAAATTTATTAATACACAATATGAGACATTACAAGATGAGAACATTCAAAAAATGAATTACCGAGGCCTTTATCTAATGTTATCCGTTTCTGAAAAATGTTCGTTTCGGCTAATAGATTTTTGTATTTTCATATTGCAATTATAGTTTTACAACATAAAAATATAAGAGTAATGTATAATGTTTAGACCAAACCAGATTTTATGATATGTACTCAAACACAGCACCAATGAGTAAAAGCAGGTATACATATTTCTTTGCCAAACAAATATTTAAAACAATAATTATAAATTGTTGAGAACAAACATGAACCAATTTGGTTTAACACGTCCAGATGTTACTTGATTTTTCTATTAAATCAATAAATATATGTATTTATTTTAAATCTTAACAATAAATCATTATTTGGTGTAAAACAGAAGGAGAAGCAGGAACTAAAAGTAAGCATTATTTACAATAAAGATAACATTTCCATTGAAACAATTATGGGTTTAACCCAGTAGATCCTTAAACATTACAATATATTTAATAATTTGTTTTTATATTAATATAATTTATTTGATCTATTCTTATAATATTATGATAAAGCCATCAATTACATAATTTGGCAGATAATTAGGTATTTAAGCTGTATGTAAAATATAATTTAAAATTCAATACAATGTTTGTTCATTAAATTAAATTGTTTAAAATATAATACAACAGCATATTTTATTTTTATCTGAAGATAAAAATTGTTATTAGTATTTTTACTAATTAGAATTTTACATGACTTTCTTAAAACTTATAAATAATACATCTAATGCAATTAGTACATGACAAATGATGTAACGAGACATAGGTCCGAATGCAGAGTCCTACCTAAATACTAACCATGTTTTCATTGCACAGTCGCTCACTTAAGTTAGGAGATCACGCAGCTTCCTAACTGGAGGATGCTACAAAGTTTTTGTTGTATGAGAATTGTATTGCAGAGACATTTCTAAATACTTAGCGCATGCGGGTTGGCGTAAACTAACAAATGCGAACTGTCAAAAAGTAAAATTGATCGCGAGAAACTCTGCGTGTGGTTTGGTAATAAAATACGAGATGTTTTCGATGGACGTTGATTTTAGCGACTTTGTCACACAGAGTATTCAGCGATCTGTACGAGATGACAATAATTCGCTGGAATTTCAGAAAAATCTCGACATCAAGCTGCAGTGTGATGTTGATTACATGTGTTTGTGTTGTTGTGACAAAAAAAACATTTTAAACGTCAGTCTAAACCCATCGAAAACTATCTATCTCTTTTCTTCATATGCAATAATGTGAAACGCTACACCATCGACCTTAAGTTTGGCGTAGTATTTAGTTAGTGACGTCTCTGCATTGGAATTGCTAACTTAAGAATACTAAATACTCCAGTGAGGTTAGAAATTAGTTATCTAGGACTGTGCATTCGGATCTTACTCACAGTAAGTAGTACATGTTTTGCCCTAGAAAATGTGTACGCAAATAATTTGTTCAGCTCGCCAATGAAGAAGACTTGCAAATGAGTTTGAACAGGTCAAGTTTTTTGTAGCATTAAATGAATTGCTTTAGAAAAAAATGAATTGTAGGTACACCAAAACTAAATTGTATTGAATTTGAATATTCGAACATAATTGATTGATTCATAAAAATGTGACACATGATAATTCATTTTACTTTACAATATCAAATATGTCTGTTGTCATTTGACAGTGTATTATGAGTACACACAGTGTGTTAAATTTTAAACTAAGAATTAATACTGCAAAGCATCATTTCTTCAGGGGGGCAAGTCTGGTCAACAAGCGGAATCAAAACCATCCATGTTTACCCATATCATGGATATAATCATCATATGGAGTTCTATAACATCTTAAGATATTATAGAAATCCTTAAGATAATTATATCCATGATGTGAGTAAACATGGATGGTTTTAATTCTGACGGTTGACCAGATTTGTACCCCTGATTTGAATTAAATTAAATGTCTATTGATTGGTTGGGTTTAAAGGGTAAACTAATTCAAAAAAAGTGTAAATTTATGAATATCAATTAATTGTTTATGTATTATGAACTACCTGTATAGTGTTTTATTTAATATTTTATTCCTTTCTGGCCTATTGAATGTGTCCAAGCCACGATATTAATGTATCCAACATTTTCTTTTATGCGTAACATAATATTATCTTTAAATATCCAAAATCTTAAACTCTTTTTCTTAAAAAGCTAAACCTTATTTCTACTATATGTATATACCTTTAAAAAAAACTACAACAAAGCAACATTTATTAACAAAAAATATGGCAAACAAAACATGGCGTACTATTTTAATAATAATATATAATTAAACTTGGTTTTATTTATCACAATGCATATTTAAGCTAATTAAATATGTATAAAGAAAATACAAAAGTATTTTTTTTGCCAAAATGACAACGATATTGAAAATCGAATTGAATTTTTGAATGCATCAATTTCAAGAGACGATCATGAAATCATAAAAATTCAAACAAATATATATTTTTATATTATAAAAAAATATGTGGGAACACACTGAAAATTTCAAACTCTTATGAAAAAGAAGTAACACAAATAAATTAATATCTACTAAAAGTCCATAAAAAGAAAGTGTAGACAAATATACACTTGAAAATTAATACTAAAACATCTCATTGTTTATGGGATTTTTGTGCAAAAAAAAAAATGTTGATAGAAATAAATAATACAGTTATTATTTGCATTTCAATTAATTAATGTAAACTAACTCAAAATTGAAATTTTCAGAGTAATCACAATTCCTTCTTATTTCATATTGTTACAAAATATGTAAGATTAATAAATTATTTTGTAAAAGTTATAAAATTAGATAAATATGAAAATGCCTCTTTCGAATTTACTGGTAATAACTAACAAATAGTAAATTGTATCAAAATTATGTCTTCACAACAATAATAATACAAAAACAGTCACTGAAATATTTACAAGATTTATAAGTACATTTTTTATTTTGTTAAAAGTAAAAATGTCTTTTATTATTACATACTATTTGATAGAAATTTCTAAATAGGAGGTATAAAACGTTGAAGATTGTGACGTTTCAACTTGAAACAAAAAAGTGTTTTAATGATTTAATATACATAATATATTATTATGTTGATTCCACAATGTGTTAAGTTATTTATATTGAAAGATAATTATTAACACATCCATGGTTTAATATATTATTATGTTGATTGCACAATGTGTTAAGTTATTTATATTGAAAGATAATTATTAACACATCCATGGTTTAATGATTTAATATACATAATATATTATTATGTTGATTCCACAATGTGTTAAGTTATTTATATTGAAAGATAATTATTAACACATCCATGGTTTAATGATTTAATATACATAATATATTATTATGTTGATTCCACAATGTGTTAAGTTATTTATATTGAAAGATAATTATTAACACATCCATGGTATAAAATAATTCATAAAATAATAAGCTTCACGAAATAAACAAAAAGTTGAATAATGACATACAAATGTGTATAACATATTAGGTATATAATATGTAATACATAGGAGATGTTTAAACATACAAATATATATTTATATAATATATACTTTAGGTATATGTATATATAAAATATATGACTTATTTACATAACATTTAGCCATCAAAAACATATGTATTGCGGTCACTGTACCACAGAATAATTTTAACTTACAAAATACTGTATCTAAATATTTTCACCTTTTTTGAAATCAACGCATCGTAAAAATACAAACTGAACTTTCTATTCAAGATGTAAATTATATTGCTGATATATGAAAAAAAAATATATGAATACAATTTGTAAAAATCTAACTATTGTCTTATGTTTATAATATTATATAATCAAAAAAAATTATAACTTTAATCTCAATAATTCATATTTAACGCGACGTCCTATGCAGGTGATTCAAAGCGAACGCGATTGCGAAGCGGTTACACGCGAATTCAAAGCGATGCAGTGCGACGCCGCGGTTCTATCCTACGTGCACGCGAATCTTGCTTCTGACATTATACTTAACCAAAAAAAAACTATGGCACTACTTCCTATTCGCGCGAAAATATTAAACCAACTGATCGCGTTTGTTTCGCATCGCGCCACGCCGCATCGTACCCTATTTGCGGTTGGTAACGTAGGACACCTCCATAGCTACCGACTGTTTGTTATTCTCGCACCGCGCCACTTTCTCGTTTGCTTTGAATCGCCTCTGTAGGATGTCGCGTGAGAGCCTTAGGGACAAGTTTCATGTATGGAAGGAACGAGGTACATAATATTAAGTCCCTTTCGTCTTTTTAAAAATTTATCAAAACTTGTAACAAGAGGAATATTTCGCAATGTTTAAATAAATAATTTATTAAATTGAACTATTACAATTTGATCTGTAAATATGACTTATCCGACTACTCCCAGGATATAAAATTCTGAGTCTTTAAATGAAAGTAAATATTTACAAAGGACTTTATAATTGAATTTTATTGATTAGTAATTCAGATAAGCGTAAGTCAAAAAAGACACTAATGTCCCAAAAACTACTTCCCAAGCATGCTTGTATCATTTATGCCAATCTGAATGTTTAAGCAGTGCGGGTGTTTGGTTTAAATAATCTAACATACGCAATGCATTAACATAAAATTCAATTATTGTAATTATACAAGACTTGGACAATATGATATGCTCAATTTGTTTAATGAATCAAGCACTAGTTTGAACCAAATCTTACGCAGATATTGTGTGGATAGAAATGTCCATAATCTAAGTATTTTCAATGTTGTCTATAATGAAAATGTTATTTTATTTCATATATGTAATATACACTTAATCCATCTTTATTTCGATTGAATACATTAAGAAATTTACACTAAGCGCGCAAAATATTTTTACAAAATGTACAGTCAAACACCTAATTCCAATAAATTATTGTACATTTACATTCTTGGAGGTGATGATCAATTTATTGGCCATTGACCAATAATAAAAAATCTTAGACTGTACATCAATTTTGGGCAAAAGATTTTTTCTTTTTTCACTTTTGTTAGAGCTCAAGGAAACACTATGTTTCATTTAAATCTAAACACAAACCTATAAATTTCATTCATAACGAATCTGAGAATAAAGAGTGACATTAATTTATGTATGTACCTTTGGAGTACTAGTACATTTTTTTTAATACAAATCAGTTATTTTAAAAATACTAACTTTTTTTCCCTGTTTATCTCAAATTTTATGCTATTAGCAGTTGGTCCTGAATTAGAATATTCATGGATTCAATTTGTGCACTTTCTACCTAACTTTACTTGCTAATGATATTTAGTAAAAATTTTACATCGCTCAAATTGATTTCATATTGTCTTTATTTGTAATCGATACCTTTATTATTATGATGTATGTATATCAGAAATTGCCATTGCAAAATGTACTGGTAAGTAAAAGTAATCAGATATAATTGCCAAACTATAACAAAATGAACAAGTACTTTTTTCGCAGCTTAATAATGTTGAAAACAAAGTACATAATACATAGTATCTTAGAAACTAATCTTTGTAATTTTGCAAGTAGCATAACTCTTTTTTGCGATGTTATCAGTTTTTTTCCCTCAGTAATAAATAACATTTGATAAATGTCAAATAGTAGTTTAAAGTTTACATTGTAAATGCCTTTTTTTCACTGACAAAACAACTGTCTTCATAATCATAAATTAAGTAGTCTTTTTATTTGTCATCACCTATAAACAATCGCACATATCCAAATATGACATCTCGCTTAAATTCCTTTAAGTATCTCGGTCATATTAAGTCAGTCATGGATACATGAATGACCGAATATGCGGACCCGTGATTGAGTTGTCTTTTCAACGTTCGGTGAGTCAGTTCTGAGTTTACCAGACCTCACACTTTTTGACTGGATTCATCTTGGAGCCGATCGGACAGCTAAACTCTTTGGAGAAATCGGGAAGGTTGGATAGAGAACCTATCACTCGGTACCGAGCGATGGAGTGGTCATCTTTCTCCATCATCAAAACGGTCGCCTCCTTTGTCATAGATGAGCACCAAACCTGTAGATAAATATGAAATCAAAAAGATTATTTCTTGCTTGCTGTTATAGAATCTCACTCGAATAACAAAAACTCAACTAAAGTCGATCCATAATAAAGATTGGTATGACTCATCACATAAAAATGCAACCCCTTTTAACATACGTCAGTCTTATGTATATTCACCTTAATTTATTGGTATACGGTGACCATTATTTTGTTCTATGTTGACACACATTTTACCAATTTTACATTTTATTAAATTTTGCAACGAATTGTATGTATTTTGGAAAATAACGAATGTAATTATTGCTTGTAACTATTACTTCCTTGCACCTTGCGCAAGTGGCGAGTTTCTTGGCACATGGCAATTTCTTTCAATTAATCAGTATTTCCAGTCCAGAGATGGAATGTTTGCGTGAGAAAAGAATTTAAATAAATTAAATTAGATGGCAGAGCGGTAAGCATATTGGGTTAGTAATCCAATGGTTACGAGTTCGAATCCTGCCTCGACCGATTTTGTTCACCTATAGCACAAGCATTTATGCTTATTTTAGGGAACGTAGGAAGATGTATATGTACTTGTTTTACAAGAACATATTCATTTAGCACAAATTTGGAGCCCACACGAATCAACTTATATATTAAAACTAGAACAGGTTCACAAAAAGTTTTTAAGATTTCTGTATCTGCGTACATATGGGACATATCCTTGGTTATACCCATCAATGTTTGTACTTGGAATGACCAACTACCATTCATTGGAAACGCGCAGATGCATTGCGACTTTGAAATACTTTTATTACTTAATAAACGGACATACAAACAATAGCGACATACTTTCTAAAATTAACTTTTTTGTACCAGAACTTCATAGTCGAGCACGCAGGCATCGTCTCTTATATGATCGTCACAGTCGTACAAATCTTTACATGAACTCACCAGTAGGACGAGCGTCATCTTATTTAAATATAATAAATAACACCGAAATCGATTTGTTCAGTGCATCTGTCACAAAGTTTGTAGATTTCTTGGCGTTGCGCACATATTGTTTTAATGATTTATTTATAAGGCTCTAGACATAGGTTCTGTAATGTTATGAATACACAATTATTGATAAATAAATATAAATAAATATATTAAAAAAAAAAACATTATTATCCTCTGCTGGGGATCGAACCCAGAAAGCCCACACGAAAGCCAAACGGTTTACCAACTGTACCACGGAGATTGGTTTAAATACATCGCAATTAGTAAATAAATTCCGTCAACATTAGTATTAAATATGACACTTATTTTCTGTCATCGTTCTTTGGGGTAGGTTGAGGCCATATGGGCCTAGTCAGTAAAGTTGATGGTGGCTGTAGTCCCATCCTAGGATTCTGGGGAAAAGGTCGGTGCCCCCTTCAATTTTTACCTATGGACTATATATATCTTGCTCGACGGACACTCGTCGCTCTCCGTCAGCGGCTTGTTGGTACTTGATCCGAGTTTGATTGGCGGGCCTCCACTATTGGAGTTGGCCTCTTGTTGGCAGAGGTATGAAATATGCTTGTTGGTAGTCCATTTTTATTTATTTATTTATTTTAATCTTCTTGTACATATAATTAGTACACTGGCGGGCTTATTGCTTAATGGCAATTTCTTCCAACCAACCAGAGTAAATGTTAAATATACAAAACAATGTGTACTATGGCAATAAATTAATCACATTACAAAATAAATAAAGATAGCAGAAGAAAAGTAATAAAAAAAAAAAACAAAAAAACAAAGAAGATAGCATATAAGAACAATTCATAGAAATGATAGGAAGACTAAGGGATAAGGAAATGAAGAGGAGAGGAAGATGTAATCAGGTGTTGTCAGATAAATATTTTTGCTTTAGCCTTTTCTTGAAGATGTTTAGTGAGATAGATGACGTAATATCAGGACTTAGGCTATTCCATAGTCTTGTGTTGTCTGACGAAAATCCGCTCCAAGGATGAACAGAATTTTAAAGTCCTATAATGTTCGCAATGGAGTGGGGATAGACGACTGCGAAATCCACTAAATATCATCATTCTCCGTTGTGTCATCATCACTTGTATTCCCAACAAGAATAATAAGATTGTTCATATTTTCATCGAACTTGGATAATGTATTCCACCAAGGTAATATAATTTTTTAGTTTTTTCTATACATTTTGTCCATAGATCCGCATTACATTGTTTCAAATCTTCATCCCACATATTCAAAACCTTTTCATCTCCAAAACCGTTCTGACCCATATTTTTGTTGTAATATTCTTTACAGTTACCCCAAATCAGTTCAATAGGATTGGTGTTATTAATAGAGTTTCATCACTATTTATTTATCTTCAATATAAATAAAATAAAATATAATTCAAGTCGTCAAATAAAATATATTTAGGAAATTCTGACAATTTGGTAGTGTTGTTTGGGCACCATGCCGGAAGAAATACTCCGAAATGCTGGAACAGATCCAGAAAAAGTTTTTAAGGTACCTTTACATGCGTACGCATGGAGTGTACCCAACTTACATGCATCACCCTGATCTCCTTGAGGCCTGTGCCTATCAGTCTCGAAAAAAGGCGAGATAATTCGTTACTTCTGGTGGGTTACAAGGTTGTAAATTATATCATTGACTGCCCAACTTTGCTTGAGCACCTAGGCCTTTACGCTCCCCCGAACTACATGAGAGGTAGAGGACACCACTTATTTAATTTACCTGCCGCTCGTATAGACGTGGTTGCTCGTAACACTCTCGTACGAATGTCTGTTCTATTAAATGATTTACCTGTTGAAGCTGACGTCTTCTTCTGGGGCGTTCAGCGATTTAAAAAATATATTAAATAAAATAACGAACAGGTGTCGCACTGTAACTGGCGTAAAGCTGTCGTGCGAGAAAGAAAAAAAAAAAAAAAAAAAAAAAAAAAAAAAAAAAAAAAAAAAAAAATGTCTACGTCAGTTAAGAATATATATTTAGTAAATTAAAATGAGTAGGTTTAAATAATAATATGTCGATGACAAATATTTTTTTTATATATGAAACAAATTTGATGTAATCGATTTGTTAAAATAATGCTTATCAAAAAATATCCACAAGGAGATATTGTCACCCTATTTGAAATGATTTGAAATATTTCAATGAAACGTCATTCAAACTGTATTTTATCTGAATCAAGGATGTTAATGGTAAGCATGGACCATTATTGTCCATTTCTTTCTCAAAATATTTGAGGACATTTATCACAATTTGTTGAGATTGGCTATTTTACGATATATTTTTGAAAATATGCCATTTTTTTAGCGATTGATATTTCTGACAGCTGATAATAATGTGGTATGTCGGAAAAAATATCAAGAAAACGGGCTGAGTTATTTCATCATTTTATTGTTTAAATGTGATATTGAGCAAAAATAACTACATTTTAACGTTTGTTCAATATTTTTTTTTAGAATAAACAAATTGATTTTATTTATTTCGCTATTTTTAATCAGATTATGAATTGACTAAAATTATGATTTTTTATGAGTGGTAACATAGAAATAAGTGTACGATAACTAAATGACGTACGTTTTAGCGTTTCATATGAGAGATTGTTCATTTTATTATGACATACATACATTTTCTGTCTTTGATTTTTATACACAGGAAATGAGAAACAGATATATCAAAGAAAGAAGTATTTTTGTTCGATCAACATATTTTTGCGATGAGTCATACCAAAATTTATTTTGGATCGAGTATATCTATTTTGAGAAGAAAATTTACAATATTCTCTTTTTACACAGTTTTAAAAACAATTTAAAAGTATGAAGCCTGAAATAATTTTTACACAATCAAACCTGTCCACCATACTATTATTATTATTTATCAGTTCGAATGGTATATTGCACTGTGACCCTTTAGATTATTATTATTATTTATCAGTTGAAATGGTATATTGCACTGTGACCCTTTAGATTATTATTTAGATTGTGAGATATGTGAGTGAAAGAGATAGCATGTCTGTGTGTGTATATAGTGTGTGAATGGGCACGCGACGCGTCATTCATCGTTCCGCCGTTGATAGCTACCTCCGTGAATTGTATAGTAGTATTGACCTTGATTTATATATTGTATATTGAACGTATTGTAATTAAAGTGTAAAAGAACATTCATCTTTTACTGCAAGTACTAAGAGTTCCACCCCAACAAATTAGTAGTGTATAGGGACACTATACTGGCGCAGTCTGGAACAAATCTACGCAGAAGATTTTGAATTTTTTTCGAGAAGAAAAAATTTTTCGGCGACACAGACGACAATAATTTTTTTTCACTGTGGAAAAAAAAATTGGAGGTACAAGATCGTACAGGTGTATAAAGACACGGTACGAAAAGATCTTCAAGGAAGCAGTATTGGCTGAGGAAGACAGGAGTCTTCGGGAGTGATACGACTTCGGGAGATTTTGGACTGGACTTCAAGGGGACCAGAGGGGACCAAGGAAGACCAGGAAGGACAACGGGAACGTGAATCAGAGAGGACCAGGGGACCACAAGGATTGGACAAGAGGATTGGCTGCTTGCTGTGAACGAGCGTCGAGCAGAGGCAACGGAAGAGGACCAGAGAGCTGGAAAACCAGGATTCGACAGAGACGACTTCTGCAGAGACAGGGTTGGGCCGTAGTGCAGGTTCAAGCGACTGGACAGGATCGAGTTAAGATAAGTGTATTTTTCTTTTCTTGTCTGTAGGTATTCTTTTTTCGGTAATATGGAACAAAGGAATCTACCGCTTTTCAATCACGAGAGTGATTTGTGGAGTGTGTTCAGGGTACGTTTTGAGCAATTCATCATAGCTGATGATGAAAAAATGTCTGAATCAAGGAAGAGAGCAATATTTTTAACCTCTTTGTCTGAAAAAACTTTTGTTTTATTACAAAACTTGTGTGTACCAAGAAAAGTTACTGAAGAAAAATTGTCGAAATTATTTGATCATTTGGATAATTTTTGTAATGAAACTGTTTCTCCGTATATTGAGAGAGAAAAATTTTATTGTATGAAACAGTCTGAACATGAATCAGTAAAAGAGTTTGCTTGTAAATTAAAAGAGCGTAGTATTAAATGTCAATTTAATGATCGTCTGGAAGAATCTTTGAAAGATATTTTTATTATCGGTTTGTGTAATAGTCAAATAAAAGAAAAGTTGTATTTGGAGGACGAGAAAAAGGGTTTTTCTCAAATACTCGAATATGCAAATGTATTGGAATCGGTATCAAAAAATAAAAATATGATAAAAAGTTGTAAATCAGAAATTTGTGAAATCGCAAGTAAACAGAATAGTAGGTATAATAAAAATAGTGCACATAGAAGGAATTTCAACGAAGTTGATAAGAAAAGGAATAGATCAGTATCACCGCATGTTAGTAATAGGAATTTAAAATGTTTTGCATGTTTATCTGATAGTCATTTTATTAAAGATTGTAAATTTAAAAATTTTAAGTGTAATAAGTGTAGAAAAATGGGTCATATTGCGAAAGCATGTAAAAACGATCAGTTTGGTAAAAGCAAAAATAGTATTTTTACTATGGAAAATAATACGAACGTAAATGTTGTTTGCAATACGGAAGGTAATAATGAAATTGTAAATCCATTCATGATTAATAGATGTATTGGTAGTCAGATTATTCACGCGATGATTGATACAGGTGCTTATGTATGTGTAATTCCGAAAGATATTTATTTTAAGAAGTTTAAAAATTATAAATTGAATAAGCCGACAAGTATTTTAAAATCATACGACGGTAGTATTTTAAAATGTATTGGTATGTGTATAATGGAAGTAACATACAACAATATCAAACAGGTGATTGAATTTTTCGTAGTAAACAATGGCAACAGTGTAATAATAGGTAGGAATGGTATTCGGAAATTCACCTTATTGGGTGATAGCCAATCACTGACGAGAATTCTTAGTGAAAAAAAAAATATACCGACGTTAGCAGCAAATAGATTGCAAGTTGAATCTAAAGATAATTGTTCTGATTATTTATCGAGAGTACCGGTTAGTGAACCAGATAATAGTTGTGATAACTTGACAGATAATTATTTAAATTTAATATGTGACAGTGAGCAAATTTGTATAAACATTGAGCAGATTAGTGAGGCAACTAGTTGTGATGATGTGTTAGTGAATATTATGTATTTGTTACAGACAAAATGGCCGGATAAAGTTAACAAAGACAGTGATTTGTGGCATTTCTGGATAAAGAGAAATGAGTTATCGATTATAAAAGGGTGCATTTTGTGGAATCATAGAGTAGTTATTCCGTCAAGCTTGAGAGATAAAATTTTAGGTATGTTACATAGATCTCATCTTGGTATTGTGAAGACAAAAGGTCTTGCAAGAGGTTATGTTTATTGGCCGAAAATTGATAAAGACATTGAAGAATTAGTTAGTGAATGTTTTGAATGCTCAAAAGTTGCCGCATCGGAACCAAAAAATGTATTGACAAGCTGGCCTAAGGAAGAGTCGGTTTGGACGAGAATACATATTGATTTTTTTGGACCAATTGCAGGTAAATCATTTCTTGTAGTATGTGATGCATATTCAAAATGGATTGAATGCTTAGAAATGAAGAATATTAATGCGTTTTGCACCATTAAAGCATTAAAAAAATTATTTTGTCAATTTGGATGTGTCAAAATGATAGTATCGGATAATGGTAGTGCTTTTATGTCAAATCAATTTCAGAGTTTTTGTGTTGAACATGGTATAAAACATGTAACGTCACCAATATTTTCACCTTCTTCCAATGGTCAAGCGGAAAACACGGTGAAAACGTGTAAAATGTTTTTAAAAAAATTATTAATAAATAATATAAAATTTATGAGTGATTATGAAAATAGAATTGATAATTTTTTAGTTGATTATCGGAATTCTCCGCATGTTTCAACAAAGGTTGAACCATCAGTTTTAATGTTAGGTAGAAAACTAAGGACAAATTTTGACATTTTCATTCCTGAATTTAATTGTAATGATAATAATGATCATGATGATATTATTGGACATAACTTGTTAAAAAGCCAAAAGAGGCAGCATTATTATTATGGAGGGAGAGAGAGGAAGGAATTGAAAACAGGTCAAAAATGTTGGGTAAAAGACTACAGGGTAGTAAACAAACCAACATGGGTTTTGGGACAGATTACTAGGAAAATTGGGAAGGCAATTTACTTGGTAAATGTTCTGGGTACTAGTTACACATGGAAAAGGCATGTTAACCAATTAAGAACCACAAGTGTAAAGTGGTCAGATGGGGGGTAGAAAGCTGTTCTCATAGTTCTTGTGGGTCTCGACTCTGAAGCTTATGGATTGCTTGAGTTTGGACCCGGACACCCCAGTTCACTCCTCGGATGCTAAGTTGTGTTTCCTCTTGTTTCAGGTTATCGGGAGGGTTGCCTGGAGGCAGGATGGAGGAACGCTTGGACACTCGATCCTGGACATCGGTTATCCCTGCAGGCCAGTGTAAGGGATGGATGTCAGAGGTTAAGTGTGGAGGAGTGTGAGATATGTGAGTGAAAGAGATAGCATGTCTGTGTGTGTATATAGTGTGTGAATGGGCACGCGACGCGTCATTCATCGTTCCGCCGTTGATAGCTACCTCCGTGAATTGTATAGTAGTATTGACCTTGATTTATATATTGTATATTGAACGTATTGTAATTAAAGTGTAAAAGAACATTCATCTTTTACTGCAAGTACTAAGAGTTCCACCCCAACAAATTAGTAGTGTATAGGGACACTATAATTATCAGTTGGAATGGTATATTACAATGCCCCCAAGTCAAATTGAAAACGCTGTTCGTTTTCGCCTAGCGCTAATTTTTTTTGTATGGGATTTGACGTTTGTTGTTTGTTATTGTAGAAAAAATTTCTACAACAAACGTCAAATCCCATACAAAAAAAATTAGCGCTTGGCGAAAACGATCAGCGTTTTCAATTTGACTTGGGGGCAATGTGACCCTTTAGATTTTTCGTGCTTTCCCTACTTGGTTGCCGGGCTTCTGGTTACACTGTCAAGTCTCAAGCCTCTCTGCTGTCTTCTTCCAATCCTATTTTCCGCAGATGTTCCTAAAGTCTACAATGTCCTGTGAGAAACCCTCAGTGTTTAGGGTTTTTCTCGCACATATTCTGGATCATTTTTGGTCATAGTTACATCTACTATTAATATTTATTATTATATATTTTCCAACTAACATACATTGATGAAAACAAATGTTACCTGAGCAAATGATATGAAAAATAACTGTCGATGGTTATAGATGAGTCCTGGCAATGTTTCATTCTTATCTGCTGACTTGGCATACTCCAAATATGCATGGAAGGCTGCCTTTAGACCACCGTTATCTGCTATGTTTTCACCTGAAATAAATATACATCAGATACTACAGCAAATTTTAAATATTTAGACAAAAATCCTATAAATGTTTTTTTACCAGTATTAGTTCACTGATATAAAAAGTTAAAGTATATTTTAGTTTCTAAAACAAGATATTGTCTTAATTATCGGATGCGGATTCAGTGTCTTATCAGGATGTGGTTTAGAGGGATACTGATTTGTGGGTGTGGGGCTGGCAGTGATTGCGACAATTATTTTCACCTCATTTAGGCGATAACAGTTGGTAAAAACATATAGAATAGTTAGTTGGGGGTTGGACATCCAGGGTTTGATTCCCAGTAGAGGATAAATTTATTCAAAATTATTTCTCATGCAATTCTTGTTTCTCTGAGCTGGAAACATGTTTTATAGAAGAAATTGCCAAATGGCAATAAGTGTTCACTATTATAATTTAAAGCAGGAAAACTAAATGTAATTAAGTTTAGTTTGTCGATCGACAATTCTTGATAGAACTCCATTGTACGTTGATATGTTATAAAAATATAAAAATACTTGGTTAAAGTTCTATTATATTTATTGGATTATTGACGCGTTTCGTGCAAAGCACATCGTCAGATTAAAAAAACCAATAAATACAACTTAAAAGATAACAATAAACCAATAAATACAATATTATTTACCTTTCGAATTTTACTGCTGTCGTTTTCTTTTGTTACAGACCTAATGGACACAGGGGACTACAACCAGTGACCCAACTACTTTCATTGTATTAAAACGTAGATTTGTATAGATTCATTTGCATTATATAACTTCTTTTCAACCGTTCAAAAACCAACATTTTTATACACCTGTCATGTAAATTTTGTATATAACCACTAGTCTCAGTCTTGTAGAGCATTATTCTGACGATGTGCTTTGCACGAAACGCGTCAATAATCCAATAAATATAATAGAACTTTAACCAAGTATTTTTATATTTTTATAACATATCAACGTAAATGTAATTGATAAAGTTTATGATAAAAATAATTACCTAAGCTCTGTTTGCCATTGATGTTGGTACCGTCTTGTGAATAGTTTGAATATTGATCCTTGAAGCAAGCTGTCCGAAGGTTGAATTGATCCGTTGTTTCATTATTCCACCAACGGTTCAAGTTACCAAATCTGTAACAAAATAAAATTTAATCGAATATTTTTATTATTGCATATGCGCAAACATTGGATTTTTTTCCCTGTCGGGAGTCAAAGATATTTTTTAACAGATTTTTAATTATCTCAATAGAGACGAAGTTGGAATATTTACTGTAGGAGAACCGGGAAATCAAGGCACCTACAGGGCTTACGACCTGTCATCGGCTGGTTTACGTGATCAGCGCAAAACAATAAAATGAACTGGCGCAGTATCCCTCTTTCCTACGCGCATGCGTATTAGATCCTTACAAAGCGCAGGAAAGTGTCAATTTGGCCGGTGATGATCGAAGAATTACAATGTTTAGAGTTCTTAATTTTTTAAATAATTTAACAATTGTTTTGCTGATTCACCGATAGATGCCTTGAAGTCAAATATATGGGAGTAATATTCATTCAATTTTCGTCTCAATCAAGTATGAATTTACTGAGATATGAAGGTTCACAATTGTGTATAGTCATGAGGGCATGTATAGATGACGCTCGGCGTTTAGGCACGCGGCTGGTGGGCATTTATACATGACGCTCGTCTTAAAAAGGTTAAGAATTACTATGAGATTTTTCAATTATGGTTTAATGATTTTGGATTCATTAACTATCTGGAGCAACATAACTTATTTAAATTGAAAAAAAAAAAATACCTCCTACCTATCATACTCTCTGCCCTGGTCGTCAAAAGCATGTGTTAGTTCATGTCCCATCACCACACCCATGGCTCCATAGTTAATGCTCTTGGGATTCTTACCATCATAGAAAGGCGCCTGTAATATTCCAGCAGGAAAAACTATTTGGTTCTTTGTTGGAGTATAGTATGCATTCACCGTTGTAGGAGTCATACCTGAAAGAAACGATAATAAAAATTTAAAATCATTGGATACATATTTATCTGTAATCTTCAAAATAAATAAAAACTTTCTTCAAGTGTCACGTTTATTACTAAATAATAATTATAATTCTTGAACATATACCAACAAAGTAAAAAGACACAAATTTGCACTCTACGCACCCGGAAGCCTGGTTCAAGATACTTTGCGAAAACTATACCCATACCTAGTTTATATTCATTTATCTTCATCGGTCTAGTCATGAAGGTATGGGTCTAGTTGAAAAATAGCAACGAATTAATATGTTTGGCACACTAAGAAAATTCCAAACATGTAATTTACCCCATCTTGTTTTGTTGACAGGTTCGTCCAGCTTTTCTAGATTCTTCTTGAGAGAGTGGATATTGACTTCAATATTGTTTTGAAAATATTCGTTAGGTTTCACACTGAGATCGGCATACTGCTTGTCCAACTCTGGAGCGTCCAATATGTAATCGGGAAAACCTGAAAAGACCGACCCATTTATTAATATAACAAAAATATTATGTTCTTTTGCTGTGAAAATTACGTAAAGTTGCGAATTAGACTAATGACTGAACAGTCAGTTCCAAAACCGGTAGCAAAAGTTACAATAAATATGGTTAACACTAAGTTGTAATAAAAATTTAATAAATTTTGCCTCGATATTAAATTTGTTATAGGAATCATACAATTTATTTAAAATTCTTCTTTTCCATTGCTTTAGAACCCTTGGCTGGTCTTAGCTGCCTCCAAAATCAATCGCCACCCACTTCTATCCAGAGCAGCGGTCCTCTAGTTCGCACCGAGCACTCTGCAATGGGCTGTGACTCCATCCAGCCAGTGAAGATTCAGACTTCTCACTGGATTATCAGTCGTTAACCTCTTTGCCGACTCCCCAGCTCCCATTAGTGTACGTGACCGAACCATCGAAGTTGTGCAATCTTGGCAACATGTACTGTGCTTATATCACCATACAGATGATATAAGCGCAGTACAATAACAGCCTTATGTCATATTTTTTGATTACTTGAAAAATATTACATAAGCAAAAAGCACAACATACTTAAGTATAATTAAAACGAACAAGTTTTACTTAAATACAAGAAATAAGCTTTGCAAAGTACAAACCGATCATATCGGTGATGGCATCTGCCTTGAGAAGAGCCAGATTTCTAGTTTCCCAGTCCATCCAGCTTAGTGTCTTCAGGTTCCTCTTGAAGGCATCTCGTAGCTCTTCTATCATCCGCTCTGCCTGAGGTTTGGACTCACCGTGGAACACGTCTCGAACAAACATGGCGCCCACCGCAAAACCTATGACAAACATTAGATAAAACTGACCCAATTACTTTTGATTTTAGCGATTGAGACGGCGTTTAGATTGTTAAACTCCATATTACTTAGTTGTACGTATAAGATGGTCTGACAAAATAAAGAGTGGCAGGAGGTCAAGGACACAGAGCGGCGAGGAAGAGGGAAGCATGGAGGTCAAGAGTGGAGGACCTATGTTCAACAATGGACAGCTGATAATGATATACTGGTAAAAGTCAAAGTTTAAGGTTCTACGAAAATATATTGCTTCCTTGTTTTGTTTTTCCGTAGTACAATGTCAGTTTTTCAAATTTCATTTTTTATTCTAGTAGTTTCCAACTTTTATTACTCTGAATCATATCACCTTCTTGTTGATATATTTCTTTAAAATATAAGGTGTGATTTTATGCTTTACTTTATCAGTTAAAAGTCCTTCACCACCAGCCTTGCTCTTACATTCAAATCTGGGGGGCAAGTCTGGTTCGACCGGCGAATTCAAAACCCCAGTGATTACCCATATCATGGATATAATTATCGCATGGAGTTCTATGACATCTAAAGATATTGTAGAACTCCATATAATAATTAGGTATATCCATGATATGGGTAAACAAGGTGGGTTTTCATTTTGACGGTCAACCAGACTTGCCCCCCTGATCCCAATTTCAAATTTTCACCAAGAACATATCTTTATAATGGAGAATATGGCCGTTGATATGTTTAAATCTAATAGTGTTATGAATTTACACAGGCGACAGGTAGGTAGATTCTTAGAGAAAATTTGAAATTGAAATCAGTGCCCCGTTCCACCATCGTACTTTTCAACTTTGCGCTTTGCACTTTGCTATTCGTCGGCTTGTTTTCGTTCCACCATTACATTTTTTCGCAAAGTAAAAGTTGCAATGTGCAAAGCGAAAAGTAGACGCCTATTGCAAAGCAAATAAGCCGTTCTGTTCCACCATAGCTACTTTTCATAAAAAACTTTGCAAACCTTGCGAATGAATTGAAAAGAATATTTTGAGATTTCAAATTTGCCATTCGTCGAGTTGTGAAAGTAGAAGTTGTTTGTTTAGAATTTTTGAGTAAATTTACTATAAAATTTTGCATAAATTATTGTTAGAAAGGGATGAGGAAGACGGGGTTGTAAGAAATTATAGAGAAAGGATAAATTTCGAAAATATTTTACCCACGCAGTTCCTCGAATATTTTCGTATAAATAGCACTCAGTGTGAATTAGTCTTGAGTAAGTACATGATTTATTCTGATTTTTTTAAGTAATTTAAACTATGTTTATGTGATTATTATGTCCGCTTTTTCTAAGTTTATAACTATTTCCTATGGTCTAATTCATCTTCTTCTTTTATGTATATGTACATTTGGTTCAGTTTAATTACAAACAATTTCTTATAGTCTAATTATTCTTTTTCTTCTTTTGTGTAAACCTTTGGGTGAGTTTTTATACCACTATTTCCTAGAGTTTAATTCTTCTTCCTCTTCTTTTGTGAAGTCATTTGGGACAGTTCATAAATAAACTATTTTTTAATTTTTCTTTTTCTTAATTTATGTAGACTTGGGTGAGTTTTTACACAAACTATTTCCTATAGTCTAATTCATCTTCATCCTCTTCTTTTATGTAGCCCTTTGGGTGAGTTTTTGTACAAACTTATTCCTATTATCTAATTCTTCTTTTCCTTGTTTTATGTAGACCTTTTTTGCCAGTTTTGATACCAACTATTTCTTTTAACGAAATTCTTTTTTTTCTAATTTTATGTAGACCTTTGTTGAATTTTATATAAACTAATTTCCTAAAGTCTAATTTTTCCTCTTTTATGTAGACCAAGGGAGAGTTTTCATACAAACTTTTCCTTTAGTCTAATTCTTCTTCTTTTATGTTGACCTTTGCGTCAGCTTTATACAATCTATTTCCTGACGTATAATTATTCTTCTAATATGTAGACCTTTGGGTCAGTTTTTATATTAACTATTTCCTATAATGTAATTCTTCTTTTTCTTATTTTATGTAGACCTTGGGTGAGTTTTTATACAAACTATGTCCTATAGTCTAATTCGTCTTCTTTTTCCTTTAGGTAGACCTTTTGGTCAGTTTTTATGCAAACTATTTCCTTTAGTCTAATTCTTCTTTTTCTTATTTTATGTAGACCTTGGGTGAGTTTTTATACAAACTATTTCTTTTAGTCTAATTCTTCGTTTTCTTATTTTATGTAGATGTTGGGTGAATTTTATATAAAATGTTTCCTATAGTCTAATTCATCTTCTTCTTTTATGAAGACCTTTTGGTCAGTTTTTTATATAATACATTTCCTATTTTGTAATTCTTCTATTTCATCTTTTATGTAGACCATTGGGTCAATTTTTATTACAAACTATTTGTTATAGTTTTATACTTCTTCTTCTTTTTTTATTTAGTCTTTTGGGTTAGTTTTAAGTCTAATAGTCTATTGTACAGAAATATTATAAACAACATGCATACTTGATGAAAATACATTAAAACGAATGGGATGTGACCAACACTAGAATCTTCTCAATACTTTTGCTCAATCAAATTTACACCATTTATTATATCATCATATATTGCTTAATTCTCAATTACTACACATTTGATTTTGATGACAATATATAAAAAATCGTGGTTGTGCCCATTACTGGACTCTTCACAATGTTTATATTCATATTAAAAACTATTTAACATAGTTTGTCTTCTTCTTCTGTAATTTAGACTTATGTGTCAGTTTGGAGTCTATCAGTTTTATTTTGCAAAAATATAATAAACTATATGCACACTTGACGAAAAATATAAAAACGAATGGGTTGTGACCAACATCTTTTCAGTACTTTTGTTTAATCAATTTTTAAACCATTTTCCATCATCCAAAATTACTAAATATTTAAAACACATTATTTGCGTTCGATGACAATATATGAAAATAGGGGTTGTGGCCAAAACCAAACTCTTAACAACATTGTCTCTGATAATCAGTCATATATAAAACCATTTCCCATAGTCCTTGCGTGCAGAAATTGTATGTACTTATATATAAAAACAAATGTGTTGTGGCCATCACTTGAACATTTTACACCGCTTAAACTCAATTAAATTTCAAACTACTTTTCATACTACGAATTAGTAAAAATTTTGTGAGACAATATTATATTAACGATTGCTTATTCCTTCACTAATTTACATTCTTGGGCAACGGCGGAACATAAAAGCTAGTATATAATAAAAAAGTAATTGAATTACTTTTTTACAGATGGGTCAATGGCAGAGCGGTTAGCGTACTGGGCTCGCTATCCAGTGGTTGCGAGTTCGAATCCTGCCTCGACCGATTTCATTCACTTAAAGCACAAGTATTTATGCTTAATTTAGGGAATGTATAAAGATGTATACCTATGTACTTGTTTAACAAGGTCATATTCATTTAAAAACGAGTGGGTTGTGGCCAACACTAAACTCTCCACACCACAAATATTGACAATGAAATATTTTATTCATTCTAAATTTTACTACCAGGAATATAAATTTTCTAACGATAGTATATTTTCATGTTAAGATAGACAAACTATTAATGCAGTATGGTGAAGAATTCTAATGTTGTATGAAATATTTTAATAAAAGCAGATAAATTTTGTTTTAAAGGACGTTAGAGCATTTTGACAATTTTGACACGTGATATCATATGAAGAAATTTTTGTTATTTATGGAAAGCTAATCAGTTCGATGTTCAAGCTCTTTACATTATAACATGAAATCAAATTACTGAACTTTTCCATACATAAGAAATTTATCTTATTATATACATTTTTATTCATACTAAATTTTACTACCAGGAAAATAAATTTTCTATCGATAGTATATTTTTATGTTAAGATAGACAAACTATTAATGCCGTATAGTGAAGAATGCTTATGTTGTATGAAATATTATAAAAAAAGCAGATAAATTTTGTTTTAAAGGACGCGAAAGCATTTTCAAAATTTTGACACGTGATATCATATGAAGAAATTTTTTGTTATTTATGGAAAGCTAGTCAGTTCTATGTTCAAACTCTTTACATTATAACATGAAATCAAATAACTGAACTTTTCCATACATAGAAATTTATCTAATTACATTTTTATTCATACTAAATGTTACTACCAGGAATATAAATTTTCTTCCGATAGTATATTTTTATGTTAATATAGACAAACTATTAATGCAGTATAGTGAAGAATGCTTATGTTGTATGAAATATTTTAATAAAAGCAGATAAATTATGTTTTAAAGAACGCGAGAGCATTTTCAAAATTTTGACACGTGATATCATATGAAGAAATTTTTTGTTATTTATGGAAAGCTAATCAGTTCTATGTTCAAGCTCTTTACATTATAACATGAAATCAAATTACTGAACTTTTCCATACATAGATATTTATCTAATTACATTTTTATTCATACTAAATGTTACTATCAGGTATATAAATTTTCTTCCGATAGTATATTTTTATGTTAAGATAGACAAACTATTAATGCAGTATAGTGAAGAATGCTTATGTTGTATGAGATATTTTAAAAAAAGCAGATAAATTTTGTTTTAAAGAACGCGAGAGCTTTTTCCAAATTTTGACAGGTGATATCATATGAAGAATTTTTTTGTTATTTATGGAAAGCTAATCAGTTCTATGTTCAAGCTCTTTACATTATAACATGAAATCAAATTACTGAACTTTTCCATACATAGAAATTTATCTAATTACATTTTTATTCATACTAAATGTTACTACCAGGAATATAAATTTTCTTCCGATAGTATATTTTTATATTAAGATAAACAAACTATTAATGCAGTATAGTGAAGAATGCTTATGTTGTATGAAATATTTTAAAAAAAGCAGATAAATTTTGTTTTAAAGAACGCGAGAGCATTTTCAAAATTTTGATACGTGATATCATATGAAGATTTTTTTTTGTTATTTATGGAAAGCTAATCAGTTCTATGTTCAAGCTCTTGACATTATAACATGAAATCAAATTACTGAACGTTTCCATACATAGAAATTTATCTAATTACATTTTTATTCATACTAAATGTTACTATCAGGAATATAAATTTTCTTCCGATAGTATATTTTTATGTTAAGATAGACAAACTATTAATGCAGTATAGTGAAGAATGCTTATGTTGTATGAAATATTTTAATAAAAGCAGATAAATTATGTTTTAAAGAACGCGAGAGCATTTTCAAAATTTTGACACGTGATATCATATGAAGAAATTTTTTGTTATTTATGGAAAGCTAATCAGTTCTATGTTCAAGCTCTTTACTATATAACATGAAATCAAATTACTGAACTTTTCCATACATAGATATTTATCTAATTACATTTTTATTCATACTAAATGTTACTACCAGGAATATAAATTTTCTTCCGATAGTATATTTTTATGTTAAGATAGACAAACTATTAATGCCGTATAGTGAAGAATGCTTATGTTGTATGAAATATTATAAAAAAAGCAGATAAATTTTGTTTTAAAAAATGCGAGAGCATTTTCAAAATTTTGACACGTGATATCATATGAAGAAATTTTTTGTTATTTATGGAAAGCTAATCAGTTCTATGTTCAAGCTCTTTACATTATAACATGAAATCAAATTACTGAACGTTTCCATACATAGAAATTTATCTAATTACATTTTTATTCATACTAAATGTTACTATCAGGTATATAAATTTTCTTCCGATAGTATATTTTTATGTTAAGATAGACAAACTATTAATGCAGTATAGTGAAGAATGCTTATGTTGTATGAGATATTTTAAAAAAAGCAGATAAATTTTGTTTTAAAGAACGCGAGAGCTTTTTCCAAATTTTGACAGGTGATATCATATGAAGAATTTTTTTGTTATTTATGGAAAGCTAATCAGTTCTATGTTCAAGCTCTTTACATTATAACATGAAATCAAATTACTGAACTTTTCCATACATAGAACTTTATCTAATTACATTTTTATTCATACTAAATGTTACTACCAGGAATATAAATTTTCTTCCGATAGTATATTTTTATATTAAGATTAACAAACTATTAATGCAGTATAGTGAAGAATGCTTATGTTGTATGAAATATTTTAAAAAAAGCAGATAAATTTTGTTTTAAAGAACGCGAGAGCATTTTCAAAATTTTGACACGTGATATCATATGAAGATTTTTTTTTGTTATTTATGGAAAGCTAATCAGTTCTATGTTCAAGCTCTTGACATTATAACATGAAATCAAATTACTGAACGTTTCCATACATAGAAATTTATCTAATTACATTTTTATTCATACTAAATGTTACTATCAGGTATATAAATTTTCTTCCGATAGTATATTTTTATGTTAAGATAGACAAACTATTAATGCCGTATAGTGAAGAATGCTTATGTTGTATGAAATATTATAAAAAAAGCAGATAAATTTTGTTTTAAAGAATGCGAGAGCATTTTCCAAATTTTGACACGTGATATCATATGAAGAAATTTTTTGTTATTTATGGAAAGCTAATCAGTTCTATGTTCAAGCTCTTTACATTATAACATGAAATCAAATTACTGAACGTTTCCATACATAGAAATTTATCTAATTACATTTTTATTCATACTAAATGTTACTATCAGGTATATAAATTTTCTTCCGATAGTATATTTTTATGTTAAGATAGACAAACTATTAATGCAGTATAGTGAAGAATGCTTATGTTGTATGAGATATTTTAAAAAAAGCAGATAAATTTTGTTTTAAAGAACGCGAGAGCATTTTCAAAATTTTGACACGTGATATTATATGAAGAATTTTTTTGTTATTTATGGAAAGCTAATCAGTTCTATGTTCAAGCTCTTTACATTATAACATGAAATCAAATTACTGAACTTTTCCATACATAGAAATTTATCTAATTACATTTTTATTCATACTAAATGTTACTACCAGGAATATAAATTTTCTTCCGATAGTATATTTTTATGTTAAGATTAACAAACTATTAATGCAGTATAGTGAAGAATGCTTATGTTGTATGAAATATTTGAAAAAAAGCAGATAAATTTTGTTTTAAAGAACGCGAGAGCTTTTTCCAAATTTTGACAGGTGATATCATATGAAGAATTTTTTTGTTATTTATGGAAAGCTAATCAGTTCTATGTTCAAGCTCTTTACATTATAACATGAAATCAAATTACTGAACTTTTCCATACATAGAACTTTATCTAATTACATTTTTATTCATACTAAATGTTACTACCAGGAATATAAATTTTCTTCCGATAGTATATTTTTATATTAAGATAAACAAACTATTAATGCAGTATGGTGAAGAATTCTAATGTTGTATGAAATATTTTAAAAAAAGCAGATAAATTTTGTTTCAAAGAGCGTTAGAGCATTTTGACAATGTTGACACGTGATATCATATGAAGAAATTTTATGATATCTATGAAAAGCTAATCAGTTCTAAGTTCAAGCTATTAATATTCTTATATAAATATGAAATCAATGAACTGAACATTGCCAAATATAAAAAAATTCTCTTGTTACATATAAGTTTCATACAAATATCCATTAAATAAAATATAATTTTTGAAACCGTTGAATATTTTTCTTTTAACATTGACCAACTTTGAATACAATTTTATGAAGATTCTTGGTGTTGTATAAATAGTTGAAACCAAATTAAAATATCTCTAATTTCCAGGTCGTGAGAGCATTTTTTCAGTTTTAATAGATGAAATCATAAAGAAACATTGGAAAAAAATGAACCGTTATCTATGGAAAACTAATCAGCTCTAAGTTTATAGACTTAACACATGTGATATCAATATGAAGTCAATCGGACTTATAGTTTGGGCTGCAGAGAGGACACAAAAAAAAAACAACGTAAATGATGAATTCATAGAGAAGAAATCAAAAGTTGTCTATGGAAAACTAATCAGCTCTAGGTCTTTGCACTTTACACATATGAAGTTAATATGAAGTCGATCAGACTTATAGTTTGGGCTGTAGAGAGGACACAAAAAAGATAAATGCTACGGCGTACGGCGTACGGCGTACAGCGTATACGCCATACACACAAACACATCACGACGAAACTCATAGTGTGCATTCTCTACATGATACCCATTGAGAAATTGATGTAAAAAAAATACGCTTAAATTTTGCGAAATCATGACTCTCCCCTATTCCATAGTGTGGAGAGTAAAAAAATTAAGAAGGTATGTACACAAAAAAATAATGCATAAACATGAAGTATAATAAATTTACCTATGGCGTTATTGGTATCCGTAACACAATATCTCCAAAGCTCCTCTCCCCCCTCGGAGCCAAAGACAGCCTTTCTTAGCACTTTAGCAGCATCACGGAAAGCCTTGGACAAATACGGAGACAACGCTTTTGCTGCCTGCCAAATGAAGTAGTTGTTTATTGTGCTTAAAAATAAAACAACAAAATGAATGAAGTATTCATCATAAAGAGTGTTACCAAAGAATTATTTTATCCACTAAATGTCATGGACTCTTAATATTATATTCATAACATTTCCCTATTATATTAAAGTAGGCAAAGATAATCAAAATATCACTTCCTTTTTCCATCTTTGAACCTTTTTAAGACGAGCGACATGTATAGATGCCCACCGGCCACGTGCCTAAACGCCGAGCGTCATCTATACATGCCCTCATGGCTATACACAATTGTGAACCTTCATATCTCAGTAAATTCATACTTGATTGAGACGAAAATTGGATAAATATTACTTCCATATATTTGACTTCAAGACATCTATCGGTGAATCAACAAAACGATTGTTAAATTATTTTAAAAAATAAGAACTCTAAACACTGAAATTCATCGATCATTACCTGCGAAATTTACACTCTCCCGCGCTTTGTAAGGATCTAATACGCATGCGCGTAGGAAAGAGGAATACTGCGCCAGTTCATTTTGTTGTTTCGCGCTGAACATTCTGCTTTGAATTTGATCCTTACCACCCCACAATCAAAGATTTCATCACCCACCTCTCCAAACGCTTCAACGGAAAAATTCCCTCCCATAAAAACCCCTCCATTAACAGTCTAGCCACTTACGACGAAAATGAGTCCTTCAAGCACAAACGACCCAAATCTGTCCTCAAAAGACCACCCCCACCCGAACCTCCACCATAATATCAACCCTATCTCGCCAGACTCCCTCGCAACTTAATATTATTGTGTGTTTTTTTTTTTTTTTCACTTTTCTCCCGAGTAATCAAGCCCCCCCGCACTTCTAGTTTATCTTACTCTCTTGTCAATTCACATCCCACACCTCTTCAGTAAATCATCCCAAACCCAATCAGCAAAGTAACGTCAGATGAAGGAGCAAGGAGTCCTAGACTCGGTACTCCGATGCCAGTAATGACAAATGACAATGATCCTTACCAATACACAATCGGCGCATATTCCTTATCCACATCAAATGCCGGAAGGATCACGTGACATATCGATGCCGCCATGTTATTTTTTATATGGAGATAACTACGATAACATTATTCTTCATTTATCTTATATTATGAAGTATTTTTTGGTCATGCCGGCGCGTCGAGGGTGCCGTTGAGTCTGGAGGTTTCAGCGTAACCAAAATCTACAGAACTATTGTCACTTCCTTTCTCCATTTTCCTTTCTATTCCTGTATCCATTCCTATCCTATTTCCTGTTTCTTACTTATATATATTATATATTTATGTTTCTGTTGATAGAACGAAGAATACTATAATTGGCGCCATAAAACGTGAATCTATATAACATATTATATTATATATTATAGCTGTTGTATTCTCTAAATAAATAAATAAAAAAATTTCATTGAGTATATGTGATCTTTTTATGACGATTTATTTCTACATCGTTAGATTTTTTTTACCGTTATTATATTCAATGAAAACGAGATTGAAAAAATCTGTGTGCGACGCGAAATACTGTCCGTCCGTAGGTAATGCAAGTACTTGTACCTATCCGTCTTGATTGGGTTAATATTAATTTATTATTTTTATAAATCTGTTATTTCTTTACATTTTTAATTGCATTTAATACGAGGGCGGTTCAATAAGTACCCGTGTTTGACGACAGAGGACGTTCCTTAGGGAAGTTGGTGTTATCATCTTGTGCTGCCATCTATCAAACGACGCCAAAACAAATTTCAGACTGATTGATAGGTTAGTTTAGATTTGGCAGTCATTCGAGTGAGACGTGTTCGTTATTTTCGATAAGATGGAAGAAGAGCAGTATCGTTTGGTTATTCGCTTTTTGTTTTTGGATGGGAAAAAATGCGAGGAGGTAAAGGCAAAGTTGGATGCTGTTTATGGGGACACTTCGCCATCTATGACAACTGTCAGATTTTGGTTCAACGAATTTAAACGTGGGCGAACATCCGTTTTTGATGAGCAGCGACCAGGACGACCGGCAGACGTGGTTACCGAGGAAATCATTGAAGAAGTCCACGACATGATTCTCGCTGATCGACGAACGAAAGTGCGCGAAATAGCAAATGCCGTAGGAGTGTCAGTCGGAACGGCAATTAATATTTTACATGATAAGTTGGCGATGAAAAAATTGTCGGCCCGATGGGTGCCGCGATTGCTCACGGTGAACAACAAGCGGATGCGGCTGTTAACTTCGAAGCAGTGTTTGGAGCAATTTAAGCTAGATCCGAAGGACTTTTTGCGTCGAGTTGTCATCGTTGATGAAACCTGGATTCATCATTACACACCTGAAACTAAGCAACAATCAAAACAATGGATTTCTGCCGGTGAATCTGCTCCAAAGAAGGCGAAGACGGTCCCATCGGCCGGAAAGGTCATGGCGACGATTTTTTGGGATGCAAAGGGCGTCATCCTCATGGATATTTTAGAAAAAGGAAGAATGATCACTGGACAATACTACAGTGAGTTATTGGACCGCTTCGACAAAAAATTAAAGGAGACACGGCCACATTTGGCGAAAAAGAAGGTGTTGTTTCACCACGATAACGCACCAGCGCATTCATCCCGAGTTGTCGCTGCCAAACTGCATGAATTGCATTATGAATCGCTGCCACACCCCCCGTATTCACCCGATCTGGCTCCCTGCGACTTCTTCTTGTTCCCTAACATGAAGAAATGGCTCGCGGGAAAAAAATTTAGCTCAAACGAGGAAGTCATCGCCAAGACAGAGGCGTATTTTGGAGAGTTCGACAAATCCTATTTTTTGGAGGGGTTAAAAAAAAGGCAGGAACGTTGGGAGAAGTGTATCTTTCTAAAAGGGGACTATGTTGAAAAATAAAAAAAAAAAATTTTGAAAAAATTGTGTCTTCATTTCTAACACGGGTACTTAATGAACCGCCCTTGTATGATTAGTAAGACAATAATAATTGATTCTTTATATGTGGTAAAAACATGTTAAGTTATTTGTTTTTATCTTCTTCGAAATATCTCTTTTGATCTCATGATATCCTCATTTCTTATATACCTATTCTGTCATATATTTCTATTACCACTCATTCTTCATAGTTGTTACATTTAATATTTTCAAGTAAATCTCAAATACAAATGTTTTAGAACAATTAATAGTCTACATGTCAATTAAGGTATTGTAAGAAAAAATAAACATCATACTTTCTTCCTTTTTCCGTAGACATGTAGTCTTCCACCAAAACGCTGAGCTTCTTAAGGTATTCGGCCGCGTAAATCACCACCCGTTCCTTTGAGCCGATTTTCCGTGAGACCATTCGAAAGGCATCGTTGAAGAACTCCTGCCAACGCAGGAAAGGCGCCAAGTCTTGGAGTTCACCAACTGTCATGGCCTAAAGAAAAATAGTCAGATATATCAAATTGCATGACATGTAGAATATTTTAGAGTAATCGGGAGTGTCACAAACCTGAAATTGAATAAGTTCAGTGTCTTATATTGTCTTATTATGTCTCGCAAACCTGAAGTTAAATAAGTCAGAGTGTCTCAAACCTGAAGTTAAATAGGTAAGAGTGTCACAAACCTGAAGTTAAATAGGTCAGAGTGTCACAAACCTGAAGTTAAATATGTCAGAGTGTCACAAGCCTGAAGTTAAATAGGTCAGAGTGTCACAAACCTGAAGTTAAATAGGTAAGAGTGTCACAAATCTGAAGTTAAATAGGTCAGAGTGTCACAAACCTGAAGCACACTTCATACACAGTCAGAATATATTCATGTATGTGTTTTAGAATTTAGAAAATTCACACATTTAGATGATTGAATTCACATTATTTTACTCCTCACTACCCCAAGGAGATATAGTGGGGAGTTATGGTTTCGCAATTTTTAAGGTTATTTTTTTTTATTGTAGATTATCAACCAGTATCATGCTGAGATTGTATTCTGAAAGTTTCATCATAGTGTATCCGTGTGTGTGTGTGTGGGTGTTTGCTATGTACATTGTTTATTTTTCTTTATCAATTATAGACTCATTCGATTCTTTTCAAATTTTGCAAATATGTATAACTAATACTCGCTTAGACCCTATTAGATTCTAAAGGATATCTGAATAGTGCTTCTCAATTATTTTAAACTTCAAATATTATAAAAAGACCCCAAGCTCAGGAAATTTAATTTTTTTTATTTTCAAATAGGAAAAAAGACACATAACTTTCATAAAATGGCATTGAAGGATTATCAAGTTTTCATAATAAAATATTTAAATAAAAAAATAATTGAACAAACTCATTTAATGAAAATGCTGAAAATTATCCATACAAAATTTGAATACTTTATGGAGTGACTTGTTAGTGAGGAGTTTAGCGTTGGCCACAACCCATTCATTTTGATATGTAGCCTTTGGAGAAATGGATATTTATTTATTTATGAACAAACAAGCAAAAACTTTGAATATTCTTTTTTAGTTGCATATACGCAAACATTGGATTTTTTCCCTTTCGGGAGTCATATGATGTTTTTATAGACAAACATTTTTTCAACATCTCAATAGAGACGAAGTAGGGATATTGTAGAAGAACTAGGAACTCGAGGCACCTACAGGGCTTACGACCTGTCATCGGCATCGGCTGGACAGGTCGTAAGCCCTGTAGGTGCCTCGAGTTCCTGGTTTTTCTACAATATCCCTACTTCGTCTCTATTGAGATGTTGAAAATATGTTTGTCAATAAAAAGCAAAAAGTTGTTTGTTCATTAATAAATACTAATATCAAAAATATATTTAATATTAGTATGCAATTTTTTAATTATTTATCTGGAGAGACATCACAAATTGTTCATTTGAAGATATGTAAGTAAACATATTGAAGGCTGCTTGTTGCAACTACATACATTTGAAGATATGTAAGTAAACATATTGAAGGCTGCTTGTTGCAACTACATACATTTGAAGATATGTAAGTAAACATATTGAAGGCTGCTTGTTGCAACTACATACATTTGAAGATATGTAAGTAAACATATTGAAGGCTGCTTGTTGCAACTACATACATTTGAAGATATGTAAGTAAACATAATGAAGGCTGCTTGTTGCAACTACATACATTTGAAGATATGTAAGTAAACATATTGAAGGCTGCTTGTTGCAACTACATACATTTGAAGATATGTAAGTAAACATATTGAAGGCTGCTTGTTGCAACTACATACATTTGAAGATATGTAAGTAAACATATTGAAGGCTGCTTGTTGCAACTACATACATTTGAAGATATGTAAGTAAACATATTGAAGGCTGCTTGTTGCAACTACATACATTTGAAGATATGTAAGTAAACATATTGAAGGCTGCTTGTTGCAACTACATACATTTGAAGATATGTAAGTAAACATATTGAAGGCTGCTTGTTGCAACTACATACATTTGAAGATATGTAAGTAAACATATTGAAGGCTGCTTGTTGCAACTACATACATTTGAAGATATGTAAGTAAACATATTGAAGGCTGCTTGTTGCAACTACATACATTTGAAGATATGTAAGTAAACATATTGAAGGCTGCTTGTTGCAACTACATACATTTGAAGATATGTAAGTAAACATATTGAAGGCTGCTTGTTGCAACTACATACATTTGAAGATATGTAAGTAAACATATTGAAGGCTGCTTGTTGCAACTACATACATTTGAAGATATGTAAGTAAACATATTGAAGGCTGCTTGTTGCAACTACATACATTTGAAGATATGTAAGTAAACATATTGAAGGCTGCTTGTTGCAACTACATACATTTGAAGATATGTAAGTAAACATATTGAAGGCTGCTTGTTGCAACTACATACATTTGAAGATATGTAAGTAAACATATTGAAGGCTGCTTGTTGCAACTACATACATTTGAAGATATGTAAGTAAACATATTGAAGGCTGCTTGTTGCAACTACATACATTTGAAGATATGTAAGTAAACATAATGAAGGCTGCTTGTTGCAACTACATACATTTGAAGATATGTAAGTAAACATATTGAAGGCTGCTTGTTGCAACTACATACATACATTTCGAAAAAGTCCCTGCTGTTTATTTAAATGTTTGACTAACAGACATGCTTTATTTATTCAATTCATCTGTCTAAAAGTACTAAATGGAAATATATTGTATTTTTACTATTATAAATATTAACACATATTCAAAACTGAACAGTTAAAAAATTTAACTAAAACATCTACCATCATGGTATAACGATAAGTCATACGACTAATATGCCATATGGTGACTTTCACCAAAGTTACCTAAACTGTCACATAGCTGGGTATCACCTAAGCTTAACTCCTAACATATCGTTTGGTTTTCACCATTCTATTATATCTGTTAGCTAGGAATTCAAAACAATTTTTTTTGTTTATACAGTGGCAACATTTTTATTTGGAATGCATCATGTTTTTTCTATGACTGTCACTTTCTGTCAATTACATTGTGATTACGTTCAACATTTCCAAATAATTCAGTTTTCGTTTAGTTGATTTTAGTTATTTTCTCGTTAATAAGTAACTATTACTTGTGCTATTACTATAGTATAATAATATGTATACTCAATGCCTAAAAATGCAATAATGTTATACATAAATATTGATGACATCATTTAGCAATTTTCTCTTGTATTTTAGGAAATGTCAATCGAAAGAAAACAGCAACTAAATTACCGTCGATGAGATATTGAAACATTACGGCATTTATAATCGTATTCATTTTTATTTTCAAAATGCGTGTAAATCGACGAAAAATCAAAATAATAAACACAATTGACAATATTATGCTACTAAATGGCTACTGACTGTCATTTTGACAGTTGTTTCTAAAGTATTCGTTTAGGTGGCGGAAATCGGCTCCCCAGATTTAGGGCTCTTAGCGTATTAGGAAACTCTTATGTAGGTGGTGAAACGAAAATTCACGATAGGTCTACATAAGAATTCTTAGGTAGCACCTAAGAGTTAGGGGGCGTTGGTGAAAATCACCAATAGTCCTGGGTTCGATTCCCCACAGAGGAGTAATTTATTTAAAATTGTATGTCATTCTTGCTTCTCTGGAGTAATAGTAAACTTGCCACATGAACATGATGCAAGGAAGCATTCATTATTATGAATATTCTTTTAAATTATACAATAAATTGGAAAAATTCCAAATAGATATATGGATTAAAAGAAATCTTAAACTGGTTACATAATGAAACAATGACTATAAATTAATATAGTAAGAAAATAAAACAATATGAAAAGAATACTATGAAAGTATCAACTCAAATATTTCTATGGTCTTTTAACTGTAATAAATGTATCCTGCAATATTTCGAGCAAACAATATATTGGCAATAGAAAAAAAAATGTTTATACATAATGATAATTCACCTTGTACAGTTGTTCTTCGTCTCGTCTGTTCTCATTTGGTATAGTGATGTTAGCCAAGTCCGTCTCAAAGAGTATGACCTGCTTCATTTGTTCTTTTGCAGCTGTCTCGTTGCCTCCCAAAAGAACTGAGATCTTGGTCATAAATTCCAGGTAAGCGCTGAGGATCTTCTTGTGGGCCGTCTTGTTCAGGTAATTGTCACGAGTGGGCAAGTTTAATCCACCTTGATCCACCTTAAAATGTTTTTCAATAATTAAGATGGCTGAAGGATAGCATAAATATGGAAAAGAAATCAAAGTCAAATAAATAAAATAACACATACATCTAAAAATAATGTTTTTATGAGCGAAATATATTATGTATTACATAAAGTCGCTAAACTAAACAAGTACAAGGAACTGGTAGATAAAACAGTTCAAAATGACTTTAGTACGAATAAATATGCTGTAGAGGTGGGGGCGAGAGGCCTTCCCGCAAAATCTTTATATTCCTACTTTAAAGACCTGGGTCTCCCAAGAGGTAAAATAAAAGAACTTTTGGATAGGGTGGTAAAAGCAGCATTATGCGCATCCTATTGGATTTGGTTGCGCAGTTTATTTATTTATTTTGTAATGTGATTAACTGATTGCCATAGTACACATTGTTTTGTATCATTAAAATTTACTTTGGTTGGTTGGAAGAAATTGCCATCATGCAATAAGCCCGCCAGTGTACTAATTATATGTACAAAAAGATTAAAATAAATAAATATCAGTCGGAGATTGGTGAGTGAGTGGTGAGCGTGACTTGAGTCATAAAGGGGCCCCTTAATCCTGCAAGCCCATGTGGCTTGCCTGTTCTGGCTGGTACTCTGGTGCCTGTGCTCGTGGTGCTGTGCCTGGGTTCATGAATCAAGTGAAGCCACGATTGCCTTTCTTTATGATATCTTTAGTAATCATTCTTAGAAATAATTTTATTTTCCCTTTTCACCGAAAACAAATTACAGATGTAACCATTTTTAAAACCACCATGCCTTGTGCAATTGAAAGAAGTAAATGCACAAAGCCTAAAATGTAGCATCATACCAAAGCTCCGATTTTGGCCGAAGCCAAATTTTCAGCCCTAGCCGTAACCTTCGGCCGAAGCCGTAGGTAAGACTTTTCTAAGATTTTATAATTATACTCTATAAAAATTATAAAGAATATTGATGTAACAATAATTATTAATGCAGTAGTAGTAATAAAATAAGAACATTAAAATAGTTATCAACTTCGATTTTCATTGAAATGAAATAAGATAATTATTATAAGTAATTAATTGACCAGGTTTAACTGTGTGATAATAAAATTTAGCCAGTTTTAACTGTGTTTTAGTGGATGATGGATAACTTTGACTTTTGCCAAAATTTCGGCTTATTTCTGGCCGAAGCCGAACACAAAGCCGAATGTTCAGTCACACTCTACTTACATGACCCAAAAGGATGAAGATGGAAAAATATAAGCGAGACAATGAATATTTTCAAATGTGTAAGTACATACATCTTCTTGATCATCTTGTCTCTTGATCATACATGTGTGTGACTATGTCTAATTACTATTGTCTTCTAAAAATTTTATATACCAATAATTTTGTCTCTGTCTTAAATATATATAGTACTTCATTTTTTTTATATTCCTTTATTATTGTTGTCAAACCTCTTTATGTAAAATGTCATGTTTATTATAAATAAATAAATAAATAAATAAATAATAACCCTCCCACTAAATTGAATATGAATTAAATAAAGAAAATTAAAGATTGTCTTTTGATATACATAGTACAACTTACAATAATAACATGCTTAGAAGAATTTCTGTCATCTTCACCAACTGCCCAGTTGAATAGTCCGCCTACATTATATCTGAAACACAAGTTTTTTTTTTAATAGAAATAATGATACATAAAAAATCTTTATGTTTTAGGAAAATATAAGGATGGCTCGACCATGTATGAATGTGGATGAGGCGATGGATGCGTGCCCATATAGAAAAATATGAAATTTGGTTCTCTCTAACAACCCCATATAAATGAGCTTTTCACATGAATGCCTAACTTCTACAGACAAAAAAATGCTAGCAACTTATATAGGAAATGTTGATAATCATCATTGGGGCTACAGTCCATTGTGAGCCTTGTCAATCGCCTGTGCCCTCCAGTTTACAACCTCCTCTTTAAATCCTCTTGTATGCCGTCCATCCACCTCAGCTTGGGTCTCCCTTCCAGTCGTGTGCCGAGAATCTTCTCTGGGGTTCGGCCTTCCTTTATTCGCTAAAAGTGCCCTAACAATTGAAGTCAATGTATTTTTATAAATTTAACTATGTTAGGATCACTGTAAAGGTTCTCCAGCTCATAGTTGTACCTTATCCTCTATATTCTATTCTCACAAAGAGGCCCAAAGATTTTTCTCAACACCTTCCGTTCAAAAACCAACAGCGCATATTCATTCTTCCTATTAGCACCCACCCACTTCCTATTAAGGCAATGGTGATAGCTTAGAAATCTGAGATACAATTTTTTTGCACTGGGTCTAGGTTATTTTTCTATGGGATTTGGGATGTCATTTATTTTAACATATATTATTTTTCAACTTGACAAAAAAAGGTCCAACATTCTTTTTTAAACCACATTCATACCTGTTTTGAAGAATCTGAAATGTTTTCTGCATGTTAAATTTGGTTATGTTGAAGGTGCTGGTGGATATGTTCCACCCGCCCACCTTGCGGATCAGATCTTGCAGTGGAGTCCCTCCGAGTGTTTCAATAGTCTCGTTACCGTCCATGCATGCATCATAATATATTCTCGCTTTCCTCTCTGCCTTTGATTCAACCTTGTCTATGTCCATTCGTTCTGAAAACCAACAAGTCAAAAAATAATTTGACACACTTTTCAAAGTTTTCTTCACGTTGAAATGAAGAATAAAAAAACATAGCAAAACATATAGCAAATATGTATATTTGTTTCAAGAAAAACATTATATTCTTCATAAAAGTCAATCAATATGTATTATTACCGAGAGCATTCCTGACAATGAGTTGATTCTGTAGCTGCAGTTTCTCAAAAATTCCCCACATGGATTTTCCTTCAGGTATTGGATTATTCTGCACCCAACCACCACAGGCAAAGCCATAGAAGTCTTGGCAGGGATCTATGCTTGTGTCCAATGAACGAGAAATTTCACTCGCAGTATATACACATGTTTCTGTCAGACACATCGATTGGAGGGTGTCATCTGAAAAAAAAAAACATTGCAATCAATTGGATAATAACCATCCATAGTGCCAAAAGATAACCGTCACTTGACGTAATTTTGAAATTAATTAAATATAACAATAACATCCTTTAAGGGTGAATAGCTATGGAAAACGACTGGGTTGTATTCAACACTTGTCTCTGTTTTATGTGTCTATTGTAGACTATTTTTTCTTTTCAAAAGGTTGACAATCATAGAATACATTTTTATTGTATTTTACAGACCAATAATCTGTAGAAATGACATAATCGAAATTCACCGCATGACTGCGCCACCAACATTTGGTGGAAATCATTATAACATATTTGAATATTTTCAGGATTCTTAAGAATGAAAAATGAAACAGTAATCAACACAAATATCAAAAGGAAAATGTTGTTAACAAAGAGTTTTATATTTAAAAAAAGCAAATACTTTTACTGCTATATAAATGTGTCATTAATATCCAACTTATATTTAAACATTGAATATGTTCCACCTCACTTTATGTACCAATACCCTGGCCTAAAGTCGTAGCTTATGTCAGCTCTATATATTCATTATTCTGTGTTATGAGGATTCTTAAAACTAAAATTAAAAAGCTTAGATCAAATCATAGAGAAGAAGTCAACGGATGTCTAAGAAAAACTCGTCAGTTCTAAGTAGATGTACTTTATGGCATAAATAAACAAGTGGGTAGTGGCCAATGCTAAACTCCTCACTAAACAGTCATTCTATAATGTATTCAAATTTTGTATTGAAAATATTCAGCATTTTCATAAAATGAGTTTGTTAAATTATTTTTTAATTAAATATTTTATTATGAAAACTTGATAACTCTTCAATGCCATTTTATGTAAGTGGTGTGCCTTTTTACCAATTTGAAAATAAAAAATTCAAATTTTAAGTTTCCTGAACTTGGGGTAAAATAAAGTAAAATAAACATGCCGTACACACAGCACACTGCACATAGCACACACACACATAAACATTCAGAATACAATCTCAGCATGATACTAGTTGATGATATGCAATAAAAAAATAGCCTTAAAAATTGCAAAATCATAACTACACACTATATCCCCTTGGGTTAGTGAGGAGTAAAAAGTAATCAAACATAATATTGTATAGTTTGCGCTGTACATAGGACCTGAAATTTCATAATATGCCATGCATATTAGGCCATAAGCTATACACACAAAAACATCATGAAGAGATTCATTGTTGTGTTTGTATCTATACAATAGATAGTGATGCTGTCTCATACACACTAGTAGTAGGACAGCTGTCAATAAGTAAGTCACGCAAGTGGGTTCAGTGGGATTGGACGTGTTGCCCACGTGTTGTACTTACTCGGTGTACCGGTACCTAAGCCAGTTTGGTGAAGTGATGACAGATCTCTAAACAAAGGATTCTATACTCATAGTTTGCACTCTCTCATGATGTATGTTGAAAAATAGATGCAAAAAAAAGCTTCAAAATTGTGACACATTTCACTATTCCCTAGTATTGGCGAATAGAAAAAAAAACTTACTACACGTAGCAATGGGTGATTCAGGTACAAGACCAGGTGAGGCCGACAGTAGGGCTGTTAGTACCACCACAATTAGTAGGAGGGAGGCCACAAGTACTAGAAGACATTTTTCCAAGTGGCTGCGAGAACCCCACACTGATATACCCTGTAATATGTAAATACAAAAAAAAATATATTAATTTCGATTCATAAAACAATAAATTTGTTACTGTTATTCAAACAAGAAGTAATAATACTAAAAGAAAAAATATTGAAATAGTACATAATAAATAAGACATTTTTATTTCAATTTTTCAAACATTATTTTATTTTTTTATTTTATGTAGCTTCTCTGGCAACTAACAGGTACTATGTCAAATATTAATATAACACGCACCCAATAACATGTTGCCACATTCTGGAGACTTACGATTTTAATCGTCTCACAGATCTACTCTGAAAACACAATTAAAAACTGTGTCTCCACCGGGATTCGAACCCGGGACCCTTGGATCAGCAGTCAGATACCCAACCAACTGAGCCATTAAGGCCGATTATATTATGAATATTTTTGTCTTAAGTCAGAAATACATATTGCATACAAATTATATATTTTGTGATGAGAATTTCACTAAAGGCTTAATTTATTCGTCAATTGCTCCAATTTTTAATTTCGAGATTCCACATAGAGTAGAGATTCCACGGTAGTTATTGAAAAACTTAAAATATCATGTGTGCAGCACAAAATGCAAATTACGGTTTTTGCTTGGTTGGTAGTTGTGAAAACCCTTCCCTTCCCTTCTCCAATGTAACATTTCAAAATATTTGCATATATCTCTATACTATACTTTCGATTGCAATGAAGATTAAAGACACAATTTTATGAAATTAAATTACCTACTTCAAGAATCGTTTTACTTGAACCTTTGTTGAAACATTACAGCTTATAGTTTTAATGTATGTCTCTAAATTTGTTTAATGAATTAAATTTGTTGATTCACATGTTTTAATATACCAATTACATCCAGGGGGCAAGTCTGGTTCGACCGGCGAAATCAAAACCCTAGTGATCTCCCATATCATGGATATAATTATCGTATAGAGTTCTATGACATCTAAAGATATTATAGAACTCCATATAATAATTATATCCATGATATGGGTAATCGTGAGGGTTTTAATTTCGCCGATTGAACCAGACTTGCTCCCCAGAGGTTTAATATTTTCAGATTAAATCAATTGCTTTTTAACTAAATACAAAAAAAAATCACCGTGGATATTTTCTCTTGGAACACATCCTCAGCGTCAATCTTTTTAGGCCCCTCCATGTTCTCAAAGAGGTTGGCCCGAGAATGAGACTCCACCATTTGTGACATTTTTACTCCGTTGATTCACAAAACACTTCACTCAGTAATTTATTTGAAAGGTTTTTAATATATATTTATTTACACAAAATGGACGCCTTAATTTATACTTGTTTTCCTTTTGTGGAAATGAAGAAATAAAAATAAGAAAAAAATTGTATTTATCTAAACAAAATAATGACTCCTGACAAGGTATCAAAATACTTTTTTTTCATAAATATTGATCATTGTGGCATAGAGGTAAGCTATCGTATTGCCATTCTGAGTTTGTTTCCAAGCAAAGGTTAAAGATATTTTATATGTATGGATAAACATATCTTTATAAAGACTTTTTCATTGTTTACAAAAAAACCAACTTCTTGATAGATGGCGTTACAAAAAGGCTTCTTCGTTAAATCATAGATGGAAATAGTAAAAACGTCTAATTTTCTAACGATTTGTTTCTCACTATTAAAATACATAAAACAATCAAAATTGCATTGATAAGGGAACTCAATAAGAAGGTATAAATGGTGAACGTTGCGCAAGCGCATAAAGTGATCACGTAAACCATCCGATGACAGGTTGCGGTGACGATGTAGGTGTCTTGAATTCCTGGTTCTATAATATTCCAACTTCGTTTCTATTGAGATGTTCAAAATTTGTCAAGAATATTTTATATTATTTCTCATGAAAATCTTGCTTCTATAGAGCGAAAACACAGGTACGAGTAAGTTGGAAGAAATTAATTGTCATTTGACAATAAAATTAGAGGTGCAAGGAAGTGTCTATAATTAGTTTAATTAAATTACATTTTTTAAGAAAATTCTGTTATTCCTATTCCTCTTTTGAGAAGGAAAATTACTATGCTATACAAAATAAGAAAAATATAATGCTAGGACAGAAACATGATTGCTTAGAAACTTCTAAGAAATTCTTTATACCACCTTTAGTCTTGAGAAGTGAAGAGACAATAGAAATATTTCTCATAGTATATCAACGTTATTTATTTATTTTACAAATTTTGGTACAGAGTATAAGATACGTATTTACTGTAAAATACATATACATACATACACACACTTATATACATCTATTACACATAGCAAAAATCCCACAAGGCTTAGCCTGTTTGTGGGCATACATTAATAAATGTTGATTGTGTGTTATATGTAAACAGTTTTATAATAATGCATATGAATTGATAAATACATTTAAAAATGATAAAGCATAATACATAGAATGTGAATGGAATATAAATACATAATACTGGTCTAAATATAATTTAACTATTACAGAATAAAAACAAAATATAAATAACAGGAATACCAACAAAATAGAATTTTTTTTAATAATAATAAGAGTATTATAAAAGGAAATCCTGTAAGTTCTCATTATCAATAAGCTATGGCTTGAGAGGATTAACAAATGCCGAGAGAGATTTTTAAAGACTTAGAATGTCTTTGCGTTGATCTCTTATTGCAGTTTGGAACTTAATATACATTATTATCACTTGTGTGATACTCGTATGTATATACTCGATACAATACTTGTATGTATATACTCGGTGGATTAATATTTATGGTTAGTTTGATATTTTAAATTCAAATAAAATGGTAGCGTATTTTTCCAAAAAACGTCGTATTATATGTGTGATTTATCTCTCGATGCTGGATTGACATTAAATTTCCGCAATTTTAAAATATATACGTTTTAAAAACATTTCGATTTATCCGTTTATAGATAGATGTTTCAATATTCTTTTTTCGATCAAAATAGAAGTGAGAACAAATAATGAAAAATAAATTTAAAAGGTAAAAACAAAAATTACAATTTAATAATGAAGAAATTAATACAGCTTTGAATCTCATCAAAAATTATATCAATTTCCCGTTAATTATTATACCAATCAGCCCCCATGGACAAAGTGTCATTTAGCTCAAGAAAAGATAACTCAATGTATAGAAGTGACGGTTGCCAGTCACGTGACAACTGTCACTTCCATACATTGAGTTATCTTTTCTTGATCTAAATGACACTTTGTCTAGGGGGGCAGGAAAGAAACTTGCCACATCTCTAGAATCTTTTATTTAATAAAATAATAAAGTTTTCTTCTGCTAGGAATTGAACCATGAACCTCGATAAAAAAAAATCGAACGACTTACCAGTGTGACATGGCGGTCAATGTTTTACTAAATACATATTAATAAAATAATTAGCATGCACACTTGGTATTACCAGTAAAAAAAATGAAAAAAAAAATAGTTTTAATAAAAAAATTGATAGTGGAAAATGTTTAAAAAAATACTAATTTTACTCTTTAAAAAAATGATATCGCATTTTTTCCGGAAAATCAACATTCTGTAGTTAGTCTAGGAGTAAAATTTAATTTTTATACCAACTAAACAATTTTTAATACAATTACGAAATAGGGAGCTTTGAATATATATTGACGAGAAGCGCCAACTCATGAAGGGTTTGGGCCGCGTCAGCGTTCAGAGGCGGAAGGGTTATTGCGCGATTAAAATTTAGTGAAATATTTCAAACGCATAAAACCCACAATGTTTTAATTGACCTTCACAATGACGCTGCTACATATGTACGTATGTATATATTACAGTTGAATAAAGTAATAAATTATGTATAAATGCATCACACATACGTAATTTGTGATGTTAAAGATATTGTCGCACTGTTTCCCGCAAATGGATATAATCAAACTCACGACCAGGGCCGTATCTACGGTTTCCGGCGCCTAGAGCACTAAATTTAAAAGGCGCCCTTTTTTATTTATTTGACAACAAACAGGTACAACTACTTAATATAAAGTAACTAGATAACATTACCTTAAGTAACATAATGTAGTGCCCCAATTACATTTTTTTTTTAACAAAAATGAATATGTCCTTGTTAAACAAGTACATATACAACTTCCTACGTTCCCTAAAATAAGCATAAATGCTTGTGCTATAGGTGAACGAAATCGGTCGAGGCAGGAATCGAACTCGCGACCACTGGATTACTAACCCAATGCGCTAACCGCTCTGCCACCGACCCATCTAATAATTAATTAATTAATTACATGTTGCCTTATAATATATAACAAGGGAGGAATGTGAAAGGGGGAAGGAAAGGGAAGGGAAGCCTTAGGCCTTTTGATTATCACATTTGTTTGAGGTCGAAAAAACTAAAATTTCATCTTACAAACTATTTTTACTCCTCACTACCCCAAGGGGATATAGTGAGGAGTTATGATTTCGCAATTTTTAAGGCTATTTTTTATTGCAAATTATCAACTAGTATCATGCTGAGATTGTATTCTGAAAGTTTCATCACAAAGTGTGTGTGTATTCTGTGTACTATGGTGCTATGTAATAAATAAACTATGCAAAAATATAATAAATAATAAAACGATCGTTGTGGAACAGTTGGTAAGCCACAAGGCTTCTGTGCGGGAGTCCTAGGTTCGGTCTTGAAGAGAGGAGAAATTTATTTCTCACGCAAAAATTGTTTTTCTGGGCTGAAAACACTGGTTAGTTAGAATTTTATTGCCATACGCCACTTGCGCCGGGTGCAAGGAATAGTTTTATTATTTATTTATTTATTTAAAACTGACATTATTGTCAATGACTGTAAAACTTATCTATTGATATTTTTACATCTATTTTCTTAAATTATTATTTTTTATTATTATTTAGTTTCGAAAAATTTACAGTACCTACAATATAATATTGTCAGCCTTCGTGGCTCAGTTGGTTGGGTATCTGACTGCTGATCCAAGGGTCCCGGGTTCGATTCCCGGTGGAGACACAGTTTTTAATTGTGTTTTTAGTCTGGATCTGTGAGACGATTAATATCGTAAGTCTCCAGAATGTGGCAACTTGTTATTGGGTGCGTGTTAAATAATTAATCATTTGACATAGTACTTGTTAGTTGCCCGAGAAGCTACGTAAAATAAAATAAAATAATTTCTTATGCAGATGTATACCTAATGTAAAAAAATAATAAATCCAATTAAAAAATTCCAAAGTATTAATAATAAATTTTAACTGGTGTGCTTACATACTAAAAACTAAGAGAAAAAAATATATTTATAAGAACATTTTACTATAAAAAATTGTATTTATTTTTTGACATTTCCGAATGTTTTTGAACCTCCGTTGCACTTGCGCCTGGCATTACCATTTGAACCAACGGTGAATGCGGCCCTGATCACACAACCTTCGAGATACTAATTATGTTGACCTTATACTTGTCGTCGTTGGAGTCAAATACATAATACATATTCTTATAATACTTAGTAGATACTGTCCATAATATGAAAATTATACTTGACTTAATAAGGAAGATATAATCAGATCAACTATAGGGACCATTGTTTGATATGGGTACCTACCTATCAAAGGTCAAAAGGCTATTTGACTTAAGCGACATCATTATTATTTTTTTTACAATTGTCATACACGCAAAACCGATTTTTTTATACAAAATATAAGTATATATTTAATATCTCAATAGAGACGAAGTTGGAATATTATAGGATAATCGGGAAATCATGGTACCTACATATGTACATGGCTTACGACCTGTTATCTGCTGGTTTACGTGATCACTTTATTCGCTTGCGCAACGTTCAACAATAATGCCGTTTTATTGAGTTTCCCGCCAATCCAATTTTTGAAAGTTCTATATAATATGTTATTCATCGAATTTTTTTCACTTGACATTAAGCTGAAAAACACCATCGCCATCTATGAAGTGACGAAGAAACCATTTTGTAACGCCATCTATTGAAAAATTGGTTTGTAAATAATGAAAGCAACAGTCCTTATTTATACCTGATGTGACAATTGCTTCGCATATGTCATTTCTGAATCGCGCCATATGTCATTGACCCCCGACAGAGAAAAAAAAAAAAAAATCATTAATAACATATAATGCAAGTTTAAAAAAAGTTCGATTGATATATATTTTTTTAAAAGAATGAATATGTCATTATAAAAAAAAAAAAAAAAAGAAAATATATATCGCACCTTTATTTTCATAGTGAGACTAAACAAAAAAAAAAATTTTTTCACCATCAGAGATTAACGTTTTGGATTTTTTATTTAATTTGAAAAAATACAAATCGCAATAACGCCAATTGGTGGTAAATCAGAACAGGAACCAGATCTCTAGTTCAAATATTTTTAATGGAATTTGCAGAGGTAACTCTCTATGAAATGTAAAGGCGTCTTTAAGATAACTTGTCGGGAAAAATTGTGAAAATATGGTTTCTAGAGCCCTTGAAAGTTAGTGGAAAATTGAGACTTGCGCAGTTTTGAAAGTTATTGGGTCCTGGACTCACAGTGGTATTGTTTTACCTAAGGATCACTATCATAGAATTATAAGGTACAGAAGCCGCGTGTAGTACAAATTTCTAATTCAAATGTATGACAAGTTTTTTTTTACACGTGTGTGTGAGGCGGTAGATCGGTAGATTACGGTATCGGTAGACGTATTATGTAGGTGTGCGTATCGGTAGGTGTACGTATACGGCCGGGCGAGTAAAATTCAGAACATTGTTCTTAGTTTTTATTGTCATACTTTCATTGCGCTGACTAGGTATCTGTATCATATATAATCTAAGATCACTATTTATTTATTTTTATTCTAAACGATCTAAATGAACTTTTACATAATTATAAAATTAATACACAGATTAATGAACCACGAAGTAAAATACATGCATACATAAGTACAAAAAAATACAAGAAAAAAATTAAACAAAAAATAATAAAATAAAAATGAAGAAAAAAATAAGAACCCAGAAGTTATCCGACCTTTTGAAGTCTATTTTTATATTCGTGAACAGCAAAAAATATCAATAGAGCCAAACTCATTACCAAGTTTATGAAATCTCTGATTCTATTGAACTATTCTCAGAAAAAAATCATTATTGTAGACCTAATAGTTTAGCTAAGGGTATGTACTTTATTTATTTATTTATTAAAGATACCAACAGAACATTGAAATATACACATACAAGTTAACACATGATACAAACACATAAGGTCTCCAGTGCTCCAATGACAGGCGTTTGTCACATACTACTAAATATTAATTTATATAAAATAAACAATCAGTGATAAAAAGCTTTTAAATAAGGACAGAGATTACAAAAATAAAGTCTACATAAAAATAAAATAACATTTACCGAGAGCAAAATAATAATAGTCAGTTATCTGATTTTTATTCAAATTTCACAAGTCTTTATGTATTTTGAATCCAATATAGCTGAACATACACGGGGGCTAAAACAATAGGTATTTAGGTCCCCTATCTCCCGGCATCAGATGATCCACCCCTCAAGTTACATAAGTGTAAATACCTACATATATAGAATATAGTTATATATATTTGATGTGGAGAAAGAAGGGTTTGTTGCCATGAGGTAATTAATCTCTTTCATCTAACCCAAATAACCTAAATTTATGTTTGAATAAAATAGTTGCAATTTAAAAAAAAAAAAATTATGGCGTGTAAACCAAAGTCTTTACCCTTGATGTACATACATAATGTATAATACACCCAAAATCATCAGAATGAGAATTAACTATAGACACTAATGTACGCAGAACAACGGAAAACTTGTTTATGAAATTGAGTAAGGAATATACAACCCTTGAGTAAACAGAATTCCGTTGAATGCATCTTGAACGTGATTGTTTGTATACATAATATTACCTCACTACCTATATACAATTACATTATGTATAGCGAAACTGCAATAAGAGACGACGAAACACGTAATTATGAATTTCATAAAGTTAACCCACTTTAAAACAAGTTAGAAAAAAACAAGAACCATTAGAACCATAGGTAACTAATCTGATTTACAGTATTAATTGATTATTTTTAAAATTATAAAAAAAATATATAGGTATATTATATCAAATAATCCTTGAACGAAATTCATTCTGTTTTAATTACACTCCCAAAAGCTGGGATATATTTATTGAAGTCGTATTTTTTTGATTGAATATAATTATTAATATTAGGTTGGATGAAACAAATTGCCTTGTGGAAATGAACCCGTTATTTTAAACTTGTATTAACAGAGAGTTGATGAGTAATTAATCACTTTTTTTTATTATAATCACTTTTTATTTCAATAATTTATTATCCGTCAACGATCAATCTATTTTGCTAACTTAACAATCAGCCGCGTAATTCAAAATCTGGCGTTACAAATCATAGACGAAAACTATAAACCGAAAATTGAAAACGTCACATCGAGATTTTTATTCAAACACAATCGAACGCGGGGCGTCCACTAATTCGATTAGCTGAAAATTTAACTTGACCGACAGCACGACACCTCCAACAATGAGGACGAAATTCGCGAAGAAAAGATTCTTTGTGTACACACAAGACCACAGACGAACAATTTGTTACGTAGCGTCTAGATATCGACGGCAACCAACCGACGACGTAAAATAAAAGAATATCATCGGCGTACGTCAGATATCATGGGTACCGGACGCTGTCCATAATCCGCACACTACATTCGGTTGAGATAAAGCGCGCTGAAGTACTGAAGTGCTTTCGCTGCGGACTCTCGGCATTATTTTATATTTGCCGTCCTAGCAGTGTGCGGGTGCCACATTAGGACATCATGGTGGTACACGAACGTTGTGATTATTATTATTATTTTATAATGGGAAGTGTCAACTTGAGATGACGGCAAATGTCTTGCGGGGACGCCTTCGATGGCGGGCCGCTACCTCCCAAAGGAAATTAAACTGAAAGTCTTTACAGGCGTTCGATTTACTCAGCTACTTCCGTTGCGATAAATTTACAGTCTAAAATTGAAGGTCTATCTTAGACGGCAAATTTCAAATTAGCAGAGATCAGTTTCGAAGGGGTCCAGTTGATGGAGTAGGGGCGAAAGACCAGCTTTTAATGGACAAATAACTTATGTCCTTAAAACAGGTAAATAATATGCATCCTCATTTTGCTTACATAAGCCAAAATCTGTCGAAGTCATGACTAATGACATAGTTGTAGTAGTACTAATAATGGCATTAGTTGTATCTAGAAAAGTATTAGTAAGACCCGATAGTGACAGTATTAGCAGTAAATAAATCTGATAGCAGCAAAAGCAGTAATAGTAATATAAGCACCGATAGTATAAATAGTGACAGCAGTAGTTGGAGTATTAGTAACGATATTTGCGGTAGTAGCATCAATAGAAATAGTATGTGATACCACAAAATACATATATTTTAAGCATTTTTTTAAATAATTCTGTTCATAATCGCAATCATATTATGAGTAAATTCTTAACGTAGTCATTATTTTTTTTTATTTAAATTGTTAATAATTGCAATTGTATAGTTAATGATAAGCGCAAATTATCTCTGATGATAAAAAATCAGATTTTTTGGCTTGTCTATCATTTTGTACCAAAGGAGAATAAAAATCATAAAACCAATAAACGTCAGAGTTGCAGATAGTGGTCAATGTAATCAACGAGTTATAGTCTCGTGTCAAACAAGCAGTAATGTTTTCTTCGTAAACGTGCACATCCCATAAATTAAATTGAACGTCATACATCATACACAAACATACATATAAATACACAAACATACGAGCTTATAAATAACTTATCTTTTTAGCGATTTAGCACAATATACTCTCCAAATTGACATACAAAAACCATTCATTAGAAATGCTTATAGAAATGCACGTAACTGGTTTCGACATAATATGACACGATTATCGAAAAAATATGTCAAATATTTGATAGCAAGGGTTGTTTTTAAAAACAGAATGCTCATAATATTATTGATTGTTGTTGTATACTATAAAAAGTACATTTTTCCAAAAACTTTTTGACACCGAACCTAAAATAATTATAACTCGCTTACTAAATTGTTATAGTGTTAAAAATATGTAATCTATATGAAAATTTATCATACTCCAAGACAAAATAAAATATATTTGTACATAGAAGCAGGTACTAGGTACAGACAGGACTCAGGTACTTAGTGTTCAAATCCAACAACGCCATTCATCAAATTTCACATCCATCGTAATATGGTACACTTTCTTCTTTAAGTAATTTAACAAGCGATAGATACTTTTGAAAAATATTTAGCAAAATAACAAAATCCCAGTGGAACTTCCCAAGATTATCAACAGCTGACTTCGATACCAACGGAGATCCAGCGGTAATATATTTGGACAATAGACTTGTGTAAATATTTGTCGAAATTTATATTGAAAATGATCGAATACGTCACGAGCAAACAAAGAAAGATGTTCTTTAAGTGTCCTTTGATGTTTACCGAATCCCGTGACATGTACTTGTGTCACAAAATTTGCTAATAAATAGGGATCACAACTGCAAAATATAAACCTAAATACCAAACAGTCAAAACCGAATATAATATTTAAATCCCGGAATAATTAAATATAAAATAACAAAATATACAAGTTCCTATAAATAACATAATACAACGATCTTTTCCAAGATAAATTCAATTCGTTAATATCAATTCTCAGTTCGAAAGTTGATTTTTATAGAGTGGAAATTGATTTGTAATTCATACATAAAACACAGAACCTTTCAAAGTAATTTTGATTTTACGATGAAATGTTTTCGCAAGGACTACGTAACATTTTAAAAGCACAAATTAAAAATTTCAGACTAATGATGTAAAAATCGGTTTTCGAAAAAAATATTGAAATGAAAGCTAAGATTTGTAACGCAATCGCAAATAAGTGCTAAATTACAGAACTTTAAAAAGTTTCCAGTGCTCAATGAATTAATCTGGTTCAAAATTAGGAGAATTCTCTACATCTTATTCTTACTCTACTAATAACTACTACGAAATATGTCCATTTCTCACCTACCTATGAACAAATTACCGACGAGAAAAGAAAAACTAACAACATTAATACACAACATACTGACTATGGTGACGAACAAAGTATTGCAGTCGTATAGTATAAAATGCATAACAAGGTTAGCTGGACCAAAAAATTGGCAAAAAATAAATGAAAAAGTCTAAAGTCTTGTGATATCTTATATACCCGTTATTTTGAAATGTTATTATAATTAGATGATTTTTTTCAAATTTCATTGCAATTACCGATATTTTACATAAAAAATAAGCTTTTTCATGTAAGCAAGACCAAGATAGAGTACACAAAAACAAGACCAAGGTCATACCGCAAGAACAAAATCACCCTGGTCTAAACCTCGCATTATTAATCAATAGGTCGTTAAATTAACATCTACATTCGATTCATTTATTGTTATGTCTAACAACAATCCATCTAACTTTCAGAACTTCTGACACATGTATACTTCAGATATGTCTGAAGATAGGTATATTATAAAACCTTAATTTTATAGAAGTATTTATCAAGAGTCCCAAAAGACATTACCGTAGTAATATTAAAAACATCATTCACGAGTGTGAGAGCAGAATAAACGTTTCATACATGACTTGAAATAGATTAATCGCCATTATCATAAAAATGGCACCAATGTGGGAATTGTAAGATAGATTGGCGGGCAATGAGGGACACAGCAAAGGTCTACAATTGATAAATTAAATGTATCAAATGATAGATCAGTAGCGACAAAGGGACTATTTACGAAAAATAGAGCAAATATAGAAAATGACTAGACTATTTGTGTACCTAATAAAATGTGTATGTATTTTTATATGAACATATCATAATGTATGTTCAACTTCAAAAAAATTACTGGCCAAATTCTCGAAATAGATTCCCAATGTGAATTCATCAAAATGAGTTATTTTTTTTATCACACGCGCCCTTAGGATGATCTCGTTAATATGATAATTTTCCCAATAACAGACAGAATTCTATGCGAATGCGATTCAAAGAAAATTATAGAAATCGTCATATCCGAGACATCGTCCGTTAGTACGGACTAAGAAATAAAGATCGGTTGGTAGGTGCTCGTTATTCTTAGAAAAGTCTATGACCCAATACAAGCATCTAAATGATCATAAGCCAACGATAGGTTTATACTATAAACGCCTTCTTATAGCTTTTTACCATACAAACCATCATATCTTGTCCCTTGCGGAGTGAATAAAGAAAACCGAAAGGTTAAAACGTTCCTGTCTGAAAGATAATTATCGCTTCTCATACATGTCCTCATTTTTTCATTACTCTTTTAACCCAATACTATGGGCATATTTTTTTAACATAAAATTTTCAACGGGTACCATGCAGTGTATAGAGTACAAACAATGGGTTTTATCGCGATGTTTTTGAATATACATAATATAGCGTGAGTAATATGGCATACAAAAAAATTTAAAAATTCATATTGTCCAAACTATGTACACATGAGCTGAATCGAATTCAAATTGATATCATTATGTATGCATAAAATGCATTAACTTAGAACTGATTACTTTTGTATAGTCTTTTCTCAATTATCTATGATTTCATCAGTCAATTCATTCAAAATCCCCTCATGTTCTGAAAAATTAAGTAACGTAACGTCTGTTTAAATAGTATAAACAATAAAAATAGAATGCATAAAAATTAAATATAAATTAATTGACGCGATAAACATAAAACCATATTATGAATATGATCCGATTTCATTTTTAGAAAATAATTATATTTCGCTTTATTACGACAAAACAATATTAACTGACCGGTCAATTCAACATAACAGACCCGATTTAATAATACATGATAAAATTAAAAAAATAACATATATTTGCGACGTGGCTATTCCAAATTCTAGTAATATTATAAAAACTTTTGATGAAAAAAATAGAAAATACACCGCTTTAGGTAACGAGATTAAAAGACTTTGGCATTCTCGTAAAATAATAATATTACCGTTCATTATTTCAGCCACTGGCATTATTCCAAAATCGTTAATCCGTAATTTAGAAATTATAGATATATCGAAAAATTTAATAATAAAAATGCAAAAAACGGTAATTATGAATACATGTAGAATCGTTAAAATTTTTTAAACGTTAATATTCGGGAATCAGTAGGGTTGTTAGGTAGTATAGAGACCTCCTCAGAGCCTAATCCTTTGATATTATGTTAAGTATCTGGATGGGTGAACTATTCCCAATTGAAAGCTTGATGATGCGTTTGTTGCATTTTATTTTGCTCTTTAATAAATTACAATTTACGCATTGATCTGCTAATTCTTTTGAGGAAGTGTATAATGGTTATAATAATAATTGAGTGTTATTATTTGTAGTGCTTAATTGTTATTAATATCATTAGTAAATCGGCCAGCACCGCAAAAAAAAAATTTAAGTCGTCAATTTGAAGTTTTTTTTATTGTGCAGCGAAAAAAGCAGTTGTCACAACCTACACGTTTTCAACGTGACCAAACCACTTTAAACAATTTATTTTATACTAAATTCATACTAGATATGCTATAGGAAAACGCATACATTCTGATCCAATCACGGAATATTTCAATGTAACATAATCTAAAATAAAGGTTCTATAACACCCCCGAAGGTCATTTTACATTAGTATATACATATAATGGAAAAATATCAAGTCCGGTAAAATGCAAACATAATATTACAAAGTAGGTAGGTACCTTGTGACGCTTGACGTAAGAAAACATACAATAAACAAAAGCTGTTAATTGGATTGTCAGAAGCGACTTCAACAAATGGAAGTACAAAGCAAATACACTGGGCATTCCAATCCCGTGGAAGTAGGCAAAACTAGAGATGTTGAAAAGAAGAATGCGGAGAGATTTGAGACGGAACGAAACAGGGATATTTCGATTCTATCCATATATCATTTATGTCGCACTATTTTACAGTCGTCATTGAGTAGGTACCTAAATAATAAAATATTTACCACTATTATAAAATGATCTATCAGTTGCCATGTAACGGGAAGACAGATTGTTATTTTATGAAGAAAAACGTCATCAAAAACACGAATTAAAAGAATACATTTGCCTAGTATTATTTCAAATATTGTGAATATATAAATCTAGAAACACTTAGTCGCAACTAGTGTATCAAACTTAAAAACCTTTTTATGTATGAAGTTAAAGAAATAAATCATTATAATTTTCATCACAATATCAAATGTGTTTTGATAAAAGACTTCCAACCACATTTTTTTTTCTTTCCAAAAATGGTTTCAAAGTTGGGATTGCTAACAACTTGATAATTTGTGCATCTTTTAATATTAAATTTGCAATATGGTGGTAAAAAAACTAAGAATTGGCATGATCATATAAATGAGATTACTTATTAAAGATGGTAATATACGAAGTCAGAATAATAGGAGATCATGGATGTCGCGAAGTATGGATGTAGGTAAATGAAGCAAAACGTGTATGTCAAGATAAAATAATCTGGCGTTCGGTTTTCTCTGCCTACCCCAAATAGGGAAACGGCGTGATGTAAAAAAATAATGGTTCAATCACCTCTGGCGCGAAAAATACCTGAGGACAGCCCAGTGAATTTTATCTAAAGGTGAGGCTGATTTATAAGAAAGTACCCGTTCTAAGTATACTATTTTAAATCACGCGTAAAAAACCTATGGGTTTCTAAAACAAAATCATTTCCCGTCCCGGCATAGTGTGAGTAGTTTAAATTCTGTGCCGACGTCCTGTGTTCGATTCCCAGTAGAGGGGAAATTTATATCGGTGTTTTCATCTCCACCCGTTCTGGATATAAAGTATTTTATCTGTCCTTTCGCGAAAAACGTTAGTATGACCGAAAAAGAAGCATATGGTGCCCTCTACAATAATTTTCATGCCGGTACTACGGTGCAAAAGAAAATAATATTTTTAAAATATAAACATAAATTTATCATGTTTTTCTTAGTAAAAAATGTTTGAGAAACTCTGGAACTTTTTTGAAAAAACAAATTTAAGATATTGTATTCGCCTATATTTGTACCAATTTTCAGCGTGCTAGCTTTTAAGGTTTCTGATATATATGGATAAAATAAAGTAAAAATTCAAAAAGTTGATAACCCCTGACTGAAACAAAAATTAAAAATTTTGAGTATAAAAGTTTTATAGACCTATAACTTTCTATATTTTCTGAAATTTTAGGCTCTGTGCAAGGGGGGGGGGGACGACAGACACACTAAATGTTCTAATCCGAATTCTGAATAAATCCATATATGAAACATATATGCTGTGAAGCCTCATCGAAGTTGGTGTTCTTTTACTTCAAAGTTGAAAAACCATGAAAAATATAGACCTGGCATACAGATCTCGCGTATCTTGGCGTGAAACTTGGTCAACATTTTAAGAGAAATAAATTCTCTTGAACAAATCGACAGCTGCAATACATTCGAGTATATATAAGCGATCATAAAAATACTCGATTGTTAATTACATACTATTAATCTGAACATAAAAACAGAACCGGTTCATTCTGCTTACCCCTTAAGGGATATGGCGTGATGGTATGTATGTATAAAAACTGAATAAAATTAATATTACTGTCTACATACACAGATATATTAAATATCACTAAGGGTGAACTTAAGGCAAGACTGGCCGCTGGCAATAGGTGCTATTATGGTCTAATAAAGCATATTAGGTCCAAAATATTAACAAGGAAAACAAAAATCCTAATTTATAAAACTCTTCTCAGACCTGTCGTAGTGTATGGAGCTGAATGCTGGGTCTTGACAAAAAGAGTCGAAAACAGCCTCTTGATATTTGAAAGGAAAACCTGAGGAAGATTTTTGGCCCAGTAAATGATAATGGACTTTGGAGGATGCGATATAATTATGAACTACAGGCATTATATGACGAACCCAACATTGTACAAGTCATAAAAGTACGAAGACTGCAGTGGTTGGGACATGTCAGCCGGATGAATGATGATCGTGTCCCCAAAAAAGGTTCTTAATACCAATCCAGAGCGCAGAAGAAGTAGAGGCAGGTCCAAGCTAAGATGGTTGGACGATACAGAAGACGACATAAGAGCGATAGGAATAGCAAACTGAAGGAGAGCGGTGGAGGACAGGGACGGCTGGAGAAGGATTCTGGAGGAGGCCAGGGCCCACAAAGGGCTATAGCGCCAATTATGATGATGATAAAGGGTGAACTGGAAGTTACATATTAAACAACTCTGTACTAATTTTTACACATTTGTTGTACTTAATCTACTTCATGTTGAAAATAAAATAATACAGCGAATTGATTTTACGGTACAGATTATAGCACAGATTTATTGTTGTGGATGCAGCAGGAAAATACCGAAAAATTTCGGACCAATCGAGCTGACGAAATTTGCGAGAATTACTACCTATTTCTTAGCTAAAAATATGCCAATGTTTCTATACTAAAATTATCGTCACACTTCGTCATAAAGTGAAAAAATACCGATGCAAAATCATCTTCGCTGTTCTCGATCATAATTATGATATTTGATAACTTGCAAATATCGAAAGGAGGGCATAAAGTAAAAAAGGATGGGAACTAATGACTTTTGAATATTTTTTACAATATTAAATTATTTCCAATTGCAAGATATTGTTTATTATTTTGTATCATATCAGCCCCCCTAGACAACGTGTCATTTAGCTCAAGAAAAGATAACTCAATGTATGGAAGTGACAGTTGTCATGTGACTGGCAACTGTCACTTCAATACATAGAGTTATCTTTTCTTGAGCTAAATGACACGTTGTCTAGGGGGTCAGATTCTTGTTATTATTGTTGACATATATATTTTTTTAGTATATAAGGAATGATTTTATCAGTTAATCAGATAAACGATCGATCCAGCGAAACGATTATCTTACAAAAATCAATAAATTTTCGTAGAGCATTAAATAAAACATATCTTGTTTGATTTTTAGCATTTTAAATATAATATAATCGTTCTTACGATATAGGATTATGAGTTTTTATGCATCGGAAAGAATAAAAACACCATAACCTCACCTAAAACTTGTTTGGTGCAAACGGTGGTTCGATAATAATCTTCACTGAAAGTCAGTATTTTTCCACGCCACGCCACCTTTAAAAGGGTTGTTATAGAAGTTTTTCTTGCTATTCAACCCACGAAGGTAAGATAATCTCCATATGAGTCGATGAGTCTACCTTATAATAAATCAAATTCTTGGTCAATTTATTTACACGATATAGTGATGACATTTTTGCCATTCTTAAGTATACACTTGCTTATGACCACAATGAAGTGTGAAAATTATATTTATGACTTTAATTTCCCTTATGTCAGTTGTATTACTTATGTATTTTTCTTTTTTATTTTACTTTCTTACATTATATACCGATTTAATCTAATACCATTATACAAAATATTCTTTTCACACTCTTTCAGACTAAACACTATAAAGAGATCGTGTAGGAGAGATCTGAAATTGTTTTTTTTCAATAGTGTTGCCAGTAACATTTCTACCATTTTATTATTTTTTAAAATAGTACCCTTTCGTAATTCGCTTGTTTCAAACTTTCTTGAGTTTTTTATTATCAATAATACTATTGCCTTAATGCATACAAAGCTTATCCCATTTTTAACTCTCTCAGCCTTAACATCCTCCAATCACCGTTTAAGCCTCACTGTCTTCCATAACCTATATATTACTAGATTTGTACTGAATCTTTATACTGTGTGTTTGTGTATGTGTAAGCGAATATGTAATCATTTGTGTATGTGCCTATATAGTTATATGTATGTTTTCTATATTTTTTTGTTGGCACTCTACTATATTGACTTGCTGTTGCTTTCCATACATATCATTGTAATCAATTATTGTTCCCAGGATAATGGTGAATAATATTAAATTTAGTGTTTTTTATCAAAATGTACGAGGCCTTCGAACAAAGACTCATGATTTTTTATGTAACGTTTTGTGCTCTGATTATGACATTATATGTATAACTGAGACCTGGCTTCTCCCAGATATAGACAGCAGCGAATTATTTGATAACAGATATAACGTTTATCGGAGAGACAGAGGTTACGATTGTTATTTCAATAGATCTTTACCTGATTATGAACCTGCCAAAACACTAGGTGGAGGGGTTTTAATAGCAGTTAAATCCGATTACCACTCTACCCTACGTAGCTCCTGGTCAAGTGCTGGTGAGGATATCTGGGTGAGCATCCACTCAGAAAATTCTAATATTAATCTAAATATATCTTGTTCATATTTTCCACATGGTACCTCCCACACCCAAACAGTATTAAATCACCTTAAAAAAGTATCCGATTTAATTATAGGTTTCCCTAATGATGTCTTTCTTCTCACAGGCGATTACAATATGTCTAATATAGAATGGAATATTTCTTCTGAGTCATTGAATCCTGCAGCATCATCTCATGTAGATCGTCTTAGAACTATATCTATAATAAAAAGTAAAGACTTTTTGATTCTACATTAATTTAATTGAGCGCGATAGGCCTATTTCGCCTTGTTAGGGCATTAACTAGTTAATGCCCTAACAAGGCGAAATAGGCCTATCGCGCTCAATTAAATTAATGTAGAATCAAAAAGTCTTTACTTTTTATTATAGATATAACATATAATGGAATTCTACCAAATAAAAACTTCATCGATAATTAAGTCTTAGAACTATGTTAATTGAATTTTTAGCTCTTAATAATATGTATCAATATAATCCTTGCTTCAATATAAATAATAGAATTTTGGACTTAATCATAAGTAATAACCCATGTATAGTAACGCGATGTGATATGCCACTGATAACCGAAGATTTGCACCATGTTTCGTTGAAAATTGATATTGTTTTACCATGTAAATTTTAAACTATTTCTGCTCCAATTGAAGTCAAATTATTTTCTCGTACGAACTACACTGAAATATGCTCAGCATTGGATAACATAAACTGGGACAGTATTTTTTCCCACCTCGACATGGAAAATGCCACACAAAAGTTTTACGATGTTGTCAATAGCATTATAAATGACAAGGTTCCTAAACGTGTTTTTAAATTAACCCAAATTATCCACCATGGTATACTGCTTCACTGATTAAAATAATATCAGAAAAACGTAAATTCCATAGTAACTGGAAGAAATATAGTAATCCCCATGACTATGCTGCTTTTGCCTCACTACGGACTAGACAAAAACTCATTGAGAGAAAATGCTATACTGACTATATTGTTAATGCCGAAAACAACATTAAAATTAATCCTAAGAAAATATTCTCGTTTATTAATTCTAAACGTTCCATAAACTCAATTCCACATGAAATGCATTATAATAATACTAAAATTACTGGTGGGGAACAAATATGTAACTCTTTCAACAATTATTTTCACTCTATTTTTGTATCGAATACGCAGTCAAATCCACAACAAAATTATGTATCCTCGAACATCTCCAAAGAGCTTTTTCACATATCATCGATCGATGTAACGGAAAGCATAGTTCTCAAATATTTATCATCTCTAGATATAAATAAGTCACAAGGCTCAGACGGTGTCCACCCCTTGTTTATTCGTAACTGTGCTAAACAACTCTCGATACCACTGACTAAACTTTTCAATCTCTCTATAACTGAAGGTACGTTCCCTCTCATATGGTAAAATGCAATTATCTCTCCAATTTATAAAAGTGGTGACAAAACGGCCATTGAAAATTATCGTCCTATTTCCAAATTACCAGTTTTAAGTAAAGTTTTGGAAAAAATTGTTTGTGACCAGATAACTGCCGTAGCACGTCCATACATAACCCATAACCAACATGGTTTTGTACGTATGAGATCCACCGAAACTAATTTATGTGAATTTAATGATTTTGTATCATCCACAATGCATGAAGGATATCAAACTGATGCCATTTACACAGACTTCTCTAAAGCGTTTGACAAGATAAGTCACATTATACTTTTAAGAAAGCTTGGAGAAATGGGTATATGTGGTGACCTTTTGCGTTGGATTAAATCTTACGTTGAAAATAGATCACAGGCTGTTGCACTGAGGGGCTACTCATCTATATTCAAGATTATACCTTCGGGGGTTCCTCAGGGATCCCATTTAGGACCTCTATTGTTCATACTTTATATAAATGACTTAGATCAAATGGTAGAGAGATCCTCAATTCTTATTTTTGCTGATGATGCCAAAATTTTTAAAAAGATTTGCTCAACGAATGACTGTGAACAATTACAAGACGATATTACACGACTAAGTAATTACTGTTTAGATAATCAATTATATTTGAATGCCAGCAAATGTTCAATAATAACCTATACTAGGAAGGCGAAGCCTATTATATTTGATTATAAAATCCAAAGTAGCAATATTCGTCGAACGAGCTTAGTTAAAGACCTGGGTATATTGATGGACTCCAAATTGATTTTTCAAGATCATATTGAATACATTGTTGGTAAAGCTCTGAAACTATTGGGTTTTTTAATTTGGGTTTGCAAGCCATTTCACTCAATTGATACACTCAAGGTACTATATTTGTCATATGTTAGAAGTCGGGTTGAATACGCGAGCACGGTGTGGAATCCCCATTATAATATACATATTGATCAAATCGAGCGTGTACAAAAGAAGTTTGTAAAACACCTTGACTATAGATCACATACGTATTCCCCTGACTACCCTGCTCGCTGTGTGAAATATTCATTACCCACTTTACAGAAGAGGCGTACAATCAGAGACATGATGTTTCTTTATAACATATTGAATAATCGGGTTGATACTCCTTATTTATTAGGGAAAATTAACCTTCGAGTCCCTGCGCGCTTAACAAGGAGTCACGACTTATTCAATGTGCCTGTTCTTAGAACTAATTATGCCGGAAATGCTTTTGTACATAGAGCATGTAAACAGTTTGATGCAAAGTTCGAGGGTCTTGACATGTTTGGCACACCGAGCGTATTTAAGAGTATGTTGAGGCTTTCTCAGTGATTGATTTTATATTCCTAATTTTCACCTTCTATTCCTATCCATTGTCCTGTCCCAAATCTCCTAGCTTGTATGCATCTATTTTATGTTTACTTAATATTGATTTGTTTTGTATTTTTTGTTTCTTATCCTTGTAAGGTTTTTATATTTTGTCATTTTGTATGTATATACCCACGGAAATTTTCCTTTTTTTATACAAATATATTTTTTCTATGGGTATATACATAATTATATAGAGTTATATATTATTGTATATTATATAATATATAGTTATACATTTTTATTGTATGACCAACATAGTAATTGGCGTTACAATCTTGGTTTTTGAATTTATTAATTCATTTTGAAAATATATGTTCTATTAAAAAACTGTATGTAACCTTAAGAAATAAATAAATAAATGAGATTTTTCGCAGTTTCCGATCCACCCCATTTGGGAACGTTTTTGACAAATTTATAACATCTCAATAGAGATGAAGTTGGAATATCAAGCCACATACAAGGCTAACGACCTGTCATCGGATGGTTTACGTGATCACTTTATTATACGCTTGATCACTTTAGTGTTCACCAATTATGCCTTTTTGAGTTCCCTTATCAATGCAATTTTGAAAGTTCTGTATATTTTAATCATAAGAAATTGATCGTTTGAAAATAAGCTGAAAAAACACCATCGCCATCAATGAAGTAACGAAGAATCCTTTTGATTTTGAGAAATTGGTTTTTGTAAACAATGAAAGCAACAGTCCTTATACATGAGTTGACAATGCTCTCGCAAAGAAGTTACCCTTAAACTGCGCTATAATTATAAGTTCATTTTTGGCTTATTTACTTTCTTGTACCAATGTACATGCTAATCAAATATTTGCATATACGTGCTTCGTCACTATTAAGTTGTTAAAAAAATGTCAAAAAATTTCATTGACTCCAGACAGGGAAAAAATCCAACGTTAACGTAAATGCGACTTTAAAAGTATTCGATTTAATGTTATAGAAAATAATATTGTCCTGTTCAAAACCGAGATGGCTGCACTTCGGACAAGACAAGGCCTACAACCCAGAACATTTAACACCTCTACCATAAGTGTCGTATAACAGGAGTTATTTAAGAAAAAGGTAAGGTCCCGTAGTGCGAGAATACTGCTTATAAAATCTCAATTTTTTTTTATATCTTTCTCAAATAACTCCCGTAATACGACCCTATTATAAGGGTCGTATTCCAGCCATATTCAGGTCCTAAGAGGCTGTATCTGTAACCAGTACATTAAGTCCTGTTCGTCCACAGGGAAGAATTGAAGGTAGTAAAGAACCGTTGCCCAGGATAATACTGCGACATATCCAAACTCAACTGGCCGAGCCCCTGTGGCCGCAACCAAGCACCAAATCTTAAGTTAAAAGCAGTTGTTACTCACCGTGTGGTATCGAATGTGAGTCGTTGTGGACGACACCCCCTCATTGAGCTGTATGGAGCTGACGCTGCTCACATCTTCGTCCACGAATTCGGTCTTCTTGTAGCGCGCCATCTATACAATCAATACATCATTGTAATATATCTTATCATGTATGCAATAAATTTAGTCTATGTATATACATAATGGTTATAGCGCTTTTGGACTGGTCTTGAATCATTGAACGGCGCTGTACAGCTTAATGTCTTTTTCTTCTTACTCAGGAGAGATTCATAAGTAAAGTCTAAACGATACCAGGCATTTATTTCCAACAAATATTTAATGGAAATACGTCATTTCAATTTATTTCTTAGATTTTTAAGATATACTAATTTTACATACACACATTGAAAATTATTATTCTATTTCATCTAAGAAAAAAAAAATATGATCAAAGATTTGTGAGTCTAAAATAATAATGAAATAGTATAAATATGTTGATAATATCGACTCGCATATGAATTCCAGAATTATTTGTTTTATTAATCATCGCGTTGATACTATTCTGAAATTAAAATATATGAACAAAAATCATTGTACGGTAAAATATAAAAAAAATAGTCTACGAATTATGTAATTAAATTAATTTGGTAAATATGAAATTTGATAAACAATGTGTTATGAAAAGTTTAATTTATGAACTACGAGTTATGTGTAGAAGCTTATAGAAAAACATGAATCTCATTTAAACAATTATTCATCAATCGGTTTACACAAATTAATTTGCTTCCGAGAAATCATCAATCATTCTATTTCAAAAGCGGTAAAACAAAAACCTACAAAAACATCACTTCAAATATATACAGAAATAACATAAGTTGTTAGTGTATGAATTCTTAGCCAAAATTCATGTTATAAATGTAAACCTATGAAAATTGGAAATCAATATTTATTTTAATCAATCTTCAGTTGTACTGCGTATTATATCGACTCCGTGGTTCATTTAGTATAATATGTCGGACTCCTGAGTACTGTAGGTCTCAGGTACGATTCCAGGTGGGGTTACAGTTTTATTTTTCATTGCGATATCAGTCTGGTTTGTTAAAAGACCAACGAAATCGATTAGTTTATATTACTGTGACAACTTGTTATTTGTGAGAGTGTTGAACCAACATTTGATCCGTAGAAACATCTTTTTATGTATATGACTTAGTGGAAAAACATCAACAAAGAAATATATGTGATATACTTACAAAAAAGCGCTCCAACCCGAACTTTCTTAGAAAAAAATCCATTATTTCCACTACAAACTAAAATCACATGCGATGACTAGAACTGAAATAAAAAATACAAACGGTGAAAAAATAAAACAAAATAGATAAATGCATAAGTGGATTATATAATAATATTGTCAAAATATGCATAGAACAATACCAAAATGAGCATGTGTGGAGTATTATGTTTAATAGAACATTATCAAAATGTGCATGAGTGCATAGTTTAAAAGAACATTTTAAAATGTGCATGAGTGGAGTATTAAGTTTAATAGAACAACACCAAAATGAACATGAGTGGAGTATTATGTTTAATAGAACATTATCAAAATGTGCATAAGTGGAGTATTAAGTTTAATAGAACAACACCAAAATGAACATGAGTGGAGTATTATGTTTAATAGAACATTATCAAAATGTGCATAAGTGGAGTATTAAGTTTAATAGAACAACACCAAAATGAACATGAGTGGAGTATTATGTTTAATAGAACATTATCAAAATGTGCATAAGTGGAGTATTAAGTTTAATAGAACAACACCAAAATGAACATGAGTGGAGTATTATGTTTAATAGAACATTATCAAAATGTGCATAAGTGGAGTATTAAGTTTAATAGAACAACACCAAAATGAACATGAGTGGAGTATTATGTTTAATAGAACAATATCAAAATGTGCATGAGTGGAGTATTATGTTTAATAGAACATTATCAAAATGTGCATGAAAGGAGTATTGCAGCATTATGGAGGACCTTTTGAGTATTGTTTTTTCGCTTCTCACACCACCACCCGCTCCACGTGTTGGGGATTAAGCGCGAAGAGTAAGCTCGTGGACTATACTCTAGGTTAGCTATCTTGGCACGGCGCGGCGGTACAAAAAAACCTGTCAACAAATGTGAATAGAGATTCACATTCGTGAACTGACATCGACTTAAGATGTATTTTAAATTCATTTATTCAACAAATTCATTTTTATAAACTATATTGATTATAATAATTCATTTTATCATTAATGAGTCCAATTGTAATGTCAATATCATGAGCTAAATGCTTTTTCTGATAAGGATAGTTAATAATTATTATTTATTCTTTGTATAGTTTTATTTTTAATGATTATAGGCAATGTTAATATAATTTTTACTATCAGAAAGTATAGTGAAAACGACGAGAGAAGACCATATAGAAATATATTATACAGACCAAAAAGTATATATTTTATTCCTATGTACCCATGTCGCAATAAGTTCTCTAGGAAAGAAGAACAAATATACACTATCTCCAATATACACTATGTACTGAATATCAGTGGCGTATTTCAAATAGTTACCTACAAGGTAACCCACAAGTTCTGACACTATTTAAATAAAACTTTTATTCTTCTTCTTGAAGCTCCTTTTCAGGTGCCCCCGACGTTGTATACCGGGCAAATGCCTCTCCATCACGGGCACTATATGTAGATAGAGTATAGACCAACTCTCTGACGGTTATTATTATTTATGGGGAAATATAACTAAAGTAGTAAACAACAAATTTACATGTTTTCTTCATAAAAATAACAATACCAACACTGAGAAGATAAAACCAGGAAAAATATTTTTCTCAGTATAGTGAGCAAAAATATTATTCTATTTTTTTTTTATTTATTTATTAAAGATTTGGTACACGGTTAACATACAATATACATAAACATAATATCAATCATAACAAATCAATCGTGCATACAAAAATTCCACAAGGGACAGCCGGTCTGTAAACCAATTTGAAAATAGACAAAATTATAAAATACACAAAACAAAACAAACAAACAAACAAAGGTGTGTGATATTCAGGTTATCAATTCAACGTAATTCAGGTTAGCGGCAAACGAAATACCACCAGGGCATCGCCTCCCCGGAAGACCACCGAAAAGATGGAGGGATAGCTGGACCTCAGCTTCACAGGAATAGCTTTCTCGAAAAACAGATCTACGATATACCTAATATAAGAAGAAGAATTCAGAGTGAAATATTTTTACGAGTGTTCAGCGATTACATTTTACTGCGTTGTCCGATTTCGATGATTCTTTGTTTATTAGAAATGGGTTATCTTTCGATTGGTCCCATTTCAAAATGGTCAAGATTTGATCACGGGATCCATGAGAAAATCATCAAACTCTTCAATTTCCAAAGGCGTCTGCAATCTGTATAACAGTATAAGCGAATCGTATGAAAGATATGATTATTACATACATACATACCATCACGCCATGTCCCTCATAGGGTATGCAGAGAACCGAACGCCACATTTTTTTCTATCTCGACACACGTTCATTTTGAAGTCGGTTTGTTTTATATGAAAGATTATTATTCGTATAAATAAATATTTTGAGTTGAATGCATGTTTTTCTTTATCTATCCAAATAATGTATGGTCCCTACATTGCTATTAAGAAAAAAATTATGATAATAAGCCCTATATTACCTACTTGTGATTTTTAACTTCGAGTATTACAAAACATTTTTTTTGTATTAAGTAGGTACTATTTATTATATAGGTACATATTGCATTTTGATGATGGTCTTGGATAAATAAAATAAACCTATACTTAGTGCCATCAATAAATGTAAGTACATTGAAACGCTTTTTTATTCTGTCACTACGTATTTTATTTAGCTTAGATTGCAACAACTTGAATGTAACACGAAACATTGCCTCTCACGTTATGCTTATTGTATGGGGCTCTAACATGAGAAAGCCCAGGGACCTCGTGTAACGTTACACCGCTGATCACGATTCGGATATTGATCGTTTTTTACGAACCCGTATCTATAATGCTCTACACTTGGATACTTATTAGGTATATGACGTCAAACGTGTGAATTTAGACATAATATAAATATAAACAAAAAAACCAGAATCGTTTATATAAAATGTAAACAGCACAGTACAGTCAATACAATAGATAAACTTGCAAAAAAAAATGCAAGACAGGGAACCACCTGCGAGACTATTACAAAGAATGTATAGAGTTCAGTTTTATTTATATTTTTTTACTCTAATGGAAGAACAGCGCTCCCGAAACCTACCGTGATTTGTAGTGTAGATTTCATTTATTGTTGTTTTATAACCTTCAAAAAATTGCATATAAGTTAGGTTTATTAGAAGGTCCTAAAAACTTTTCATAATTTGAAAATATTCGGGAAATAGCGCTCATAAAAAAACTGGTTAAACATTCATTTATATAGAAGTCATGTTTGTCTCAAAAACCGTGACATAGTTGTAAAGTCGCTTGACTAGGTTCGATTCCCAGCATATGAGAAATTTATTTAAGGCCCTTGTTAACACCTACAGATGACATTGGGCATACGGGATGTACACAAGTATGCACACAATTATTACCTTCTAATGTATGAAACACGAATAAAAATATACTGTATGTATATCACCAAATCTGTGATATACCTACATACAGTATATTTTCGCGAAGAAAAGAATACTTATTAAAAAAGTAAAAAAAAACTAGGTGGGTAGATTTTCATATTTTATTTTATTTTATTTTATTTTATTTTATTTTATTTTATTTTATTTTATTTTATTTTATTTTATTTTATTTTATTTTATATGCTTCTCGGGCAACTAACAGGTACTATGTCAAATAATTATTTAACACGCACCCAATAACAAGTTGCCACATTCTGGAGACTTACGATATTAATCGTCTCACAGATCCAGACTGAAAACACAATTTTAAAAACTGTGTCTCCACCGGGAATCGAACCCGGGACCCTTGGATCAGCAGTCAGATATCCAACCAACTGAGCCACGAGGGCCGACAATTATTCTCTACTTAAATTCTACTTCATGGGTCTTGTAGTTTTTTTTTAATTATTTACAATGAAAAAATAAAAAAGGGTTTAGTATTAACTAGTGATAATAATAAGTATTTAAAAAATTAAAATACAAAAAACTCTTACTATTTAGGCTACTATAGACTCTTAAAATGATTTCTCGCGCAACACTCGATTCTCTAAACTGGGAATATTGGTTAGGTGAAGGAAATTGCTTTTTTGAAATAAATTAGCCACTTGTACACGGGATAAACAAGTATTGAATAAATAAATGTAAACACCAATAGATCTTTCATCGTAAATATTAAAAAAATAAGAATGAATATCGGGGTATACAAGTGTTTTTTTTACTCCTCAATAACCCAAAAGGATATTGTGGGGAGTTGTGATTTCGCATTTTTTAAGGCTATTTTTTATTACAGATTATCAATTAGTATTATGTTGAGATTGTATTATGAAAGTTTCATCACAAAGTATCTGTGAGTGTGTGCTGTGTACTATGTACCTATTATGTGCTGAATGCTATGTACGGCGTGTTTATTTTACTTTATCGATTATAGACTAAAGTACTCATTGGATTATTTTCTAATTTTGCAAATTTTTAAATAAAATACCCCATTAGATTTTGAAGGATATCTGAATAGTGTTTCTCAATTTTTTTATCTGCCAAATATTACAAAGTGACCCCATGCTCAGGAAACTCGAAATTTGTTATTTTTATTTTCAAATTGGTAAAAGGGCACATCATTTTCATAAAATGACATTGAAGAATAATCAAGTTTTCATAATAAAATATTTAAGTAAAAAATAATTTAACAAACTCATTTCATGAAAATGCTGAATATTTTCCATACGAAATTTGAATACTTTAAGGAGTGATGTGGTGTGGAGTTTGGCGCTGGCCACATTTGGTTGGCCACTTTTTGGTTGGCCACTTTTTGGCTGGCCACTTTTTTTTAGTTATTTCACAACTAATTTTTAAATGATTTATTGCTACCAACCACAACATAATATCCATCCTCATGCATTCCCTATTCTGATGTATTCAGTAATAACTGCTACAACTCATTTCTAGATTGCAAACCCCTCCCAACGCTACGTAGTGCGCTTCTTCGGAAGAGTAAAATGGACCCAAATCCTAATAGCTGGCGTCCCCTACGTAGACATGTTAAAAAAAAAAAAACTCCTTATATAGATGCATAGCGGCGCGGCGTAAACTTGTGCCTTGCTATTGTTTGTAATTTGTGTAATTTTTTTTAATCTTATTTCATAACAATAAGAAATTTCTTCCTTGATTTTTTCTTTCCTTTTTTCCCGTCACAGGCAAATGTGTAGTAATTTTAACTAGGTATATTTAAATTTATTTTTTGTTGTAATGTAGGTACTAATGTGATTATATAATAATATAAAAACTTCCTTGCACCCTGCGCAAGTGGCGAGTTTATTGCCATATGGCAATTTCATTCAACTAACCAGTGTTTCCAGCCCAGAGAAGCAACATTAGCGGGATAAATTAATTTAAATAATTTCTCCTCTGCTGGGGATCGAACCCAGAACGCCCGACAAATGTAATTGGTATGTCCTTTGTTCATTTTATTAAGATTTTTTCTGTTTATTTTATTTATTTATTACTTCTCGGGCAACTAACAGGTACTATGACAAATATTAATTTAATACGCACCAAATAACAAGTTGCCCCAATGTGGAGACTTACGATATTAATCGTCTCACAGATCCATACTGAAAACACAATTATAAACTGTCTCTACCGGGAATCGAACCCGGGACCTTTGGATCAGCTCAGATACCTAACCAACAGAGCCACGAAGGCCGACTTACTGCATTTGTCGCTTAAACAAATAAATACACCAATCATATCTATGTTTGTACTATTAGGTGAAGAAAATCGGTCGAGGCATGGTGGAGTCCGAACTCGCCATACCAGGATTACTATTAAGCAAGTGCGATACCCGATCTGCCACCGACCCATTTTTCTTAAATAGAGGGCACAAGGACACTACATTCAGAATAGGTTGTGTAACTCATTGCTGAAATATATTAGATATCTGGATGTTCAAATGCGTCTTAAAATATTTTACAATAAAAAAGTAATAAGAATGGTTAAAAACGTATGAAAGCTAAAGAGGACAGGACAACGAGTTAATAGGTGGTCATAGAGATATAATGTAAGTATAGAGTTGGAAGGTTTCCATCCATCCAAAAAATCAGTCGTTGAACACAAGTCACCGATATCATAGATCGGATCGCAAAATTGAAATGGCAATGGGCAGGACACGTGGCCAGACAGCCAAATTCAAGATGGACTCCCAAAGTCAGTGGAGGCCATGGGAAAACAAAAGAGGTGTCGGTCGGCCACATAAGAGATGGGCCGACGGTATTGTTGTGGTCGCCGAAAAAATGGATTGAAGCGGCTCAGGATATAGAAAAATGGAGACAGATGGAAGAGACCTACATCCAGCAGTGGAGGGAAGGCTAGGAAGAAGAAGAAAATAGAGTTGCAATCCCATACAAATTACAGGTTTGAAACGTGGATCATGGGGTTTTATTGGACCCCGGGAAGAAGGGAGTAACAGAAATACAACCAACGTATACTAATAACAAAAAGAAAATTATTCACCATTTTAGACTCGAGAGATCGGGGTTTGGATGGCATATTGGCCGCACTTGTACCAGTCATATTAGCTACGGGGATGACATGGTCCTCTTGGCACCTTCCATAAAAGGGATGAGGTTATTAACGGGTTTACGCGAACATCAGTATGCTAAAGAAAACAATATGCTGTACAATGGAAAAAATTCCAACTAATGGTATTTCAGCATGACGAAGAACCCCAAAGATCCTTCCGGTTTATATTGACGAAACAAGTCAAGTATCTAGGCCACCTCATCAACGAGGGTTTGTCCGACGATGATGACATCGAACGTCAGAGAAGAAGCGTAAGTGCTATCTCAAACATGACCGCCCGCAAATTCTATGGGTGCTCAATCCAAATGAAAAGTAGTCTGTTCAATCAATACCTATCTACATACATGCCTTTACATGTATAGTGCTGCCCTCTGCAAAATAGTTTATTATGGGGCTGACGTTTATACCGTTTGACCGTTTGTTTATACCCGCTAAGGTATATGTATTCTGTGTGTTAATTTTGCTATAGCTCTTTAAAATTAGCTTTCTTGGAAGTCTTTTGCATTTTTTGTTATTGTATTTGTCTTTAATTTTGTGTTATTGTTTAATAAAAATGATTTGAAAGTGCGTTGTGCGGAATTGTCGAAGAAATTACGATGTGCGACCCAAAGAACACGTGTTCTCATCCCCTAAAGACGAATCTAAAAAAAATGGCTAAAAGTTGTATGCAGAAAAGAAATTACTCCAACTATTCATTCTAGGGTAAGTAACTATTGTATTCAATAATTTTTTATTTAATATTTCATTTAAAATATTCTCTGTCATTCTTGCTTAATTTATCTAACCTCTAAAATTGTATCATGCTTTTCAAAATATCAAAACATTCCCGATTGTTTTATTCAACAATAAAATCAATTAAGACGTAGTGTTTTTGTTTATGTTCGTAGTAATGCACATATTATTTTCTGGCGATTCGAAAGTTATGACATAAATATCAATAAATCTAACCTATAACATAAACTATTAATTTACGATATTCGTTCAGTAAAACATTTACAACAAGACATTTGATATTATTTTTCTTTATTAGGTATGTTTATTAAATGTTATTCTTGAAATATGCCTGCATATCTGGTTCAGGTAATGAAGATATGTAATTACAAGGAAAAAAATAAATATATATTTATATATTATAACTTGCATGCATTACAAATGATGCATCACTCTAGATGATAGATATCCCATACAAAAATAGTTTTATAAATAATTGATTATCATACATGCCATCACGCCATGTCCCTCACGGGGTAGGCAGAGAGAACCGAACGCTACATTTTTCTATCTTAGCATACATTCATCAAATGAACTATTGATTATCCAACATATTAATATAATTTGAATTTACAGGTTTGTGAACTTCATTTCAATTCAATGGTTGGGTTGACTGCAATGGTTGGGCCATGTCTACAGGACGAGTGATGATCGTACTACCAACAAGGTTTTAAACTCCACACCAGACGGAAGAAGAGGCAGAGGCAGACCAAAAATGAGATGGCTGGACGATGTGGAGGCTGATATATGAGCGCTGGGCCTTACCAACTGGAAGAGAGCTGCAGAGTGCAGGGAGGAATGGCGACGAATCCTGAAGGAGGCCAAGCCCCACAACAAGCTGTAGGATCAATGATGATGATGATGATGAACTTCATTTCAAGGAGACAGATATCCAAAAGAAAGTTTCAATATTGAGTGGTTCACTAGAAAGGATTAATGTGCCTCTTTCTAGATGCCGTTTATTGAAAGGTGCAGTACCATCTATTCTGCCGAATTGCTCAAAATATCTTTTGGCACCATCTACATCAACCAGGGAAAGTCCTAACAGAAGGGCTAATCGCAAAGAATCAGTGCAGATGAAAATGGCAATTGCCAACAGTATTGTGACTCATAATGACTATAATTTAAAAAAGACTTTCATTGACTGAGGCATTTATTAATGTAGTGAAAAAAGTTTTTGGTGACTGGAGTGTATTTATAAGAGAAAATTCGGTAATATATATTATCAAAACCTTCAACAACATTACTATTTTCTATTGTTGTAGATACACGTTTAAAATTAAAATTTAAATAATTATGTAAAGAAGAAAAACAATTTCATCAATGTGGCACCATCTAGAAGGCGAAAATTGTTGACTAAAAAAACATTTTTCAAATATGTATAATAGGATAAATTAAATATATTGTATTTATTTAATTAAATGTGTGAAAGAGAAGTATCACTTAAAGAGAAGTATACTTATAATGTGTTTTTATTCAATGTTTAAATGATATTAAGGATGTAATAATATGATGTTTGAGTAGATTAATTTTATATAATGTAACATGAACGTATGGTGTGATGATGTAAATGTCAATTAGGATGAATAATTTTAATGAGAACGAACTATTTGTTTAATTTTTATTGGGTTTTTATTCAATGTTATTATGACAACTTAACATTAAGGATACAATAAGTTGATGTTTAAGTAGTTTGACTGTATCTAATGTAACATGAACATTATGATGTGAATGTAAATGTATTTTTCTAATGTAACGTGAACATATGATGTGAATGTAAATGTCTGTTGTATTATGAAAAACATGAAAGAAATTTATATGAAAAAGTTATGTACAAAAGTAAAGCGTGAATATTTATCTTGAATAATTCATTGTGATAATTGTAATGAAAAGGAACCACTTTTTTAAAGTTTTTATTCAATGTTTAAATGTTATTATGACAACGATAAGGATATAATAATTTGATTTAAGTTTATTTTTTATTCAATGTTATTATGACAACTTAACAATAAGGATATAATAATTTGATGTTTAAGTAGATTAATTTTATCCAATGTAACATACACATATGTGATGATGTAAATGTCTGTTGTAGTTTAACAAATATGAAAGAAATTTATATGAATTAGTTATTACAATAGGAGAGTATGAATATTTGTCTTAAATAATTTATTGTGATAATTGTAATGAAAAGGAACCACTTCATTAATTTTTTATTTGGTTTTTATTCAATGTTTAAATGTTATAATGCCAACGATAAGGATATAATAATTTGATTTAAGATTATTTTTTATAGGGTTTGTATTGAATGTTATTATAAAAACGATAAGGATATAATAAGTTGATGTTTCATTAGACTAATTTTATCTAATGTAACATGATTGTATGATCTGATGATATCTGTTTTATTTTGCAACATGTTACATGAAAAATGTATTTAGTTAACCAGTTTTCTTGTCAGTTTTTTTCTGGTGAAACTAATCGAACCGACGAATTTACCTAAATAAATGACATTTTTATTCCTACATAATTCCTGTTTTATTTCCCATGTTTCACTAAGGTTAGTAAAACTTATTAATAAACAGTATGAACAAATTGTTAAATGAATATATTTTGTTCAAGGTTAAAATAGGGAGTATGTAGTAATTCATAGTGTGATTATATTGTGTATATATTTACATTTTATTAGTAATGTTTACATTACTAATAATTATGAATTTTAACTCTGCATACTCCATAAGGGACAAAGAATGATTATTATTTGAAGTTACTAAATAATAGAACCAAAAGTAAGTACAAATATATGATTGATATTTCATACATAAGTAATCCACTGCTGTGGGTAAAGGGTTATTTCATTAATATAGAATAAATTCACATTTTTTCTAAATATTATTTTTTCATTTCTTTACTTTTTTAATAGAAATGTATTTTAAAATTTTATAAAACATGTAAGAATCTTTTTGCAACATATATTATGTAGTATTGAATGACAGCTGTCAAATTCATACAAATATTTGGTCAGCCCCATACGGCGGCCCTTTTGTTTGGCTGTTAAGGCATGTATGTAGATAGGTATTGGTTCAATGCATTCTGTACAGGTATGTACACGTGCGAAATGTGGGTAACGCACAGAAGATCGACAATATAACGAATTCGGGTGCAATACAATGACGCCTATAGAATAATCTTCGGATATCGACGATATAGCAGCGCGTCAAGTATGTTTGCGGAGGGTCGATGTCAAAGATTTCTTGATGTCCTCAGATATCGAATCGTCGCATACCGTGAGAGGATATGGACAAACCCTAACTCGATCATAAAGGCTGTACAGGGGCACCAATGTCCGAGACTGTCACAAAGATGGGCAGAAGTGTTGGATCGAGGACGATAGTAGTAATACTGTATGATGTCTACACAAAGTAATTATTATTTTTCATATAAACTCATTTGTTAATTTTTGTTTTTGTGTATATTATCTACTTATATTGTGTAAAATATTTTTTCTTCTTCTATAATGTTTAATGTAAATTTTGTATGTAAAAAAATGGTTTGTGTAGCATCGCACCCTCCTGCTCACCGACTAGAATAAAATTTTAAGAAATCCTTATTGCTGTCAGGTAGAACCATCACAGACGATTTATTATCAGAAGGTTAGAGAATAAGCCCTTAGCATGGCGCATATCTAGTCGTGTCCATTAATTTATGTCCTATTCTGATTCGTTTCAGAATACGAAAACGTCTAAATCAACGGGCGACCGTGGATAAAAGGATTTTATCCACGCGGTGTGACGTAATGAGTCCCATATATAAATTCAGTCAACATATTGACATTTCTCGTATACTAAAATTCAGATGGATAAATTTAGACGAATCAGAATAGGACATATAAGTAGTGTGTTTTTATACTTTTTTATACCCAATTGCAACTCTATACATTATATCTCTAATTTCCGGTAAATAACTTGAGAATTTTGGTCCTGGAAAGGGGCGGTTTGCACATACCAACCAAGCAAAAAACATAATTTTGCGCTCTGCGCATCCCACGTAACATACTCAGGTTATTTGTCCAGAAGAAAAGAGGAAGGGAAGAAGAAACAAGAGTCAGGTATAACAAGCAAATTATCAACACGTTCATTTTCAAATTGCCCCTTTGTAAGACGTGGGACCCATGTTGAGAAGCACTGTTAGATAAAATATATTTATAGACTCTCGATAATATATTATGTAGTTTGTTTTTTCTCGAAATTATCGTGTACAGAATAGAAAAAATACAAGCACACCTACTTTCTTAATATAGGTACAACAATACACATTCTGATTACCTGCACGCAAAGCATCCCTTCGCGTCAGGTGTTCTATATTTATTCCTTTGTAAGGGTTATTTTGAAAACATATGTAAGTGGTGTATCAGTAGTCCTATTACACTTTTTATAACATTACATTTACACGAAATAGACAAAAAATCCACTACACTATCGATGATAAAATAATTACAACTCTCGACAAAATTAATGATTTAGGAGTTATCTTCGATTCAAAGCTCACCTTTAACGCAAATATAGATGCAATAATTGACAGCTTTTAAAATGCTCGGATTCATAGTACGCTTATTGAAACCTTTTTATAATACCCACAATCTCCTTACATTAGAGAAATTCTAGAACATTGCACCCCAATCTGATAATCTTTTTAAAACACCAGTATAAACGGAATAGAAAGAGTACAAAAAAGTACCAAAGAATTACAATCATTTTTCAGATTACACAGTATATGTTTTATCACACCACATATTACAATTGATGATACAACAATTAGATTACAACTGCCCAACTAGGAAACCCTGTTCTAGGGCTAGCAGTTTACAATTTTACAGTGAAAATTTACTTATAATAGTTTCCGTTCTACATAAGGTAGGCACACATTCAAAATATTTTGTACTAATAACTAATTAACCACTTCAATAAACATCAAAACAGACACATAGCTCATATAAACCAGATCAATCAAACCGACACATAGCTCATATAAACCAGATCAATCAAACAGAAACATAGCTCATATAAAACAGATCAATCAGGTCAAAATGCTTAGCTTAATGTTGACGAAATTTTAACTTCTATATTGGTACTACTCGTAAATGTGCTTTGCAAGAAACTAGTCGTAGTCAACAAAATAAATAAGTGGAATAATTATAATATATTGGTTTCGTTTTAATAATTTTAATACTGAATCTTAAAAAATTGTGTCGTTGGACAAAATCATTGTTCAATAAAACTATCATTTTCCCTCTATGACGGCTAATACTCAGGCAATCTTCTATCGTGATCAAATTAATACTTACTTATTAAAACCAGCGGGATACGATAGTTTCGAACAAATTCACTTATTTTCTGATACACGAAACTTTATCAAGTTCAATCAAAGTCTGGTACTTTTACTGTAAGTCAATCACAGTCTGGTACTTCATAGATTGTGTCGTCAGCAACACAGCAACCTCGGGGCATGGAATCGAATTAAAAATCGAAATAACAAAATATCCGAACGATGGATGCCGGGAGGAGAGGAACAAAATAATAATAAGGTTATTACGGCGAAAGATGAGATTCCGCGCGCTTTTCAATAACGCACACCAGCGACATCCCGCGGCGGTATCGTATAACTAACTGGGCGATAAAATCGATCCAATACATCATACTAGCACCAAACGAAAAATTCTCAATTTGTGGGACGTGACCGATGTTACATTTTAAACCTATTTTGTCGTGAGGGGAGGAGTTATTACTTGAAAATAGGGAGAGTGTTTACCCCTCTTTAGTTGTATCGTTTACTAAGGACTGAGAGTATCTTATTATTCAGATAAAAAGGGTACCTATAATTTTCGACAAACATCTTGAACGAGCTTCCGGTCTTTTTGCTTCGTTAGTTTACGTGCAAATCGCCCCCCTTCTCGGCTAAAAGTTCAAGTTATTTGGCGACAACTATACCTTGTGGTGTTCCATGGAATTTCCGTCGAATTCCATGGACTTAACAACAATCATAGATTCGAACTTTCTAGAACGACCAATCGAAGTATATAAACCTATTTTTTCATTCGCCCGCCATTGTTACATCTAGTGTCATAACGCACGCGTCAGTCATTATTAATCAGTCGTAAATTCAGAAACTTATTTCATTGTAATTGCATTATATGTTGTTCTAAATCAAAGTTAATTTATGTGAATAAATCGTGAAGTTAAAAGTAAGTAATTTCTTTCATTCATATGACCAAAAGCATCCCTTTGCTTTTTGAGATGAATAAATATTTAGAGAAATTTATTTACTAAGATTTATATACCTACTCATTACTGAACAGTGAACACGCCCAAATAAACCTCCCGATTAATAAGTATAATTTGAAACTAAGTAAAGAACCACCTCTAAAACCTATTAATTAATGCATCTAAGACGTTTTTACTGAATAATTAATTATTATAACAGAAAGTTCGATTGTTCTAAAGTTTCTTGCATTTTGTATTTTAGACGAAGAATCTATGCACTAAACAAAAGTAATCAAACAAAAGTGCTTATCCAAGCCTTAATTTTTCCTATTTTTGATTATGCCGTCTGTTTTCTCGATATTAAATCTGAGTAGGTACTTATATAAATTGGACCGTTTACAGAATGTTTGCATAAGATACATCTTCGGTTTGAAAAAGTATGACAATGTATCGGAATTTAGTAATAAACTGGGCTGGTCTTCAATGGGCAAACGCAGGGACGCTCATACCCTCTGTCTTCTCTACAAGATTCTATATAGTGAGGGGGCACCAAAGTATCTCAGAGACAGGTTCCATTTTTCAACGGAGCATGGTCTTCCTCTGAGATCGAGTAATAACGGTCTTCTTGTGATTACCTCCCACCGATCGGAATCCTACTCTAATTCTTTCACTGTCCACAGCGCCAGGCTCTGGAATCAACTAACCGTTAATATTCGCACCTTACCCTCATTTTTCTCCATTAAACGGCGGTTGAAGCTCTGATCTCTCTTCCCTCTTGTTTTTATTCTTGTCTCCTTTTTACCCTTGCCCCAATTTTCCTTCCTACCACTATTTCTGCTCCTTTCTTTTCCCTTCCCACCCCCTCTATGCATATATATATTTTTTCATATATTGTGTTGTTTTTTACATTTAAGTACTTAAGTTTTAAGTTTTTTTATATACATATATTTTAATTAGGTTGACTGGAAGACGTTAATTCATTAACAAGTTCGCCTTTTGGCTATAATAATGTTTTCTTTTGTATTATTTGAATTTTATTTTAGCTAATAAAGATTTATTATAATTATTATTATAATCAAGAGGTTTCCAAAATATGTATCTAAGTATAAGTGACATTACATTTTCATCTTTACTAAGCGTCGATGTCATTTAGCCCGCATTTGTAGGCCGCTGCATTGTTAAGATGAAGGATATTTAATTAAGCTAAACATTTTTTATTTCTTAAAACGACATACAGCGTATAGTAAATAAATTTAAAATGATTAAGTTGTTATCTGAGATACGTGTTTCGGATTCAATTCCTGTTGAAGATTCGGTTTTTTCGTGTTGTCACAATTTACTTTTGGGTGAGTACCTACTAATCGAAGTCGATTTGTTCAAGAGAATTCAATTATAATAAACACTTCCTTGCACCCTGCGCAAGAGGCTAGTTTATTACCATATGGCAATTTCTTCCAAATAACTAGTGTTTCCAGCCCAGAGAAGCAATATAAGCGTGAGAAATTAATTTAAATTAATTTCTCCCTTCTTGGGGTTCGAACCCAGGACGCCCGCACAGAAACCAAACGGTTTAACAACTGTTCAACGGCGGTCGGCACAGTTTTTTCTTTTATTTCTTTCAATAAATCGACAGTAGGTATTCACCGTAAAAAAGCAACTAAGAAGCTTCGCAGTATATATGTTATGTATATTGGGTGAACTCAAAATTCGGAGTAGAACTCTAAGTATGTATATCTGTGTGTGTGTCCCCTAATAACTTTTAATACGCTTGATGCACAGAGCTCAAAATTGCAGAAAATATAGAAAACTTTAGTCCTACAAAATTTTAATACTCAAAATTTTGAATTTTTGTTCCAGTCAGGGGCTAACGACTTTTGAATTTCTAGTTTATTTTTCTAATACCTCAATAACCATAAAATATAAAACGCTGAAAATTTGTATAAATATAGACAAATACAATATCTCAAACTTGTTATTATGAAAAATTTCTAGGTTTTGTCAAACTTTTTATATTAAGAAAACATTTTTTGTGACAAATTTATGTGTTTAACTGTCTATATTTCTGATTTTGTTTAAAAATATCGAAAAACGCCGAAACACCCCAACTGCCATCGACAGTTGGATCTCATGTATAACATGAAACTAGCTAGAAATGGTATAAAATTGCTGCGGGTAAATAAAAAAAAACTCTTATTCGGATCTCTATAAGCATTGTTTAAATTTAGGTCTGTTAAATAGCACTCCGACAAATGCATACCTTGTAAATACAAATGTTACCTAAATCCTCTAAAACCAATTAAATAAAATAAAAATAAATTCTCAAGGTTAACAAGTAAAGATACATACTATCACCAAAATAAGCAAAAAATATCCAGTATTCGTTTCCTAGGTCTAGTTTCTTTAAGGGGGCATATAAACCTAAATACCCCAATTTCAAATCAAATTCCTCAAATATGTTAAACGGTGTGTTTCAAGAAAAAAATACCATAAGTATTTTCAACATTTCTCTAGTGAATGTTCGTCATACAATTTTAAAATACAGCTTAAATTCCCCTAAAAAAATATTAAAATATCCTGTTTTACAGCATTTTTTTTAAATTACTCCATAAATATATGCCTAAGAGAAATAAACATGCTCAAAGAGTGTATAAAATTCAAGTGAATGACCGATAAAGTTTGTTTAATTGTAAGTAAGGTTTGTTCTTAAAATGCAAAAAATCTTGAGTTTCCGATTATTTAAATCACATATTATAAACCTTTTTTAACGCGCGCGATAGTTATCCATAGTAACACGTAGCTTTATAGCGCATTGGGCGGTTTTAATATATCATGTTTTCAGTCACTAGATTTAGCGTTATATGCCCTCTTAAAGTGATTCCGTAGAAATTCGTTCTGTCTGGAACAACGAATACATTCGCATGTTTCCAGATATTCAGGCTAAAAGCCTATCACAAAAATAGACCATTAAATATTACTCAAGACAATGTTTCTCATATAACAAATGAGCTGGATAGACAAATAAACAACCGTCACTCACTTTCTCTGTAAACTTTGCCCTTTATTTTACAAATTCCAGACGGCGGTCTTCTCCGACTAGATTTTGCAACTCCGCAAAATGTATGTTAGTGGACCCAACATCATAAAAATCCCTTGCTGGCCCCGGAAAGCCCGAAATACTGTTCATGAATAATATAGACAGGACGGACAAATACCATATGAAGCGTGTACTGCCTGTTTTTGTGTAGGTACATAATATAGTACCTACATAGCAAACACCTGGAGGGAGGAAATACTTTCATTTGACTCAGAACCATGAAAAAAGGCCGAAAACGTAGACTGGAATGATTGATAAACTAAATTAACGAAGACGAAGGCAGAGTGCCGTAGTTTTGGTGAATTTCGTTCAAAAATACAAATATTTCGTTGTATTCAACTTATTAAAAAATGAACGAATCATTCATTACAACCAATTTGATTTTTAGAATTCATAATAATCATTCAAGCAAAACTAGTTATTTTTTGTATTGTTTGAATAAATACAATAGAAATATATTTTTCCTTTTCTTATACTGGTTAAAGGCCACAGGGGCCTGTTTGTGCATAGTTTGCTGCCTCTAGAGATGTGGACCCCCAGCTTTCTTTCCATCTTTTGGGGGGTCTTTCCTCTGGTTATTCGTGGAGGCAAGGTGTGCTGAATAAAGTCCCTTACTTCCACATGGTCTCCAATGTATGCTAGTGAGACATGGACATGGCAAAAGACACATGAAAGTAGAATTAACGCGGTTGAAATGAGGTCACTAAGACGAATGTTTGGTAAAACGATGTATAGTAAAATAAGAATGAGGATAATATTAGACGAGAATGTATGATTGAAAGAGATATCGCAGGTAAGATGAAAATAAATGCCAAAAAGGTGGTTTTGCCACGAAAGAATGAGTGTTGACCGTTTGACAAAATTCGTTTCAACGAAAAGTATATGTCGGCCAAGGAAAAGTCGGCACGATCACATTAATGGAATTTTGAAAGATGGAGACGATATAGAAATAAGAATAATACAAGAGCGCGAATGAGACGATGAATGGACGAGAACGAAGCCAGAAATGTATGTCAAGAGAGAGGAGTCTAACGTTCCGTTCTCTCTGCCTATCTGAAATAGGGAAATGGCGTGATGGTATATGATGGTCTCTCCAATGTCACCCCAATCTGTCAACATCTTTAATATCACAGATCTCTCTAACTGTATTGTTCCTAAGGTATTTTGGTCACGTAAAGTTCAGCCTGTTACATTTCTGAGGGTTTTCATCTCAATATGCATAGTAAAAAAAAACATTCAGGGATCGTCAACCTTCCAAATTACCTAGTTTTGAAGATGAAAAAAAGTTAATTGTAAGCCTAATATAAATTATATTTTAACAGCAAGTACAACGATAAAAAACTCACACACTTTGATATGTGTCTGGTATATATTTTATTATCTACAATCTACAACACTAGACGCATATTAATAGTTATGTAAACAGGCGAAAAGCGAAATATAGCGTAGGTATATATTATATATATGTAATATTGTTATCTGGTTTAATGGAAGATCTGCGAAGGTGAGCTGAAATAACATACGCTTTAATCTTTATATAAATGTAAACTACAATGTCTGGAATAGACTAAAAGAAAAACAGGACAATGGTAATTTATTTCAGAGACACCACCTAACAAATAAAGTGTCGATGAAAAGGAAACAGCACAAGAAAAAAGTGTATATATAAAGAAATTTATAATACGGGACTTAGCATTACTTTATACATCTTTACTGAATAATACTCTAAATAACCCGTGATCCAGCCCAGAAGAAATTTAAATTTCTCTCCCCTGAATCGAACCCAGGACGCCAGCACAGATGCCAAACGAATTTACCAATGCAAGTGCGAATTTACCAAAGAAAGAAATTAATAAAATTCAGTCAGTTTTCAATTCTGCAGCCAGACTCATCACTGGAGCCTCCAAATTTTCTCACATCTCTCACCATCTTCGCAATTTACATTGGCTTAAAGTCCCCGAAAGAATTGAATATAAGCTCTGTCTCATAATCTTTAAAGCACTTCGTGGTATGGCTCCTACTTACCTCTCCGAACTGTGCATTCCACTTTCAATAAATGACAGACAATCATCACTTCGTTCTGCCTCTTCATCCATGGTTGGGAAATTGGTTGAAATAAACAGGGTGCACACAACTAATTTCGGTGATCGTGCATTTGCTGTGGCAGGACCAAATGCATGGAATAAGCTCCCACACACCCTCAGACAAACAGAAAATATATCTTCGTTCAGGAAAAAACTCAAAACGCACCTTTTTCGCAAATCTTACCAGAGCCGAAATGATACAACGTAATCATTTTTTCAGCGCCCTTGAGGTGAGATATTCACAAAAACGGCGCTATATAAATTATCCAAATTTATTTTATTTATTAAACGACTTACCACTATGCCACGGCGGTTGACCTACTATAGAGCGGCCACACACAATTAGGAATTTCAAAGACAAAAAAGGCGGAAAAAAAATTAATCGACTTTGTATGGAAATTCAAATTTCGCTCCGAAATATCGATTCGCAATATCGAAGGCAGAGAATTCATACAAAATCAAGAAACAAAATATCTCTTGTTGGAAATTCTAATATCCATTTTTTATCTGACTTTGTATGGAAATTCGAAATACCGAAACGAAGCATGAATTTCCATACGAAGTCGATTTGTATCGATATTCAAATTTCGATTCGATATTCCGAAAAGAAATTTGAATTTCCATACAGTCGATTTGGATTTTTTTCTCCGACTTTGCACGGAAATTCAAAAATCGATTCCATATTCCGAAAAGAAATTTGAACTACCATACAAAGTAGATTGGTATTTTTTCTCCAACCTTGTATTGAAATTCAATTTTCGATTCCATATTCCGAAACGAAATTTTAATTACCATACAAAATCGATATGGATTTTTTAAAAATCATTTTCCAAAAACAATACCTATACTATAAAATTTCGTTGCATACATTGTTTTAAACATTTTTTGTATTTTTTTTATTTTCATTGTTATTTTTAATATTATCACTTTTTATGTACGATTGATGTTGGCATCACATCAACTAATACAGTGTCACCGTTTCGAGATGCATTGGCACCGGCACAGGTTTTTTTCCTAGTAGGGCATTGCAGATTCAATAATTATTGTAACGTCCATCAGTGTATGTATAAATAAATACTTACAGTATTTAATTGAAAAAATAATTAGAGATTACAAGTTTTATCTCTGAAATATTTTTAACTCCTTCTATATATAATTAGTACACTGGCGGGCTTATTGCAAAACGGCAATTTCTTCCAGCCAACCAAAGTCAATGTTAAATATACAATACAAGTGTACTATGGCAATAAGGTGTGCAATAACGTAACAAAAATGAAGAATACAGAAGAAAGTAAATGAGAAAAAGACAAAAAATATATATAAGAACAGTTAAAAATAAAAAAATAATTAACACTTCCTTGCACCCTGTCCAAGTGGCGAGTTTATTGCCCTATGGCAATTTCTTCCAACTAACCAGTGTTTCCAGCCCAGAGAAGCAATATTTGCGTGAGAAATTAATTTAAAGACATTTCTCCTCTGCTGGAAATCGAACCCAGGACGCCCGCACAGAAACCGAACGGCTTACCAACTGTTCTTAGTTATGATAAGAAAACAAAACGATAAGAAGAGAAAGAGGTCAGGAAGAATATATCAGACATTATCAGATAGACATTTTTGCTTTAGCCTTTTATGAATATATTTAGTGAGATAGGCGACGTAATATCAGGACCTATAGGTACTGTTCCACAATCTTGCTGATTGTGCTTCAAATGAGGAGCTTTAAAAAATCGGTACTTTGAATTGGAATAGATGTAAAGTACGTTCAGCAGATCGTCCATCGAGCAAATTGAACAGGTAACCCGTGGCTTGATAGATACATAAGTGAATTTATCTTTGAGATACTGAGGTAAGGATACTTTCATAAAACTGCGTCGAGGGATTGTCAACTTTATACTTAAAAATATGGTAGAAAGTACTAATTAAGATTTTTTTTTAAACAATTGAAATTTGTTTTTATCCACTTCTTCTCTGCGTGCCGTATCAGGTCCCCCCGACGTTGGCGATCACTCTGGAGAATGCCTCTCTGTCCTGCGCCATTCGGACTAGCTCTCCTACCTGCGTTATTCCAGTCCACTGCCGGATATTGCGCAGCCAAGACATCTGCCTTCTCCCTACTCCACGACGACCCTCAATCTTGCCTTGTTTTATCCACGGAATTTTATTTTTTGATCTTTCAATAAAAAAAAATAGCAAAATTCCTTCCTTCCCTGTGAAAGCGGAGTTAATTGCAACGGCAATTTCTACCAACTGACCACTGAAACTAACTCAAGGAAGTAAAAATCGCATGAGATATATTTTTTGATAAATTCACTTGAATTTTCGACTAAATATAAAAATCAAAGAGTGACTTAAGAGGACCACGTCATAGATAAAACAGGTTTAAATTGAGAGTGAAATAAAGCTCTACATAAGAGACAACTAATTTATTTGATATCTTCCGAAAGTTGCAATCATAAGTATAAATCGCAATTCAAAACAACGTAGCGAAATTCATTATACAATATAACTTTAATGAAGGGACCACAAATGATTAAGTCGAAAACCACAGAGTGATAACGTTGTTTCAACAGGTTTGCAACAAAATATGCAATTTCAATTAAATATAATATTGTTGAGTCTTTAATATCAGGACAATACCAGAGAACGCATGAAAGTAAAATTAACGCGTGACGATAATATTATATGGTATGGACAATTAGAAAAATATGAAAACTAAATTAAATTAAATAAGTCTAAAAGTCATAAAACGAGTGGGTAACATTCTAAAAAAAATCCAACACTTAACTAAGTTGGTTGGAAGAAACTGCCTTATAGCGATACACCTGCATTGTGCACTCAGTACTGCTTGTATTCCTTCACCAGTGGTCACCTGGGTTTGGATTACATCTCAGTAATCCCCACTTTGTGGAAGGAGCATCATACTCCAATACTCAAATTCATACACTGCATAGTATATGCTACACATAATACATAGTGTATTTAAATGTACTCTTAAAATTTAATTGGAATAACAAACAATTCTTTGAACATTAGATGGGTGGTGGCAGAGAGGTTAGCGCGCTGGGTTAGCAGTCCATAGGCCGCGAGTTCGGATCCTGCCACGACCGATTTCGTTCACCTGTAGCACAATTATTTATTACTCTGTGAACGCTTTGCTTTAAGAAGTCTATTCTATTATTGTAAACATGCAACATACAAAAATTTTATCAAGGTTGACAATGCCTGAATATTTTTCTTTCATAAAGAAAACATCAATTGTGGACAAAGGTAATTGGTCAGTCTTATTTTTATTTCATAGTGTATATTTTCTGTTTTTTATATAAGACTGTGTTTGTCCCTTATACAAACAAATAAATAAATACTATTTATGAAAAATTTACAACTTTAATTTAATATAAACTACACAAAAGATAGCATATAAAATATTAATGTCATTTTTATGTGCAAAGTACATTTCCATATTGTTAAAGAAAAGGCAAAGTTCACAAATACTTGTGCCTTCATAAGATACAAAAGAGAAAGGCAATCGTGGTTTCACTGGGTTCACGAATCCAGACCCACTAGCACAGGCAACCAGAGTACAAGCCAGAATAGGTTAGCCACATGGGCTTACGACTACGTATGCTGGATTAAGGGGCCCCTTTATGACTCAAGTCACGCTCACCACTCACCCACCAACCTCCGACTGACACTCCACTCCTCTGCGTAACCAAACCCATTAAGATGCGGATAATGCTGCTTTTACCACCCTATCCAAAAGATATTAGACTCCTTAACGTAAGGTCCCAGTTTCGATTCCCAGTGAAGACACTGTTTATAATTGTGTTTTCAGTCTGAATCTGGTAACAGGGTGTGTGTTAAAATTAATATATGAATTGGTTGCCTACTTGTTAGTTGTTAAATACCAGAGAAGCAATAGAAATTAAAGTAAATCAGTAAAATTTCACATTTATGAACCATTTTATTGAATGTGTGTGTCTTTTAACAAGCTATAAACATTTTTTTTTTCAATAAAATTTTTGTGAGAAAATTGATCATTTTTAAAATTTTAATCCTTAGAGTCAAGAAATCTGACCCAGTCATTAAAGTGCAAATAGTAAGCCGTAATATTGCTGGAACCATACTCAATAACAATAAAAACCATAAAACATAAACACACATGTAATAGCCAACAAAACAGCACCCGATATTCCATAAACATTTTTGGAGAAAAGCCAAATATTCTGTTGTTGTCTTTGGTAGAACAACTCGGCAACACTTGTAAACATTCATAAAGTTTCTGAACTTAAAGGGAACAAGAATGTATATAACATAATCAAACACAAACAATAGCTCAAAAGCCAGAAATACTTCATTTATGGATGAAACAAAACCTTTAATCATATGAATGCAGAGTATTACTTATTTCAATTCATTTTCAAATAAAAAATAATTAAACTGAAGGATCAACATATGGACAAAATTCATATACTTAGTTTCTGTACCACTTCCAACAATATAATAAGCACATTGCCAGAAGGGTACCTGATAACCAAAAAAGAGTACTAAAAACTATCATCATAAAATCTCTTAGAATTAGAAAGGAAGATTAACCGTTAAGTGTTCTTATAAAAATTTATTCAGTCTCTTAATAATATACAAAATCTAGTAGAAATACATGTTTTTAACAAACATGTGTGAAGAAATAATGTTAGAGCATTGAAAAAAGTGAAATGATTCTTCTTTAAAAACTCATTATAGGTATTTGAGATCAATTTATCATCATTAGTGATTTAAGTACTTGCGTGTCGAAGTGTCCAGCAGCAATAACCTCTTTTGTGAAGTAAGAGAGCAAGTGAATAAGGCCGCCGTCGTGGCTGGATGCTTGAAAAATGCTGTATGGAGAAACAGAGATATGCTGAAGGAGAGCAAAGTAAGGATCTATAAGACCTGTGTAAGACCGATCATGACATACGGCATAGAAACAAGAGCTGACACCGCCAGAACAAAAAACCTCCTAAGAACCACTGAGATGCAGACTCTACAACCCATCGCAGGCGTAACACTTTGTGACAAAGTAAGGAACTCGGAGATAAGAAGAATCTGTGATGTCAAAGATGTTGTGCGATGGGGAAGAACACGAAGATGATTCTGGAGATATCATATGGGGAGAGCGGGTTCGATTGAGTGGTGAGGATGGCAGCGGATGGGGAGATAATAAATGGCAGGCCCCTGGAAGACCACCCAAGCGAAGGAAGGATAGCTGGACGTCCACCTCACAAGAGCAGGCTCGGAGAATAACAGGACACAGCCTAACTAAAGCAGAAGAAGTGACATACATAAAAAACTTTCTAAATTTAATTGTTTCTCAATAAATGTTTATAATTATTGTTATGTTACATTTACCTTACATTTTTACGTTGATGGAGAACGCAGTTTTATTATATAAGAAGATGTAGTACACTTGCTTGTACTATGCATTTGAATATAAAGAGATTTGAATAGATCCCTCATAGAAAATTTAGTGAATGCGTCATGAAGCAGGGTCAAAAGTTCGTTCAGTACATAAAATAATTAAATGTAATTGAATAGCTACCACATCTTAACATAAATAGATAAATGTAAATGGAACATGTCTTTCCTCACAAAGCAAGTCATATTTGACAGTTGATTATTTTTTGTTTATATTAAAATATGTACATGTACATTATATAAACTAAAATAAGTACATAATATAAACATTCAATAATTTTTTAATAACATTTTAATTTATACTAATAATATTTTTATTTATTTTGATTATATTCTTACTTATTTAACTTTGTAATGTGTGTGCTTGTATATTATGATTGTCATCTGTGGACAAATGTCTGTTTTTTATATTGTATCCTTTTGTATATTTTATAAGACTGTATTTCTCCCTTAAATAAATAAATGTTTATTGTGCCTTGTTTGTTTTACAAACAAAGCACACCTCTATGTTATTTAGAAAAAAAAAAAACACTAACACCGGTCAGAATTTGCCATTGTACCAATGCCTTAGCACATATAATTATTTGGAAAGGATCAGTCCGTGGACATATTCTGTATGTCTAGGACCCTTTTCAGGAGCCACATTGGACAGGAATAATTAATTGTTCTGCTACCAGCAGTGAGTACCTACATGTAACATGAAATCAAAGGTGGACTGATTAAGTTACAATTATTTATGTTGTTATTCTTATTTATTATATTGTTTAAAAAAATATTAATATACGTTGCCCATTTTTTTTTAAATATATAGGTATATATCTGTTCTTCCCAACCACCACCCATTCTGCTTATTTGGACTAACAACGGCTCCTTTCTAAACTCTGAAAAAACATAAGAAAAGTCCGGAGAACCTTTTAGACTGCGCATAAACTGACAAGGAAAGCTAATTATAAGAAAAAAGCTGGCTTGCTGTTTCAAACACTCAAGTTTCATTTGCTAACTGGCTATTTTGAATATTTCTAATATTTTAATTGTACATTCATTACAGATATTTTTTTTCTCATTCTTTAATACTACATTGCTTGCATCAGAAAGAAAGTATTAAAAAAAGATGCACATGAGTGGTTAATTGAATTCAATTAAATGTACATATAAGATCCAAAAAAGAGATATGTGAGTGAGCAATGAACTTATGAAGTTTAAAAATATTGGTACAGTTACCGGCAAATAACGTGGTGTGTGCAGAGTGTAAATTAGTGTTATTTTGCTTGGTTGGTATATGTGCAAACTGCTCCCTCTATTCTCAAAATTTCTCAAGCTATTTGCCAGAAACTATACTTGAAAATGTTATGTAGCTGTATGGAAGGCTGGAAAAAAAAAGGAAATGGTCCACTAAGAAAAGTAATGTCTGTTGTTCAGATTGGTTATACGCTAACAAATCTAATTATATACAATGCAGTATATAAATATCGGCTGGAAGGGCCTGGATGGGAAGGAGATCAGATTAAAACGAGTATAAGCAGATGGAAGAGGCCTTCAATGGAAATGCAGCAATGGAGAGAAAAGAAAGAAATAATTGCACTGACTTCATTGTATACCAAGGAAACATGAACCTGTCAATAGACACCTAAAGTATGATGAGCGCAGTATCAAGAATACCAGAGAAACGTGTAATAAAAAAATATGTTTATAACATGGTAAGAACGTATAGTAAAAAAATATGTTAATAACATGGTAAGAAAACTAAATAATTATACAAAATTGACAAATTGAAAGCAATATTGTGAAGTGGAATGAAAGGTAATTGATCAAACAAGTAAAGTTTTTTTATGACAACAAAGTTAAAATAACAGAATAACAATGATAATGCATAAATGCAAATGAGGTATGAATCGTATGTCAAAAGAAGATAATTCTGCTCTATTATCTTTGTCTACTCCGAAAAAGGAAGAACAAAGGCATGAAGATGTATATTTATTTGTAAATTTCTGTACCTACATATAATTTGTACACTTAGACAGGGTTGTTTCGTGGTTCTTAGACGTGGGAAGGTCTCTAGATGGGTTTTAATAAAAAAAAACACAGCCTTAGGGGCTTATGGCCAAACGACAGTTTCTTCCAACCAACCCGAGTTAAAATGTATAAAAAATAACCTCTTTTTGTGTAACACAACGCGACAAACTCATTGCCAGTAGGCAATTTTTACCACTCAGCCACTATAGTAAATTATGCGAGTTACTGTTGTGGCTGCAATAAATATTAATCTGAGCAATAGTGCTAATATAAAACATAAATGTAAATAAATAAAACTTACTTAAAAATGACTTTTTTGTAATGGAGATGAATATTTCAATTGCATTGAGGAAATGTATAATACTAAACAATATCTATTGTACATCAATATGTACCTATTAGGCCAGATAGTGTTATCAATACACGGAAATGACAAATTTAATCAAGATAGAAAATATACATTTATTGGCAAATTGTGATCCAGTGATCAAATTAAGTATACAATATAATATTATAAATTCAAATATAATTTATTTTTATAAAAGCTCCTTTAAAATAAATACTACCATTCTATGTACTTCAGTATCTGCATGAAACTACATTTTTAGAATAATAGTTGAAAAGTCAAAATGGTTGCAAATCACAATCTGAGAATGAGCATATTATAAATTTATTTTTACATAAATGTATATACTTAAATAATGCTACAAAATAAAAATGTAAGACATAAAAAAACAAAATTTTTTTTTTGACAAATAAAAATCTCCTATAAGTAAGAATTACATAAATAAGAGAAAATTAGGTTACAAAAGTTAAGTAAACAAAAAGAAGAAAAAATATAGTTACATAAGTTAAGCAAAAAAAATTATAGTTACATAATTTATAGAAGTTACACAGGTTACATAAGTCGAAATAAAAAAAATAGGTACATAAGAAGTAATAAAAAAAAGTTACATAATTTATAGAAGTTACATAAGTCGAAATAAAAAAAAAATAGGTACATAAGAAGTAAAAAAACAGTTACATAAGTTGAGTTCCCTTACCAATACAAAGTTCTATATATTTTAAAAATGAGAAACAGATCGTTTGAAAATAGGATATTTTTACTATTGCCATGTATGAAGCAACGAAGAAACATTTTTGTAACCCCATCTATTGAGAAGTTGGTTTTTTGTAAACAATGAAAGCAACAGTCCGGTTTACAAAAAACCAACTTCTCAATAGATGGCGTTACAAAAAGGTTTCTTCATTACTTCATAGATGGCGATAGTAAAAATAGCTTATTTTCAATCTGTTTCTCATTATTATAATATATAGAATTTTCAAAATTGCATTAATAAGGGAAATCATTGAATTCCTGGTTCTTCCATAATATTCCAACTTCGTCTCTAAAAATTAGTCAAAAAAATATCATTGACTCCCAACAGGGAAAAACATCCAATGGTTGCATGTAGCAACTTTTAAAAAAAAATATTTGTTAAAAAATATTATTGAAAAGTGTGAATACAATTTGAAACAATTATTATCTTAAATCGTATATTTTTTTTAATTGCATATACGCAAACATTGGATTTTTTTCCTTTTCCGGAGTCAATTGATATTTTTAATAACATACTTTTTTAACATCTCAATAGAGACGAAGTTGGGATATTGTATAAAGTGATCATGTAAACCGCATAAAGTGATGACGTAAACCAGCCGATGACAGGTTGTAAGCCCTGTAGGTGCCTCGAGTTCCTGGTTCTTCTACAATATCTCAACTTCGTCTCTATTGAGATGTTAAAAAAGTTTGCCAATAAAAATATCATTTGACTCCCGAAAGGGAAATAAATCCAATGTTTGCGTATATGCAGTTAAAAAATATTCGACTTACATACACATTGGTACAAGTAGGTAAACAAGCCAAAAATGAAATAATATTTCTGGCGCAGTACAGGGGTGACATCTGTGGGAGACACCGTCATCTCATTTATAAAGACTGTTGCTTTCATTGTTTACAAATAAACTAATTTCTCAATAGATGGCGTTACAAAAAGGCTTTCTCGTTACTTCATAGATGGCAATAGTATAGTTCCTTATTTTCTGGTGAATTACACACTATTCAAATATAAAGAACTTTCAAAAATTACATTGATAAGGGAATAATTGGTGAAAGTTGCGCATAAAGTGATCACGTAAACAAGCCGATGATAGGTCATAAGCCCTGTAGGTGCCTCTAGTTCCTGTTCTTCTACAATATCTCAACTTCGTCTCTATTAAGATGTCAAAAAAGTTTGTCAATAAAAAAATATTTATATATCTTTAAGTAATACAATTGTGTGCAGTGTGGATAGGAGATAAATATGTTTTGGTTGAAAAACATCACAAAATGGACCCGAGATAATACAGAGGAAGAGCGGTTCCGGTTAGCTCGGGACAGAGAACATGGCATGGCACAGAGAGAAGAAAAAGAATGCATTTGTGTATTGATGTAGAAAAATTAGAATCAGTTTAGTCAAATAGACACCCAAATCAAAGTAACTACCTATATCTTCAGCCTAAAAGGTATTTAAATATAACAATAACTAAAATCAATAAAACTAGAAAATTATACCTTCGATAAAAATTATGATTGAAATCCAAATGACTTCCTGGTGTTTGATATTTGTCTAAATTGCCTCAAAACAAATTATTGAGACACTAAAAGAATTAACAACCAAGTCTCGAGCAATAATTTTCATTGCTGAGTATAAATTAAATATTTTAAGACTCGTTACTAGATATGTGTTAAAATAAAATGGAATACTCTGACAGCAGAAGTTAGTATAGATATCAAAACTCTTTAATATAGTAATGTTTTGATTAAAAAATAATCCCGATAGAAACCATCACAAATACTTTTTAATGTCAACCCACATCATTCATGTGCGATCTAAATTTTCAGTTTATAATATGAACTGGGTATCATATAGATCCTAATTATAAATTATTCTCATGCAAATAAGAAATAATCACTTTTATATCAGATTTCTGAAATTAAATATCATTTAACTAGCCAAATATTAATTATGCACACACATAAATTATATAAATCATCTTAAAACGTATAATGAATTCAAAATAAGGTTTATGTAAATATTATGGCAAAAAACATAAACATTTTTGTTATAATTGCGATCATAGTGTCAAGAAAATTTATGACATTTACGTTGATAGTAACCTTGTTCAAAATACTGGTACACAAATGCTCACATGAATAAAAACTACTCGAATAAACAAAACATGCTGTTCAACATATATCATTACACATGGGACATACAACTACAAAAATGGTAATGGAATTATGACAAATGTCGTATTAAAATAAATATATATAATATGTAACCTGAACTGCTGGTTGCAAATGAAGGGAAGGCATGCGGACTCTTAATTTGTCCCACAAAAAGTTAATACACAATTTATCACATCTGATTTCAGTTACAAAATGTCACGCAAAACACAGCACAAATAAGACTTCATTCGCGCCTACCACCACTGACATTTCACAGATCGAAAATATTTTTTTTCAGCCGCCAGCCGTACCAAAACACCGATGTTCGAAAACGTTAGGAAAACTCAAATACTTTTCGTCTACGGAAAATTGTGTAGGCTAATTATTAAGATCATTAATGGTCGACTATAATAATTCACGTGGAATACATGGTTCAAAAAATATTTTGCTGCAGTAATAGGTATTCAAATTTCAATTAATAAAAATTTAAGACGTAAAAGAGTGCCAATGAAATGGTTGAATATGTGCACAAAAGGTTAATGCATTTATTTATTTATTAAAACAAATTTACATTTGGCAATATTTTTGTTCTTATGTAGGGTGCGGTAACAAAAATATGTTCACAAAAATACATTTTCAAATAAGTAAACCAAATTTATGAATACACAAGGATAAAAAATAAAAAAAAGTATTGGCCATGAAAGTATTCTTTAGTAAAACTACACTATTTTCACAATTACATACATACTATTTTATGCAACAATAATTTTACCTTTATTTTCAAATTTTCTCAAAAAGCGTTCAATGCTTGAGCTGAGAAAAAAAAGTAATTTTATTGATTTTTCAAACTGCTTTTTTGTTTATTTTTACTATGGTCATTTATTTTTCCTTATCCAACTTATGACAATAAAATTAAATAGGTCTGCTTGAAATCAACAATTTAAACTGATTTTTTTTATGTCTTATTTTATTGTATTTAAGGACACTTACATACATTAACAACGCCATACAAGAAATAATAACTTACAGTTTTACATATTGTCAATGCCCTTTTAGAAATGTACACAATGTGAGCAAAGCTTATCGATATTATATTGCAGTAATACCTTTAAAAGAATATTTATTTCTAAAATATTTTTTTTATTAATCGTATGATACATCTTACACAGATGTTCCCTATTATTAATTAAATTTATGTCCTATTGTGGATTGTTTTGAATATTATCAAGTATTAGTGAGTTTATGAACATGTCACATCTTGGCGCTACCGCTATCTAGCGATATGTTTTCAAACTATACTCTGATTGCGCAGACGGTATGAATTTTGCCGCGCGAAATACGTTTTTATTGCGCAGATAGAAAAAACACGTTCAGTTTGACGGTCGCCTACGGCGAAGTACGGAAATAGGTTTTTCTTTGATCTGATTATTCGTGTGTTCTGTTTAATAAAATAATATTGTGTTACGATGACGGCTCCTGTTAAAAAAGTGCCCATTCATTTGCAGGTGAGTTTTGATTCAAGCCTTTAGTATATTTGGTATATTTTACGTTCGCGTGATATCTATTCTATCGATTTTTCGCAACGTCAACCGTGTGATAGACCGCGCTTAGCCGTTATAAGGTACATCATAGTAAGTTTGCGTAAAACAAAATCTCTCTTTCTACAGTTATATCTGTTGCGCGCCGTGTATAATTTGGCCTTTTTATTAAATTAATTTCCTTTTTATTAAATTATCCGTGAAAATTGATTTATTTTGGTTGGGCGTTTCTTTTGCCATATATAATATGACAGGAAATATTACCGGTCAAATATGCAAAAACTATAATTTAAGATTTTCCTCCCAATATTTTGTGCGGATTTATATTTTGATCTACCGCATTTATACAATATTTTAACGAGATTTTTTTACTTTGCATTTCACATCCATCAAACTGTATCTAGGTAAAATATTATTTATTTGTAGATAAACTCATATTGCCAACTTTTTGGAATTTTTCTTGGAAAACACTTCAATTATAAGTTTTATTGTGAAACAACCTTTAAAAATGAAGATTATAGTATCTCTTTAAAATTAAGATCACATTGGCTGGGTGAAAAAAAAAAAGCTTTTGTTTCCTTTTTATATTTTTGTATTATATTGATAACACTTTTGCACACCTGTACAAGTGGCAAGTTCGTTGCCGAGTGGCGATTTCATACAAGTGTGCAGACCGCAAACTATGTAAGCTAGTATGTAAAATGACCTCAGCTATGCGAGCTAAGCTAAACTAACTTAGCTTAGCTTTTGGTCTGCAACCGGCTTTATTATATATGAACGAAGTCTTGGACCCTATCCTTTTTTTGCGGCTCTACTACGGTTGATGAGAATTATTAAGAAGATAAATATAATTTTCGCCAAACATCTTGAACGAGTTTCCGATTGCGCAGAGAGCAAATTTGTGCATTTTTGCTTCGTTGGTTTACGTGCAAATCGCCCCCCTTCTCGGCTAAAAGTTCAAGATGTTTATCTACCCCACATTATGGATTTAACCGTGATAGTATAAATAATAACAAAATAATAATTATTCAATTGATTTTTTTATTAATTTATACTAAAATTATTTTACTTTATTACCTATACAAAAATTAACGGTATTGTATATCTTGGGCATGCGAATGTACACAAATATGGACACTAAATAACCTTCTAATGTATGAAATTCGTAATGTATGTATGTTACTAAAACTAATTTTATAAAAAAAATGGACACTTTCTTGCACCCTGCGCAAGTGGCGAGTTTATTGCCGTATGGAAATTTCTTAAAACTAAGCAGTGTTTCCAGCCCAGAGAAGCAACATTTGCATGAGAAATGAATTTAAATAAATTTCTCCTCTGCTGGGAATCGAACCCAGGACGCCCTCACAAAAACCGAACGGCTTACCAACTGTGCCACGGCGGTCGTTAATTAATATAAAAAATATAAATAAATTCAAGTTTAAAAAAAAATAACATGCAATAGAATCAAGATGTAGAAATAAACTATATTTAGCTTACCTATGAGTAATGAGAAGAAGGATTTACTTATAATTATATTGTTCTCTCATGATATTTGATTTCATTTATTGATTGTTATATAAATATTAATAATTGAATTCAGTGACATTGATAACGAGTGATAACCTCTTAAGCTTATGATACTATAATTAAGTACTTCCAGATATTTTTATTCATATTATAGTATTCATGAATTTTATTATTTGTTTTCTACCTTTTTGTCGACATATTTAAAATTATGTTATAAATTAATTATCTTAATCAACTTGGTGATATTTTTTCTTATAAATAGATACATGCCGACTGCCGTGGCACAGTGGTAAGCCGTTCGGTTTCTGTGCGGGCGTCCTGGGTTCGATTCCCAGCAGAGGAGAAATTTATTTAAATTTATTTCTCACGCAAATATTGCTTCTCTGGGCTGGAAACACTGGTTAGTTGGAAGAAATTGCCATACGGCAATAAACTCGCCACTTGCGCAGGGTGCAAGTAAGTGTTCATTATATTATATTATATTATACATCCTATAAAGGTTTATCTATCCAATATAACTGTATGCCAATTTTTAAGGCGGTACCCTAAGCTACAGTGACAGGTAACGATCGATCATAATATAAAATTATTTTATAAAGAATATCATTTTTTTATATCCACACATTTGAGTGATGTAACTAATACCTAGGCTTAAAAAACGAAAACGTTTATTAAGCGAATAATACATTTATAACAACACGTTATGACATTTTTAGGTTGATCCACAGTACAACAAGCTTTGGTATGAGTTTAAAATGCTAGGTTCGTATTCGTTTTTGTTTTTTATGACAGGTTTTCTATTTTAAGAATCAGATTTTCAACAGATAGGTGAACTATTCTTATTTCTGCGGAATCAATTATTAATTGTGGAGGCTGTTGGTGTAAGGGACTGAAGGGGAGCTTGTCAGGATAGAGGGAGATGGCGGGGAATGCTGGAGGAGGCCAAGGCCCGCAATGGGCTGTGCAATGGAGCCATTGATGATGATGATGATTATTATTAAAAAAAATGCAGGTTGATGAAATAAAGTGTAGCTAGATTAGAAATTCTACAGACGAGTGTAATCTTAATTTGACCAATTTCATTCACCTTTATTTTCATACAGCTATAGTTAGCGGCAAACTTCTTGAGTATGTCAGTGAGGTTGAAATTTGTTTTTTTTTTTTTGCTTGGTTGGTATATGCGAAAACTGCTCCATTCCACGACAAAAATACTTAAATATATATACAGGAAACTATTGCGTGTATTTGCTTAAAATTTATCAGTAAGAAGTTATTTGCGTAATTGAAATAGTTTTTATGGTCATATAAGATGCATAAAATAATTAAGTAGATTACATTTATATTTTTAATATAATTTCCATATAGAATTTTTAATTAAGCTATATTTTTTTTTAGTTTTATCGATGGTGCGCGCTTGTGAATACCTAATATATATGTAGGCATGATGTTTTTATTTTTTCTTTATAATTAATATTCATCAGAGTTCAAACTCGCTGGAAGTAAATATATACATATTAGTCACGATGAATATTGAACTCCGGACTATTTTTTGTCATTAGCAGTGTTTTTTTTTTGTTAATTACCATAAGTCGAATCAGTACGAAACTCGGGACTGTATCCAACGTACGCCTCTATGTCCTGACGCACCATAGGTAGATAAAACGCGACGCCACAACAATTTTGACGCACCATAGGCAGATGAAACGCGACGCCACAACAATTTTAAAAGTTAAAAAATCCGTACAAATAGATGAAAACGATTGTGTTAATTTATTATTGGGTTTCACAATATTGTAACCAACATATAGGTAATTAATTATTCCAATATATTGAAATTTATACTTAACATTTACAATTGATTTAGCGTATAGTAGTACAATAATTTCTGTCATCTTATAAAAATTAATAACAATAAAATTACTTTGTATTAAGGGGCCATATAAACCTAAACGCCTCAATTCCAAATCAAATCCTTCAAATATGTTAAACAGTGTGTTTCTAGAAAAAAGAGTACAAGTCTTTTCAACATTTCTCTAGTGAATGTTCGTCACATAATTTTAAATTTCAGCCTAAATTCCCATAAAAAATCCTTTTTTACAGCATTTTTTTAAAATTACTCCATAACTAATATGTGTCGTAGAGAAATAAATATTTTATATGCTTGAAGAGTGCATAAAATCAAAGTGAATGACCGATATTTTTTTTTCATTTCAACTAAGGTTTGTTCTTAAAATGCATAAAATCAAGAAATTTGAGGTTTACGATAATTTAAATCACGTATAAACCTTTTTTAACGCACGCAATAGTTACCCTTACTAATGCGTGACTTCGTAGTGCATTAGGCGGTTTTAATATATCATGTATTCAGTCACTAAATTTAGCGTTATATGTCCTCTTAACCACCTTTTTATTAGAACCAAGTCTACATGTTTCAAGAACAATGTTCTCTTCCTCAGGACACTTAGTGAACTAAGTGTCCTGAGGATAATATAAAGTTAATACAAATTGTCACTATTGGAAATTATCGTAGTGAAGAGCAATATATTTCCTATGGAGTCCCGCAGGGTAGTGTACTTGGACCAGTTTTGTTTCTCATATATATTGATAATTTGTGCCGTCTTCCTGTAGATGGAAAAATAATAAGTTTTGCTGATGACACTGTACTAATAGTAAGTGAAAAAACTTGGAAACAGAGCTACAAAATAGCTGGTATGGCAATTAACAAAATAAAAAACTGTCTGGATAACAGCCTTCTCACATTAAACAATAGTAAAACTAAATACCTTACATTTAGCGCCACACAAGCAGGGCAACCTTTACTAAATTCGATGTTTTCTATAAAGATACATTGTTGTGTACCTAGAGACTCTTGTGACTGTATCCCTTTGGAGAGAGTCACTACTATAAATTATTTAGGTCTGACCATAGATAATAATCTAAGATGGCAAGATCACATAGAGACACTAACAAATAGAATTCTAAAACTTGGTTATATTTATAGAAACCTTCGAAAAATTCTAAAACAAAAAACATTAAAAACTGTCTATTTCGCATTGACTCATTCATTGATCTCATATGGAATTGTTGGTTGGGGTGGATGTGCCAAAACTATCTTGGAAAAACTTTCTCTAGCTCAAAGATGCATTGTGAAGATAATTATCCAAAAACCGTTTGATTACCCTACGGAAAACCTCTATAACGATTTTAAAGTATTTGACCCGAGACAAATATATATCCAGCATATACTAACTTATTTTCATAAAAATATAATACATCACCAGAAAACACAACAATCCAGAACCACACGAACAAGCATTACTTTAAATTACATAATCCCTCATATGAAAACAACTTTCGGACAAAGAAATGCATCATTTATCGCTCCACGAATTTATAATACTTTACCTATGTCTCTCAAGGTAATAACTTCACATACATTATTTAAAACAAGAATAAAAAAATATATAGGGAATTACGGAAGGACAGAAATTGCCCAAATATTAAACATCCAAGAATAATTCTGAGAAATAATATTAAATAATATAACTACACGCTACACAAGCTGGTTCGAGGATTGTCTTTACATTGCATCTTATTTTAAGACAAATAAACTCTAAAACATTTCACTTTTTTTATTAGATTTATTTCAAAGAAGAAATCTTGATTTTGTTTTTTATTTGATTTGTGACTCAAGTCAAATAATATTGTTACTGAGTATATACGTTGAGAAGACCACAGAGCAAATTTTAATGTCAAACTGCTACATAACATAAATGACAACAACGGGTGTGCATATTATGGTAGAAATAATATTAGAATAATAACATATCAAAATTTACTGTATCAGTTTATACTTTTGTGTTTAAGATATTGGTAACTATGTAATATTGTAATTTACTGTGTTGTGATGTCTGGTGTCCGCTCTATGTAACTATGTATAACCAAAATGTCAAATATTTGGCTTGGTAAAATTGTAAACTGCTAGCCCTAGAACAGGGTTACCTAGTTGGGCAGCAGTAATCTTCATAATAGTCTTTGTGATAAAGGTGTGAAAAATAATAAAAAAAAAAAAAAGTAATTTTATTGTTATTAATTAACGATGGAGCCGCAAAACAATAATTTCGCATTTGATAAAAAAAATCTTATAAAAAGTTCTGATGTAAGATCAATATTTTATAATTCAATCAATAAATTATAATTTTTTTCATCTTTTTAAAGTCAGTTTTGGAGAGTAAGCGACGTCACTTTTTAAACTTGCACCGGACACCAAAAAACGTAAACTCGGCCTTGACATAGGTACAATCTGCATACATGCATGCAGTGCATTCTGGAGTTTTATGAAATATTATATTACAATTTGAAATTAGTTAGGTAATTCTTTGTCTTTATTAGTGCGTTGTAGTATGAGTCGCCTAAGCCACGAATGAATAAGTAAAAAAATCGTATCTCATTATTTTTTGTAATATTTTCATCTTTACACCACTACGCAAAGAATTACTTTTACACTTTTCGAACTTATGTATTTTGAATTGCTCTATTCAATTCAATGAATTGTAAAACAAGAATATTCATGAATCTATTGGGTTGATACGTTGTATGCATTAGATACTTGCATTGTATATTGTTTATTTGAATGAGTAAATTATTTCCAATTGAAATTTGTTAGTTGCATTTATTTTGAACATTAAACAATTTCCGCATAGAACTGCTAATTATTTTGAGGAAGTGTATAATTTGACGAATAGCTGTAAAAAATATAAGTAACATAGTAAAAATATAATTCACATTCTGTCATTACTTTATAAGACTATTTATGATCCCTATTCACCACAATATTTAAAAAATAACGTCGTTTTCTTGTCAAGTCACGGCCTATCCCTTCGATCTGCTGAACGTACTACACTAGCTATCCCCATTCACAATACAGAAGTTTTCAGCTCCTCTTTTCAAGTACAATCAGCTAGACTATGGAATGGCCTAAGTGATGAAGTAACGTCATCTCAATCCATTCAAATATTTAAAGGTAAATTAAAAAAACTTTATTTGTCAAATAGTTCCTAAATTCCTTCTATATCCTTCCGTAACCTCCTTTTCCTCATTGCTATGATCAGTGTTATTTTTATTATTCTTTTATTTTTAAACTCTCTTTTAATTTTTTTCTCTTTGTAGTTTTTTTTTATATTTCTTACTCTTTTATGTTATTTTTTATCAATTTATTTCTCACTTAATTAGTACTGTACCAATTTAACTAAGAGACTTCACGTTGCTCGGGTTGGTTGGAAGAAATTGCCTTATGGCAATAAACCTGCCTTTGTACACATGTACATAAATTATATAAATAAATAAATAAAATAAATAAATAATTAATAAATTAATAAATAGTTCGATTCAATATTTCTGTGATTCGTAGTATCTCTTTATATAATTTTCAATAAAAGATAATATAACAATACTTTAAATGTCAGTACAATGTACCTAGTTGTTTTTTCTCTTTCTCAGAAAGTATAAAATGCTTGCGCTGAGAAAGGGAGTAAATATAGGTACGATTTATTTATATGTCAACAATAATATAATAATCATAAAAAAACACCAAAATAATAGATTAAACTATACTCCATGATTATATTAACCCTTTTTTCTATTGTTTAACTTTTAAGTATTTTAAATTTTGTTACCTAACTGTTCTTGATTTTACTCTTTTATATCCTTTGGAAGTTCACTGAAAAAATGTTCTGCCATGTATGTACAACGGTGCTGGGCAAATGATGTGATTAATTTTGGATATTTATATTTATTTTGTATTGTTTTCTGTTATAACAAATGATATTCAGTATTTTTTTTTAATATCTGTAATATTGCAAGTGTCGTATAATCTTGGTAATTTAATTTCTTCTAAAATTAACTGGTCTTGGTCTTTTCAATGTTATTTTGATGATAAGTTTTTGTCGGTACTATTTCTATAGGAGTATGTATCTCTTTCTTTTCAATTGCCATTAAACCTTATGACCAGTATCCATTTATTTTTCATGTCGCCATTATTTTTTTGCTCCTATTGGACAGGATTTAAAACTCCGACTTTTTTGTATTTACTCCATTCAAAATCTCTGTAGCATGCGTAGGTACATCGAACAGCCCGCCATATTGAAATATTGCTATAAGTCAAGGCACGATCATGCCAAGTAAACGTATAGCACGCGATATCATACTTAATTGCTTTTTAATGTGATATGACTACTCTGTTGCCATACAGGTACCTACTGAAGTCAATTGCTGTGTGATATAAGTCAAATTTGCAGGGGTAAAGAGGATAAGCAGGAGGCATCAATAAAAAAACACGTTGGATTTCCAGTTTTCATTCAATCGTGTAAATTACACACATTTAAAATTAATATCTGTATAATAAATTAATATCTGCTACAATATATACGTTGATCGACTAGAAAGAGTTCAAAAACGATTTCTAAAATTCTTAAATTTCAAATCATATAACATATTATACAGTTCTTATGATGAAATTGAGAAACATTTCCGAATGAAAAAAATCGTACACAGGAGAGAAGTTGCGGATCAAATGTTTCTCTTTAAAATTATTAATTCAAAAGTTGACTGTCCTGATTTATTAAATAAAATTAATTTCCATGCGCCGTTGCGAAATGGCAGATTGAACTACTTGTTTTATGTTCCTCGAAGTAACACTAATTCTAATCAAAATGAGTTTATCAAAAGGGCTTGTAACTTCTATAATGTCAACCTCTCAGCCAGTATCACACATTCTGATATATTCACCGCTAGTAATAACGCATACAAAAATTCTCTCTATAAGTGCATAGCATGAACTCGTATGTTGAATTTTCTTTTTTTTTTGTTAGTTATTTTTGTTTTTTTTAATATTATCTTTTGTATACTTTTATTTACATTTTGAGTTGTTGTTTGTAACAAAAATATAACAATTTAACTGTCATAATCCTTTTCCCATCCTTTTCCTTTCCCGTCACAGGCAAACATACATCTTAGTTATATTTAAATTTATGATGTTTGAAATGTTTTATATTTAATATCTGTGGACATATGTAATTGGTCTATTTGTTTTTATTTTATAGTGTATTATTCCATTTTAGTATTTTAAGACTGTATTTGTCCCTAAATAAATAAATAAATAATATTCATAAAATTTGCTTTCACTGTCCAATCAGAACTATCAGATATCGTATCACTTTTTATATTCCTAATTGTAATAACAACTACACTCAGAATGTTTTTGTGTACCGTGCTTGCACGGTGTACTGTACAATGCTTTCTTTAATACACTCGACATATCTGCGAGCTCTCTTAGTGCGTTTAGGTCAGCTGTCTCCTATCTTTCCTAGTACTTTGATTTAATCAGCTGTCTTATTTTGGTGTTTTTTATATGTACTGGTAAATCAATTTTTTGTATCAATATTAATTATCCTATTGAATAATGCATGGAGTTTTCACTGGTCTACTAATAAAGCAATGTACATTGTCTGTTTTATAAATTGTGTAGACTGTATAACTCTCTATCGACCAATAAAATAAAAACTAATGTTGCGAATACTTTTTTCAATTTCGATTCACGGCAACCTTTTCGATTTCCTTAATTTAATATCGATTCTCGGCAACCATTTCAATTCTCGGCAATCATTTCGATTCTTGTCAACCATTTCGATTACTTCAAGGTTGATCAACAGATCAGTTTAACGTTCTGTTAATTTAAATGAATCTCGTAGAACGTATATATGTTTCCTTTGATTTTTGCTACAACACATTTTATCACATCAAAAGTCATTAATGACTTAATTTTAATTTTACAACACTTGCGAAAATGTTAGATAAACAGAGATTAAAAAATAAACGGTGTTTACATACACATATTAGATTAAATCACAGGTTTAAAATAAATTATTTAATTTCTTATCTTTAAAGCAAATATATTATGAAATTATGTTACATGTAATTAGATAATAATTCTAAGGTTTTTTCGTTGACACAGTGGAAGTTCATAATTATAAATTGTAAAAAAACTTATAAAAAGAAAACACAGTTTGATTCCACATTGAGTATGTTTAATTTGCCTAAGCGCTTTCGCCAGTCACAGCTGGCATCCTCAGAGGCACACTATATACTGTATATATGAGTGTGTATATAGTGTGCCTCTGAGGATGCCAGCTGTGACTGGCGAAAGCGCTTAGGCAAATTAAACATACTCAATGTGGAATCAAAATGTGTTTTCTTTTTCTAAGTTTTTTTACAGTTTATAATTAGATAATATTATATTTATCAATTTAGTTTAAATTGCTACTGAAACTAATCAAATCTGTAGATCAGTGACGTGTGGTGATATTTATTTTAAGGCAAGCTATATCAATTTCCTCATAACATCCCCCACATGTATTAATCAATTTTCTAAATATAACATTATCTATAATCATTATTGATTGGAGCTGTTTACAAACGTGTTTGACTGTGTAATCTATTAATATGAAGAACCTCCATAGAATATATATATAGTCGGCGTCGGCCTTCTTAATAATAATAATAATGATGAACACTTCCTTGCACCCTGCGCAAGTGGCGAGTTATTGCCGTATGGCAATTTCTTTCAACTAACCCGCTCAGTTGGTTAGATATCTGAATCTTGCGCGAAAGATCCAGGGTTCGATTCCCAGTTGGAGACACAGCTTTTAATTGTGTTTTCAGTCTGGATCTGTCAGACGTTGAATGTCTTAACATAGTCTCCAGAATGTGGCAACTTGTTATTGGGTGCGTGTTTAATTAAAATAAATATAAGTGCCTGCACATGAAGTAATAAAAAAAGTATAGGTATGTAACAATACCTCAGTAGCGGGATGCACATTGCACATTATACCTATTTCAAATATTATTCAATTTCTTGGACAAATTATCCTTCTGGTATTTAACAAATTAGAAATTCATCTGCTTGAAGGGAACTTTGATTCTACATAATAGATTTCAATTGCAATTTCAGTTGGTCAAATACAACTCAATTCTCTCTCTCTCTCTCTCTCGTCCTTATCCTCCATACTTATCTGTTCTGGGCGGAAATGTAGAGACAGCCACTGAAGACCGCAATGCAGACTTAACAAGATCACTCCTAGTGATGAGCAAAAGTCTTGCAAGTCTTGCAGTCTTGGTCTTGGTCTTGCGTTTTTTGCAAGACCAAGACCAAGACCAAGACCACATACTTCACTGCAAGACCAAGACCAAGACCAGGGACGCAAGACCAAGACCATGCTTGCAAGACCAAGAGTCTTGCAAGACTTAAATGCAAGACTCTTGCGGTCTTGCAGTTTTTCAATATGTTGACATATAACTCATAGAAATTGCATTGGAACGACAATAAATGACTTTTAATATGGTTAAAAATAACATACAAAGATCGAATTTTATAAATAAATAAATAAATAATAAACACTTCCTTGCACCCTGCGCAAGTGGCGAGTTTATTGTTGTATGGCAATTTCTTCCAACTAACCAGTGTTTCCAGCCCAGAGAAGCAATATTTGCGTGAGAAATGAATTTAAATAAATTTCTCCTCTGCTGGGAATCGAACCCAGAACGCCCGCACAGAACCAAAACAGCTTACCAACTGTGCCACTGCGGTCGGCATGACATCATTTTATTAAAACGGAATAATTTTATGACATCATTTTATAAAAACGGTACCTATAAAAATAATTTATAATTTAAATAATTTTGTCATTGTTAAATGTAAGTATTCATATTAATAAATAGGTGTAAGTACCAAAATTTAATTAGTACTTCTTTAAGAATGAAATTTAGATATCGGTTTAAAATCAGTGTTTAAAATACAAATATATTTATACCATGAACACGTGCGCGTGTATCTATAGACAGGATGTCAATATCTCAGATTCAAATTGTCTCATATAACGTTTACGTGATGCAAAAATAACCTTTATCATTAGATTCTCAAAGGTCAAAATATTATTTTTGCGGTGTAAAATATTATTCTTCAAAAAAATATTATTATTTTGTGATGGCCGATGCCGCTAAATAAACAAACGTACTCAGAGGCGTTTCACGTGTATTGTACGTTGTGCATAAAGTAAATTCAATTAATTATTTTCTTTAATGTTTTCCTAATGTCGATTTGTTCCAGAGAATTTATTTCTTTTAACAGACCGACAAAGTTTCAATCCAAGATGTGCGAGATTTGTATGCCAGATCTATATTTTTCATTGTTTTTTCAACTTTGAAAAAACCATACCTATGGAGCATAATATAACAACTATTGAATTTTAATACGAATAATACTGCCGAAGGCCATTTACAATTACAAGTTATACACAATACAAATAAAACTAGTTGCATGTAACACATGAGATCCAACTGTCGATATCGATAGTATGTATAGTTGAAGAATAAGTACCAAACTATAAATATACTCCGAATTCTGAGAAAATCCATGTATGGGAACATATATGCTGCGAGGCCTCTAGTTGGTGCTATTAGCATGCAAAAAGTCCACTACACCATACAAAATTTTCCTTCGTACACGCATCTTGGCTTAATAATGTCGATTCATTAAGAGAATTGAATTCTCATGAACGAATCGACAGTTGGAAAATTCATCACAGTCGATTGGAAAAACATAATATATACCTACTTAGTTAATCGATTGAATGAATATGCAAACAAAGCATTAAATATACTAGTTGCATGTAACACATGAGAATCAACTGTCGATAGCGATAGTATGTATAATTGAAGAATATGTACCAAACTATAAACCCATAAATACAAATTATTGAATATTTTCAGATATTTTGTTTTCTATACAACACTTGTACCTATGTATGTATGTCAAGATAGGATAGTATGGAGGTCAGTCCTTTGATCCTACGCAGAATATGAAAACAGCATGATGGTATGTATGTATGTTTGGAGATTAGTATCAAATAATTAAGTTTTCTTAGATATTGTGTGTAGGCGATTGCCATACAAATTGTATGAAGAAATGTCGTCACTAAATTCAATTTTTATAAAAATTGTTAAAAAAAGTTTGAGATGTGCTAATACATCTTTTATATTTTTTATAGAAAATTAAATTATCTAGTTGGGGTGTTTCGGCTTTTTACGATATTTTTAAACTATTTGGAAATATAGGCAGTTAAACTCATAAATTTATCATAAAAAAAATATTTTTCTTAATAAAAAACATTTGAGAAACCCTGGAATTTTTTTGAAAAAATGGATTTGAGATTTTGTATTTTTCTGTGTTTATACCAATTTTCAGCGTTCTAGCTTTTATGGTTTCTGAGATATATGGAAAAATAAAGTAAAAATTCAAAAGTTGATAACCCCTGACTGAAACAAAAATTCAAAATTCTGAGTATAAAAGTTTTGTAGGCTTATAACTGTTTATATATTCTGAAATTTTGGGCTCTGTTAATTGAGCGGATCAAAAGTTATAAGGGGGGGACGGACACACACACAGACACACACACAGACACACAGACACACGAAATGTTCTACTCCGAATTCTGAATAAATCCGTGTATGGAACATATATGCTGCGAAGCCTCTAAGTTGGTGTTTTTTGATCTCAAAGTTGGAAATGCCGTGAAAAAAGTAGACCTCTTCATACAATTCTCGCGTATTCTGGCTTGAAACATTGTCCATATGTTAAGAGAACAAAGTTCTCCTGAACAAATCGACAGTTGGATAAGGGACACACACATACCTACACTGACACACTAAACCTCTAAGTTGGTGTTTTTTGGCTTCAAAGTTGACAAAAACCATGAGAAATATAGACCTGGCATAAAAATCTCCTAATACTGACAAGAAATAAATTATCTTGAACGTGTCGACAGTTGGAATATTATGTATGTATATATGGGTATGTATGTGTGCATTGTGCATGTATATATTTTTTAAGTGTTTTAGTTTTTCTTATTATTATGAATACCCACCTAAATTTTGTATTTGTGTAAAGTTATCATGTTATTGATTTCTCTGATCTAACTTTCATTTAATTAATATGTCTTTTGGTTTTTATATAAAAAAAGGATTTACCATAAATAAATGTAATAAATATTTTTTTTCGTAAATCACATAGATTTTTGTTATAGTCTATGTTTTTTTTAAATGTATAATAAAACAAAATAATGATGCCATGCACATTATTTTAATTTAACAATAAAAAATGATGAATTCAATTTACCATACAAGGTAATAAAATAAAATCAATTATTAAAAAAAAACACGGCACTTGGCATGACTCTGTAATAGCGGGAAGTCAAAGTAAGGATTAGTCTTCTATTGTTACGCCGACGTTAGACAAACATAACATTTATGTTACTATCGTAAAAGTACATTTTTGCATGATTGAAACGAAATTAAGACATTTTGAATCTGGAACAATTCATATTTTAACATCCTGTGTAGGTACATGTTTTTGAGCGAGTTTTGACACGATAATATTATGATATTATACCTACATACATATCTATCATTCAAGCAAGGTAGGTATGTTCATTATTTTACTAGTTGCATGTAACACATGAGATCCAACTGTCGATAGCGATAGTATGTATAATTGAAGAATACCTACAAAACTAAAAACACAATACATAATAATAAATATTTTAAGTTATTTTATTTTCCAAAAACTATCGATTTATTTAAGAGAATTTATTTCACATATCGACAAATTATCAAGCGATGATACGTGAGATTTGTATGCTAGGTCTATATTTTTCATGTTTTTTCAACTTTGGAGTCAAAAAACGTCAACTTAGCGGCTACTCAGCATACATGTTCTATACTTAAATAGATTATTAGATGGGTCTATGGCAGAGCGGTTAGCGCGCTGGGCTAGTAATCCAGTGGTTGCGAGTTCGAATCCTGCCTCGACCGATTTCGTCCATATATAACATAAGCATTTATGCTTATTTTAGGGAAAGTAGGAAGATGTATAATATACATATAACATATTATGTAGGTACTTGTTTAACAAGGACATATTCATTTTTTATGAAAAAAAGATAATATGGATTTATTAAGAATTTGGAGTAGAACATTTAGTGTGTCTGTCCCCCCCCTCTTAAACTTTTTTGTTCCGCTAAATGCAGAGCCTAAAATTTCAGAATATATATAAAGTTATAGGCCTGCAATGCTTTTTATAAACTTTTGAATTTTAAATTTATTTTTCCATATACCTATTTCAATAACCATAAAAGCTTGAAAGCTGAAAATTGGTATACCTAAATATAGCCAAATTTTATACAAAATCTCAAATTTAATTTTCATGTGTAAAAGTTCCAGAGTTTCTCAAACATTATTTATTAACACAAACTTTTACCAATTTTTATAAAAATTGAATTTAGTGACGACATCTTTCATACAATTTGTAAGGCATCTCAAAATTTACCAATTTTTGTAATAAAATAGTTTAGTAATGACATTTCATACAAATTATGTGGCAGTGACCTATACACAATATCTAAGGTAATGAAATATTATATTATTATCTAAGGTGACTAAATAGTTTGATACTTAATCTTCAAACATAAATACATACCATCAAACTGTTTTCATATTTTGGGTAGGAAGGGAGGACTGACCTCTCCATACTACCCTATCTTGACATACATACTTACATGTTTTGTATAGAGTACAAAATATCTTAAAATATTCAATTATTTGGATTTAGGGGTTTCTATTTCTGTGCGTATTCTTTAACTAAACATAATATCGCCATCGACAGTTGGATCTCTGAAGTTGAAGCCCTCTAAGAATGTCTGTTAGTTTCCTTGTATTTATTTGTATATTATAGTTTTAAAGAGAGGACTTATATAATTGACATCAAAGTTCATGACTAGAAAAATATTTTGTTTCATGATATTTTCATAAGAATCATCTTTGAAAGATTTATTATATTCAGACACTTATTCAGACAATGATTTTAGTTTTGATTCACTTCAACTTATACATTGACTCTATGAATCTTAAATTCTTCAACATATTTGTATTTCATTTTATATTTTTATTACCTACTATAATAACAATATATGAAAAGTTTTAAAAATACAGAAATTTAAAGACGACATGTAAATGATATTTCATAGTTCGGTGATTTTTTTTTCCAAAAATTGTAATAATTTGATACCTAAAATTATATCACACGTTTACTTCAACGAAAATTTAGGTTTTATTAAAAAAAAACTCGAATATGTACCTACTTTACCTACTCGTAAAAGTGCAAGACTTGCAAGACTCTTGCTGCAAGACCAAGACCAAGACCAAGACTATGTATGCAAGACCAAGACCAAGACCAAGACTATACTTGTAAACGCAAGACCAAGACCAAGACCGCAGGTGCAAGACCAAGACCAAGACCAAGACCACCCCGGTCTTGGTCTTGGTCTTGCATTTGCTCATCACTAAATTCACTCCATCTAGTCTGCGAGCATCCCAGGATCATCGTCCCTCTACGGTGCCTATCACAACACGCTTTTCGTGACAATCAGGGGGCAACTCTGGTTAACCGGCGAAATCAAAACCCCCACGATTACCCATATCATACATGGATATAATTATTAAATGGAGTTCTATAATATCTTAACATGTTATTATAGAACTCCATATGATAATTATATCCATGATATGGGTAATCACGAGGGTTTTGATTTCGCCGATTGACCAGACTCGCCCCCCTGGTTCACTCCTGGCAATGAGTCCAAAGAACTGAAGAATATGCCTGTAGCATATTGTTGACTTAAGATTAAACTCGTCCAGAATAGACACATTTGGTCTCTTGGTTGTCCAATGGGATGCGCAACTTTCGCCTCCAGCACTACATATCATAGGCTTCGTTTTTTTCCTATCGACCTCTCAATCTCCAAGTTTCGATCCCATAGATACGTATTGAAAATATTTGAGCCCTGATATTTTTGTGACGATCATGTCCTTCCATTTTCTCTGCAATTTCCCCACTAATTAAATTACGAGTAACAATAGACTTTTTTATATATTTTGTATTACCTACATACAATCAAAGCGACCTCTTCTTTCTCAAGACGGAAGATATTGATCTCTTAAAACTAAGTACCAATCGATCTGCTTGAATTAAAGGCGAGTGTCTATAATAGTTTATATTCAAACGTATTTACATAATATTAAATAAGATACTAGGTCAGACATGTTCGCACTAATAATCTAGAAGGGAAGGATGAACATAATTGATCGTTATTACAATTTTAATATGATATAATCAGGTTAAGGAATGAATTAAAATCATTGTGTGGTATCATGTAATATGAAGTGTACAACAATTTGTATAGTTTATTAGTTAGTGTTACCCAAAACCCACTTATTAATCTTACTTTAACACTGTTTCATGATTTTTTACATGTTCCATTTTTTCTATTTTATTTTGTTTTCATTGAACTACATATATTAAAAACTAGAAAATGGAAAACGTAAACTCATATATTACATACTAGCTTTTATGTCCCGCCGTTGGCCAAGAATGTAAAATTGTGAAAGAAAAAGCAATTGTTTTTATAATATTGTCACCCAATTATTTTGCAATATCAGACTATGAAAAGTGGTTTGAAATTTGATTGAGTTTAAGTATTGTAAAATGTTCAAGTGATGGCCACAACCCATTCTTTTTTATATATTGCTATAAAGTGTGAATGAAGTATAATATTTATACAATTTCTGCTCGCATGGACTATGCGTAATGGTTTTAAATATGACTGTTTATCAACGTTGTAAAGAGATTGGTTTGGCCACAACCCCCATTTTTAAATATTATCATCGAAAACAAATTGTAATGTGTACCTATTGAAAATTTAGTAATTTTGGATGTTGGGATGTGGTTAAAATTTGATTAAACAAACGTAGGTACTGAAAAGATCTAGTATTGGTCACATCCCATTCGTTTTTATATTTTTTCATCAAGTGTGCATTATATTTTTGCTCAATTTGACTGAAAGTCTTCATTAACGAAGAAGAAGAAGACTTGAACTATAGTAAATAGTTTTTAATTTGAATATAAATGTTGTGAAGAGTTCAGTAATGGCCACAACCCCCATTCTTTAAATATTAGGTGTTGAAAATTATTCAAAATAGGATGATATAAATGGTTTAAATTTAATTAAACAAAAGTATTGAAAAGATTCTAGTGCAGGTTATATCGTCACATCCCATATCCCATTCATTTCATATGTATTTTCATCAAGTGTGCATATCGTTAATAATATTTCTGCACAATAGACTATTAGACTTAAAACTAACCCAAAAGACTAAATAAAAAAGAGAAAAATAAGTATAAGACTATAAGAAATAGTTTGTATAAAAAACTATTCCAATGGTCTACATAAAATAAGTAAAAATACATATACCTAATAGAAGAATTAGACTATTGGAAATAGATTGTATAAAAGCTCACCCAAAGGTCTACAAAAAAGGAGAAGAAGAATATTTAGACTATTGGAAATAGTTTGTATAAATACTGACCAAAAGGTCTACATAAAAGAAAATGAATAAGACTATTGGAAATAGTTTGTATTAAAACTCTCCCAAAAGTCTACGTACTTAAATGAAGAAGAATAATAATTAGACTAAAGGAAATAATTTTTATAAAAAAATGACCCAAATGTATACATAAAAGAAGAAGAAGATGAATTAGACAATAGGAAATAGTTTGTATAAAAACTGCCCTAAAGGTCTACATAAAATTAAGAAGAAAAAGAATTAGACTTCAGGACCCGCCGCTTCAGGCCCTTCAGTACCTCCCGTCCCTTTAATCCCTCATTACGTCCCTTCCCATCAGGCCCTTCAGTACCTTCCGTCCCTTCAGGCAGTTTTATACCTCCCGTCCCTTCAGGCCCTTTAGTGCCTCCCTTCCCTTCATTACATCCCGTCCCATCAGTCGGTTAAGAAAAGTTTAAATCCAGAAACCATCCTGGAAGAACCGCGAAGAGATGAAAGAACCTTCTTTTCCCAGGATGCTCTACTTAATAGGTAAAATGACTAAATACACGAAGAAGAAGAAAAAAGTTTAAACCCAGATACCTGCGAAGAGATGGAAGGACAGTTGGACCTTCTTCTCCCAGGATTCTCCAACTTCATAGGTAAAATGACCAAAAATACACGATGAAGAAGAAGAAGAAGAAATAAGTTTAAATCCAGATACCTGCGAAGAGATGGAAGGAGAATTGGACATTCTTCTCCCAGGTTAGTCCACCTTCAAAGGTAAAATGACCAAATAGACGATGAAGAAGAAGAAGAAAAAAGTTTAAATCCAGAAACCTGCGAAGAGATGGAAGGAAAATTGGACCTTCATCTCCCAGGATAGTTCATCTTCATAGGTAAGATGACCAAGTACACGTTGAAGAAAAAGAAGAAAAAAGTTTATATGCAGAACCCGTCCTGGAAGACCTGTGAAGAGATGGAGGGACAGTCGGACCTTCTTTTCCCAGGATACTCCCCCTTCATAGGTAAAACGACCAAATACACGAAGAAGAAGAAGAATAAGAAAAAAGTTTAAATCCAAAAACCATCCTGGGCATACGCTCGACAATTCACCAAAGTTTCATTATAATCGGACAAACGGTTGATAAATAAATAAATAAAATAATTTTCCTATAGGAAATCAGTATAGGTATATTATTGTTGATTTGTAAGTAAATAGTATTAGGTAGGTACCTACCTAAAACAACTTTCTAAATAAATTCGATTCCTAACAAATTTTATTTGAATATCACATTCTTTCTGTAGCCATGGAAACGATTCGAACACGTAAGTAATATCGAATGGTTCGGATACATTTTTTGAATATGTAGGTACCTACATTGGTTTGTTCGATGCCATAAAAATGAAAATTGTCAGAAAAATCAAATATTATTTACAAATTATGCAATTTTATTATGCCTATATCTTTACTAATAAATAACACATTTTTACAATATATGTCTTAAAACTTGCCGTAATGTCTTGTGTTTCATTTTATTATTTCATAATTACATTTATTTCAAAGGTTTATTATTTTCAAGAACATATTCATTCGGTGGGAAAATGAAATATTGTATGAAAAGATATTAAAATGGCGGCGTTTATGTACAAAACGCTTACTTTAAAAATAAGTTAAACATTATAATTATACAAAATATTCACCATGTTTTTCACTTAAACGCTAAGTTATACTTGAAAATATATTTTCTTCGTGTAAATACGTACTTCTAACTTTTAAACTAACAGATATTTGCGTGCAAAATGTACACTTTTTTGACAGATACGACTTGGAAAATTTTGTATGAAAAAAATAATTATTGAAATATTTTTAATATTCAGCATTTTTATCGCATTATTTTTAGCGTGACACTGCATCAGGTATACAGGTACACGTTCGCACATAAATTAGATTTTTAGATGCTCTTGGTTTTTCAGAAGGCGTGAGACAAACACACACACACACACACACACATACACACACACACACACACACACACACACACACAAACACTAACATTTTGATTGCTTTATTACTTTAGATGTATTAATTAAATTATGATTCATGTATGAAATTGATTTATAAATAAATATCAAGATATCGTATTGAATACATATATGATAGTAATAACTAGATATACACGTTTCATATTTGGTACCTTTGCAGAAAGTGAATTATTGTTTATCGATTACTGATATAGTCAGGTCCGCATCTACGGATTTCAGCGCCTAGTGCACTGAATTTTAAAAACTCCCATCCCCTTCAAAATCTGACACCGAAAGTTGTGTCAATTTGGGTGAATTATTAAAAAAAAATACATTTTATTGTGATTTTTAATTCACAGCTAGTTCCAAGGACCTCCATCCTTTTATGCGCGTGCAATGAGTCGATCTTTAGTTAGTTAGGTAAGATGAGGTCTTCGAAACTAGTTGTGATTTGAAAACCACAATGAAGTGTAAATAATAATAATAAGGGCATAGTGACAACCGTGGTCACCTCAAGAGCGCTAGTGAAAACAAAGCTCGAAAACATTTTTTTTTAATTTTTCATTAAATTTCACTTAGCAAAATCTTATCTATATACCTACTAGCTGTTCATGATTTGACTCCCTTATATCCGTTGGAAGTTCATTGAAAAAATGTTCTGCCATGTATGTGTAATGGTGCTGCGCAAATGATGTGTTAAATTTTGGATGTATGCCTGTATTCATATTTGTTTCTGGTACGGTTTTCTTTTATAAACTAATGACATTCAGGTTCTTTTAATATCAGTAATATTAAATTTTCTTAAAATAATTAATTAAATGGGTAGGGGCTCTTTGTATTTTCATAATGCTGTGCTTTTGAAAATACAAAGAATTCGGTCCAGGCAGGAATGTAACTCGCGTGTATTATATGTTTATAGCCGCTCTGCCGCGCACCCATCTGATTTTTCTCGTTTGAGTACCTATTTGTTAAACCTCCGATGAACCTGCGCGTGGCACAACTGCACCATTCGAACTTGTTGCGAATCTGGCCCTGGGTATAGCGTGTTGATGATGTTGCTCAGGTTAGTGTCTAAACTGGCAGTTAAACCAGTAGGTAAACCAGTGACCATCAATAATATGTACCCATCGGCTGTGGAGATTCTAGATAATATATAAGAATCACTTTCTCCGTCGTTAGAGAAATGAACCTAACCTAATGTCGTCGATATGACTACATATTTAATTCTGCATCTAAATAGGTTGTTTGCATTGTCTGCCCTAGGTCGGATCAGTTAATACATACATACGGTTGAATAAGATATTATATTAATCATTTGTTAGTTTTTTCAATCAATAGTGTTTTTTTGCTATACATAATATTTTCATCATCAATTAAATAAGCCGACACAATGTTGGTAAGTGCAGTGATTAATTTTTTGTGCATATGCGTTTATTGCTTTTTGTGTTTTGAATAACTCGATTTTTATAAGAGATACGAGTTATTTATTTTTAAAACTATTAGGTAATATTTTTGGAGTCAACATTATTTTTTGTGCATGTACTTTTATTGCTATTTGTGTTTGGAATAACTCGATTTTTATGAGAGATACGAGTTATTTATTTTTAAAACTATTAGGTAGTATTTTCGTAGATAAGTTTCTCGTCCGTCATCCGCCCTGAGGAAGAAGCGGTCGCTTCGAAAACAGCTGTATACAATCGTGTGATAAAAAGTTAATATAAACGTTCGTGGTAAAATACTAATAATTAAGAGTTTAGTTATAACGAAATATTATCGTATTATGGGTTATTTTTTTAATTCTATTTCTCCTAACTTTTATTTCACATGCATTCATTTATTTATATTCATTGTAAATTAAGAGTTGTGTATGTTCTTGTATGCACGACTATCGTGAAATTTTGTCTGTAATAGGTACAGTCCAAATAATTAGTAAAAGATTTTAAATTGCTAAATCTACGAAGTCTTCGATTCGATTGAGATTTCTTCCTAATTGTGCTTTCCTATTACGAAATATTTTGTTGTTTTTAAAGTTTTGTAATTTATATGTATTTATTATAAGAAATTAGCACAAGGCACAATGGCGAATTTGAAATCTATCAACTCCTTTAAATTATTCTTAATGCAGATATATGTTTTATATTGCTTTTACCTACACTTGAAAATGCTTATCTGATTTTATATATAATCTTTATCTTAAACTTGTTTAAAAGTATATCTTAACGATTATCATTTTTTAGTATGACAAAAATTGTTTTAAAAGATAAGTGAACGTTGACTTTACTTGGGCGAACCGAACAAACTCAACACTTTTATTAATTATCCTTTCGAGTGTTTCCAACACTCAACACAATCGATTATATCTTTCAAACGAAACCGCCCCCTCCTTATTCACACTGTGTTACGATTTCAGCGCGTATTTTAAAGTGTTGGTTTTCTTTACCCATAGAAAACATCTCTCTTTGTTTATAATTAGACTTACGCACTTACGTGGATACATGCCCTCTTAAATACCACGTCGAAATAAGCTCATAAATATAGGTATGTACTTATCTTTGTTACTTCATTTTTCACTTTTGACTTTTTTCAGGTATATTATTTATTGTGAATGGTTTTTCAATATTAATATTTTTTTTTCTTTTTACCTCATAGTACAATGTGCTTCCTTCTTCTGTACAATAAATGAATTTATTTATTTATAAAAATCTTACAAGTTATTGAGTACAATTAATATGAAATAATATATTCAACCTCAGTAGGATAAACCTGTATCGAGGTTAAATAAATTCACATTTTTGACAGATATAAATGCAACAAAAATAATATTATACAAAACAACATGTCACTAATGTCGCCAGTTGGGTACTTATAAACCACTTGGAACAATATTTTTTAAAGAATATAAATGATCAATAATACAATAACAAAAAATATAATATGTAGGGTAACCATGAGTATTACAAATAAAAATTAAAAAAGAAAAAAAAAACATATATTTCAACTTAGGAAGGTTAACGATGAAAGAATACTTTTGCCATCCTCAGACAATACAAACATCTTGACATTTTTTTAAATTTGAGAGAGGAATAGATCGATTTTAGATAGTCAGGAATAATATTGAATATTAATGTAGCCTGATAACAGTATATAGACTTTCATAAAGTTTAGGGATGTGCCTGTTCTGGTAGTAATTCTTTTTAGAGTAAAGACTACGATGAACAAGTTCACCATATTTTAATTTTCATTGATTACTACTATTTCATTTCAATTTAACATAAATTAAATTAAGTGCATTTCTGAATATTTTTACCTGCTGGTGATACCAAGAATATACCTACAACTTTTACCATCGAGGACAATAATTGATTATTTCCATAGACATATGATGTATTGAAATAACATAAATAAACACATATGATTCAGTGATTATAAATACAATGTTTCTTTTCAATTGTTCAATAAAGTTGGGAGGCAAGGATTTATAATCTAAAGTTTTTTCCAACGATATACGAGTAGTTCTGCATATTCCAATTTTGCGCACGTAAATACTTTACACGCAACCTGACGTGTGGAACTATAGTAGGTATTTTATGATTATACACTCTGACATATCTACCAAGACGATTGAGAAGATTAGAATGAACTTAACAATACACAATTTCCTTTGACTGTTTTTCCATTAATCCAGTTCCATGCGGGCGTTTTCCTCGTTCAACTTGTGGAAAGCATGAACTGTTTCGACAAGTTTCCCAAGACAATCTAATTAGACTATTTTTTCTTTCGTAGAAACTATAAAATACCTCGCTCTTGAAACAAATTTTTTATTTATATGTTATTTTAATAAAAGCTTATTATTTTAAATAAACTCTAATCTGATGACAGCTCAAAACTATATATTCCAATTCACAATACAACAGGTTTCGTCTTTTCATTTTGATTTTATTGTTCCTACACCTTAGAATAATATGAATTCAGATGTATTATTAAAAGACGTTTATTTATTAAAAGTATAACAAGACATTTCACATTATTAAAAGACGTATCGAACTATGTACCTATCTCTGTATCCGTTCGTTTTATTACAAAGGTTTATTGTGTTGTTCTTTTCTATGATTTTTATGTGCTATTATTGATTTATAACAAATGCTTTTGGATAAATTTGGATATTCTGAAAAGGAACCTCTAATTATTCATTTTCATATATAAATTAAAACGGAGGCTATAAAGATTAAGATGAACATCTTAATCTCATTAAGTCGATTTTTATTAAAATAAAATATTTTCTTGTAAAAGTTCAATTATTAGGTACACTGAGCAAACTTTTGATAATTGTTCACCTTTCCATACCACACCAGACTCTTGACATACATTTCTCGATTCATTCGTATCTATGCATCGTCTTATCCACGCCCTTCTATTATACTCACCTACTTCTTACGTCTCATTTTTAAACTTCCATTTATGTGATCGTGCAAACATTTCCTCGGCCGACTTCTACTTTTTATTCCTCTTTTATCAACATTATTGTCAGATGGTCTCAACTCATTCTTTCTGTTGGGCTAAACCACCTTAGGGCATATATTTTCATCTTACTTGCGATATCTCTTTCAAGCATACATTCTCGTCTAATATCCCCTTACTTATTCTGTCATACATCGTTTTACCACACATTTTTCATCTTTCAATAAAAAATAATCGGTTATGAAAATTTTCAAGACCACAAGAACCTTTCATTTAGGTCTTGCAGTGATACATGGAGCCATGATATTCCATTTTATGCAAGACCAATAATACTTGCAAGTTAAATCAAATATAAACGTAATAAAATACTGAAGTATTGGTCTAATTCTTGAAATAATTTTACCTACACAGTACGGTGTCATATTTACATAATATTAGATCAGCTGTTTAAATTGAAAACCTAATAGACTATCGGCAGCGTTTGGTGTTGATGTACCCGTGAACGAAACTTTAAGCTACGCAATTAAACTCACACTGATGTATGTACTGCTGACGTTACTGATATAGCTATTTTTGAGCTGTTCCAAGGAACGTATCATAGCTCCGGTGCTGCACTGTGCCCGCTGTTTGTTTTTTTACGGAATCTAAGCTCAAATGTGTGATGAGATTATTTTTGTATGTACATATTTGTGTTTCAGTCAGTTATAATTATTTCCAAATATCTTTAAATTTATCGACGAGCAGGCGGGCGTTTTGCGCACACACGTGATCAAATTAGCCTGGAAAAAAATCCAAATTGTCTTCTGCGCACCCACGTAATTTTTCTAGATTTTTAGCGATAACTTTTCATATTATGATCTCTTAACATGCATCATGTAGAGTGCAAACTTTGTTGAATTTGCGTGTATGGCACATGGCTCTCTACGAACATGTATACCCTCTCTAGATTTGTACAGCCCAAACAGTTAGTTCGATTGATATCATATTTAAGATTTAGATAAGATTTGGTACACAGTTAATACACATAAACTTTTCAAACATAGCAAAGCAACCGTGCACACAAAATCCAGTCAAAAATCCACAAGGCACAGCCTGATAGTGGGTATACCAATTATAATATAAATTAAGATTATTTTGTTAATAACACTAAAATAAATAAAAAAACAACAAAATTAAGTGCTCAAGCACACAAGTACAAAAAAGTAAAGAAAACAACATATAGATTCAATCTTCCTTGTGATTTAATCTGTCAAAACATTCAAAATACTATAATGGAAAATTTAGTTTTCAAATTATTGTTTAAGAATCTATGCAATAGAATGCACTACATGAACATGCATTCGGGGATTATAAACCTTTCAGTAAAAAAAATACACTTACAATGCAATGAAGAGTTTAGTATTGGCTGAAGTCCACTCGTTTTTTTGTTAAGCTTAGTTTAAATGGTGACTGCGAGACCGTACCATAGCGTACATTATCAGATGATCGCCTTCCTTACGTGCAATCACAATAACGGATTCAGTCGCTATTTTGGGATTGTATATTTTTATTTTTGTGTAAATGTATAACCGTACATCGTCCGTGTGTAGCGCTGTCATCTGTCACTGTGTCCCACCCTCGTCGTGTACGGCCCGTACGGGCGTCTCGCCTCTCTAATAGTCCCATTAAATTGCACTCGTGTCAAGTAGTTATCATTTAGTTCGTGTTTTTGACCCATCATACTATGAATGAATTCTGTAGACATGCGTGTACCGTTTTAAAAGAATTGTTTTCTATTTTTATTAGATCGTTCGTATCGCTGGCCCTCAATCCGTTTTAGACTTTATTATTTTTTTTAAGTTTAGTTTGTCGATCGACAATTCTTGATAGAACTCCATAGTACGTAGATATATTTATAAAATAAAAATATTTGGTATTCGTTCAATTTTGTTTTAATTGACATTATATAAATTTTTTTCAACCTCTCAAAACTAACAGTTGTATACACCTGACCTTTAAAATTTGGATATAACCTCTAGGCCCGAATTTATAAAACGTACTAAGAATTTTCTCAATGCTTAGCACGACAAATTCCATACATTTCTGTGTGCTAAGTATTGACTTGAGCACAGAGAATGGTTTATAAATACGGCCCCTAGTCTCAGTCTTGTAGAATATTATTTGACGATGTGCCTTGCACGAAACGCGTCGATAATCAATTAAAACAAAATATAACTTTTTTGTATGTTTTAGGATAAAATCTACAAAGAGGTTTTTACTGTTTTTATTTTCGATTCTTGGAAAGTATACTGCACTTTTTGTATTGTAGATGTAGGTATATAAAATAAAAAAGACTTGTTTTTTCTGTCCAATTGAATTTGATAGATTATTGACGCGTTTCGTGCAAGGCACATCGTCAGAATAATTATTACGATTTGATAAACCCTATCAAGAATTGTCGATCGACAAACTAAACATTTATTGTAGATGTTTAAATATAAGCTCTTCACGAGTATAAGCTCTTTTTGGGGGGTATTATGAATAAAATATTTTTTGTGTATGGTATGATAAGTATTTTAAATTGTTATATTTTATTTCTTTATATATAAAATAAATAAATAAAAAAAATCATTTTGGTTAAGCTTGTATCTGACAATCTGGCAAATTTAGCTCTACGAAGTCGATTATCCAAATTAGCGGTTTTTTTATTTATTTATTATAGAATACAAAAGCAAAAAAAAAACAACGTATACAAAATTATATTAATATTTTTTTCAGTGGCAATTATAGTATTCTAATAAGTATTACGGTATTTTATTTCATTAAATTTCAATAAATTTGAAAACAGGATGGGAAGGCAAGTAGGAGGAGACTGGAAGAGAACCATCGACCACTTGAAACTCATATTGTAATTTTATACCCCACGAGACTCAATGTATGAAAACTGAATTGAATTTGATTGAGTTATTTATCAATTGTATTTTAATAAGTTGGCGTTGTCACATTTGATAAACACTCTAAAAATCATGGAAAGATAAAAGAGGAATTATTAACTTTTCCATAGATAACTGTGAATTTCTTCTTTCATTTGTTTTTTTATTCAATCCGTTTATTTGCCACTCAATTATCTGGCTGAGATGGGTTTTACAATTTTACTTTGTAATCCTCATCTTTCCTATGACTTGCTTGCTGGTTGGATGTTTACATTTTTTTTTCATTGGAGATATGTTGATATATTTTTTTTATTGGCGATGTTCTTGTGAAATGAAGCAGACATCCATCCATTCATCCTCTGTTGATGGATGAACGCCATTTATACCCGTCTATGAATTTCTGTTCGGTGATTGCTTTCATTGTTATGGTACGGACATCTTTAGTCTGGCATGTAATTATTTTTTTGCCAGAATTTTTTTCTTCATCGTCGCCATATTTAAGATTCGCGTCATGGTAGATCATTCAATAACTTTTACGTCTATCGGCATCTGTGACATCAAATCGCATAGTCCATGAACAGAATGTACTTTTATTTCTTTAAAATTTATTAAGTATAATATTTTGTTTACAGAATGTTTACCATTCTCGTTTTGTTGTTTCATCATCATATTTTTATTTAACCTCTAGTTTTAACCACTACACTTTTCTTTATTATCAAATCCTCGCCACTTGAATATTGCATGTATATTTTTTCTATTTTTTATTATCACACCATATTGATACTGACTGATTACTGCTGTCCAACTGGGAAATCCTGTTCTAGGGCTAGCAGTTAAAACAGTATTTGAAATGAAAATTAGTCGGTGTTACCATACTACGTGTAAGCATGATATAAAACAGTGCAAATAGGTAAGTTGATTTTCTGTAAAAACATTGTAAATATTTATGTTTTCTGTAATAAACAAGACAATACCTACTCCAAATTGGAGCAAAGCCTTGATCACAGACTTGAATCTATGTACTCTGTCGCGGTTTCATACCCATCGTGTCATGTTGATGTTTATACGCACTAGCTTTTACTGTTACTATTCATTCTTTATAGGAACGTTCTCATATTCTTAAAAAAATGAACATGATTTTTTTTCTTCTATTGCACAATACCACAATATTTTTATACCTAGACAGACGTTTAGACAAATGTCACACACGCTTGGTTACATAATTTAATGCGGTTGTTTTGTCTCGACGATGTCAAATATTCCACCTGAGATTCAGTTATGTTGGATTCGGTCTGTTGCACTTATTGTAACGTTGGATCTATGGTAGGTATATACCGGTGGTCGGAAAACCGTGGATCTGTTGCTCCATGCCCCCCTTGAGTGTGGCTCTTTCTTCAGTTTTAGACTTGAAACTTATCAAATTAATTTAGCTCTACTAAATTATGAGTTTGTCTTACATTGTCGTCCAGAAATATCCCAATGTTTATCAAACTATTCCAATATAGTTTATTTTATATATTTCCAATATAGGTACTTGAAACTCTTAGTCACAGACACGGTAAGTAAGTAGGGTGTGTGCTTGGAAATTCAACCGAATAGACGTTATGTAAATTAAATTCATGCAGTGTCTTTTATTGATTTTAGTTTGTTCGCCAGTCTGTCGTGCACAAAAATATAAGTGTACATTTTTACAATACAGGCAAGCTCCGTTTTTTATTTATTTTTTATTAAATGTATGTTTATAGCAAAAACAATTTTAGAAAGACGGTTTTTTTTTTGCATAAACCTACCTTATAACCAACAACCTACTTTTTTTGCAGAATAAAGATACAATACTTAGCATAATAACGTCGTATACCTACATATATTGTATCACCTCTGTTCTTTACGATCTCTTATGGGTATCTACTACGAAATATAGGACCGTCAAATTAAAAACGCACATGTAAAACTGAATTTTAGGTATATACATATGTTATTAGGACCCATATTACTTACGTTATACATGAAAAACATTCCGATGTTTTACGATTTTTGCATTTTAAATTAAAAAATTATGCGTTTTTGACATTAGTCATTACAATAAATTCATTCAAGTATATTCAATTTATGACAATTTAAGCCCACCCACCCATTCTGTTTGCCTAATTTTTTTTTGTTTTCAGCCAAAAATTATAAGAATCTAAGATTTAGCATGTTCAATTTCCTTTCATTTGGACACTGTTGTTTAGTTTCAGAAATATGATACATTTATGACAATTTTGAGCCGTGAAGTGTTCAAAGTTAGTCGAGAATCGACAAATTTGTCTACTGATATATTATTTATTGGTTTCTAGCCGTGCCGTAGACGATTCCAAAAAATATTGAAACGTACTTATCAAGATTCTTATGTACTTAGACTACGATAAGAAGCGTAAGGAAATATATAATTCATGTATTGGGGTTTATATGACCGCCACCGGTAGATGATGATTACACATAGGTTTATATGCGTAGAAATATAAAGTTATATCGCGCCCTTGCCTCGTCATTTACGAATAATCTATTTAGGTTTTAATCTTGTTAAGTTACGTCATGGATGCTGAACTGGGTTCTAGCCCGTGAAGAGTGGTGCCATCATACAGAGACTTAGTTTTACACGATTCTATCGTATGCGGACTTATCTTTGATTATTTTTGTTTATCTTAATTTTAATAGTTTGTATTCAAACCACTGATAGAAAATATATTCGTATATTAATAATAATAAAGTTTATTGAGACAAGAAAGCTGCAGTGACACGAACTTAATCCGTTCTTCTCTCGTTTAAATCTTAAAAATGTATTAATCATTACTCGATCATAAAGGCAATCTATATTTAATCATAAAATTTCTTTGTGAAATTGTCATGAATTTTTATATAAATTAACACAATTAATTTTAATCTAAAAGATTTCTGTAGTCTGAATCTATTGTGAATTAAAATTTGACCAGATATCGGAATACCTAACTCTTTTGAGGTGGTTGCCAATCAGGCAGCGTAGGAACCTATACATACCCTCACACTTCTATACAAGGTCTTAAACAACCCCAATGCTCCAGTTTATCTACGAAATCAATTTCACTTCCTCTCAGAACACGGGTTGCCTCTTCGTTCAAATGCTGAAAGAACGCTCAGTATCCCAGTACACAATACTTCCTTTTACACCACATCTTTTTCCGTACAAGCAGCTCGTCTTTGGAATCACATCCCATTGCAACTTCTAGTTTCATTAACACTTCCCGCTTTCAAAAGAAATCTGAGGAATCATTTCCTTACACATGACATCTAAATTTGTCTCCTTGTCCTATACTTGTCCCGCCCTCTCATGTCCTCTCCGTTTTTTTATTATTGTTTTATGTGTATTTATATTTTCATTATAATATATTTTATTCATATAAATTGTTGGCACGTATCGTAAAAATAATTTGTTTCACTAAATGAATATGGTTGGTTGGAAAATATTGTTATTTGACAATAAGTCCGCCATTGTGCGCATGTGCTCAAAATGATCAATTCATGAGTAATCAACTTCATGAGTAGTCCTACCCCCCTAGACAACGTGTCATTTAGCTCAATAAAATATAACTCAATGTATGGAAGTGACAGTTGTCACGTGACTCGGAACTGTCACTTCCATACATTGAGTTATCTTATCTTTTCTTGAACTAAATGACACGTTGTCTAGGAAGGCTGCTGTTTGATATGCATGTAACAAGAAGATATTTATTTATTTATACATCTTCTTGTACATAATATAAACAAATATAATTGTACACTGGCAGGCTTATTGCCACTAGGCAATTTCTTCCAACCAACCAGATTACAAAGTATGACAACATTGTGTATGTACAACAGCAAATAAATAAGAGTAAAAGAAATCAAAGAAAATACATATAACACTTAAATACTATAAAAACAAAAAAATTATAATAATTCATAGCAAGAAAAAAGGATACGGTAAGGACAGGAGAGGAAATCGGGATCAGGTGTTCAAGGATAAATATTCCTTCTTTAGTTTTTTCTTGAAAATACTAAGTGAGTTGGACGACGCAATATCCGGACTAAGGCTATTCCATAATCTTGCTGATTGTACTTCGAACGAAGAGCTGAGAAATTCTGTATTATGCATAGGGATAGATAGTGTTGTACGTTCAGCAGATCGGAGTGGAAGTTCATGATTGGATAAATAAGTATATTCATAGACAAAAACAATTTTACATCTCAAAAGGACCGTGATCAGGCTATGTATGTTGCGGGAGGACAAGTCGCCAGCAGCTGATCTCGATTATATCCTGACAAACAGAGACTGCACAGTTTTTTTTTTCGCCATATAGGACCAATCTACCAATGGTCGCTATATAGGACAATCTTTTGGAAAAACAATATTTTTTCTAAATTTATTCGCGTCTCTTGTTGACGTATTTCACAGCATCGAATGTCAGCTCAAGAAAGATATCCTTGATAAAATCTATTCTAGTTTTTAAATCTCGAAAATTATTTCTGTTTAAATGTGGTAAAAAAAAATATTTTAATTTAGGTACCTAATTTTATTTTGAGGGTCTCTAAAAATGTAAGCAATGTACGTACCAGAATGTTTTATATGGGATTTTTTTTCATAATGAAATATTCTGTGGTACCATTTGCTGAGATCAACATACCTAATATTAGTGTGTCACAAATTGAACTTTGATAGGATTACGGACTCTTTCATAAACAATTTGAATACGCAGAAGAATATTTTCTTTGGTTTCGATATCAAATCAGCGCATATGTGGAGTCCACCGTCGAATAGAGGCCGAACCAGCCTTATTAGCTATTATGAGAGACGATATGCCGCGGCTGTTAAATTAATTTGCCAAAATAATAAGGACAGACACCGTCATATATATACACATTATTATTGTATTGGATACTTCTCGGGAAGCTAACAGGTACTATATCAAATATTATTTCAACTCGCAACCAATAACACGTCGCCACATTCTGGATACTTGTGATATTAATCGTCTCACAGATCCAGTCTGGAAACACAATTAAAAACTATGTTTCCACCGGGAATCGAAACCGGGACCTTTGGCTCACAGTAAGATATCCAACTAACTGATTCATATAGGGCGAAAATAGTACTACCGCACCAATAGGATCTTTATTATACGAATAAATTTATCCATATTTTGAATTCTTACGTCAACTACCCAATGCGTTGTTTTCATTTTCTCTACCACCTCAATATTCTACAAATGGGGATAAACAGGTCCTCCTGCAATTAGTGTATTATTTAAAAAAATAAAATAATGGATACTTCCTTTTTCCCTGTAGGTTCAAGTGGTGAACTTATTAATGAATGGTGTTGTAATTTATTCATACTAACCAGTGTTTACTACCCAAAAAGAAGTAAAAACTTCTTCTATTTTTAATATTTTCGCAGTTGAATTTGTGGCGCACTGTGAAAACAAAGTGAATGGAAAAGAACCCAGCTCGCCTGCACAAAAGTCAAACGATTTATTATTAAGTACGGAGGTAATTTAAGATATTACAATTTTGTTATCCGTCTTGATCGTATCAAATAACTCACATAGGTTAAAACTATGCGATTTGTAATGATTGAAACACTTTATATTTATCAACTTTTTCTTCTGCTTTCTGGGATACGGATCGGATGTCCAGGCATCGCTTATGTGGTCTTCCTGGGGGTTGAGTGCCCGATGGTATCTCGTTGTCCGCTACGCTCACCACTCTTTCAGAAAATATATAAAGAGACCAATTGTTGGGGACACCGTTTGATCATTTGCTCAATTTCAGCGAATACTTTAATTAATTTAAAAATAGACTATTAATTTATTGCTACGCCTCTGTCTGATGTAGTATTATTGTTATTATCTATCGGGTGGAGGACCCGGCGTTGCTCAGTTCACGATTCGGGGTTCAATGATAATAATAATTCACACGATGTTCGTCCGTTTATTTGGTGACTAATGCTATGTAATTCTATAATTGTGTCTATAATGACCGCACCATCGTGTGTCGCATTGGATCGATAACGTCCAATGTCCGTTGATTGTAATTTATGTTTCGTCTGCCGTAATTATTGTATAATAATAATAATAATAATAATCCATTTATGTTCACGGACATTGAAAAGTATCGCAGACCGTCATTAATGGACGTAATTCACTTTGGAAAAAGCTTAAAAATATACTTTGACAGAACGCGAGACATGTGTAGGAATGGTGTCATATTAATTCTAAGCTCTGTCGGATTTGTGGCTCAGTGAGTTAGATGACTGACTGCTGAATTATACTCAAAGTGTTATTTTTGGAGTTATCTCTAAGATACCACCATTTCAAAGCGTTAAACAAATTATGTCAGATACGGTGCCTTCATAGTATAAGACTCCCATTATATTGATTAGATATATTTCTCAAGATTTTTATCGATTCTCTAATGCAAAAGATAGTCGATGTCAGTCCACGAGTGTGGATCTTCTATTGGAACCATCTAGATTAGCAATCAACAAGTGTGAATAAAATATTCACGTTCGAGGACTCCATATCGTATCTAAAAAATAAATAAGGTCTCCGACAAATTATAAATTTAATGGGAGTCTACTGATAATAAGGACAGAATTTTTTTTCTTTTTATTTATTTTATAGAACACAATAGCAAAGAAATACAATCATAATTTTTATATTGATAATTATAGTATTCTATAAAATATGTATTAGAAGATATTAACAATTTTTAAAATGATAACAGGCTGGGAACGGAGAAAGGTAGGGGGAGTGGAGGGGGGGAAGCATGGACCACTGGAAACTCATATTACAATTTATACCCCACGTGTCACAATGTATGAATAATATTGAATTAAATTGAATTGTATTAAAGGGGCACACTTAAAAGGGTAAGCATGTGCACAACAAGACATAGATTAAATATCCGACAAATTCACTTTTTTTTTAAATAGATATAAACCCGAAACAAACATATCCAACTCCGGATCACTCAAACAATTTCTGTTGTACCCAGTACAAGCTCTATTAATTTATGAATTTAGGATATATTTTGTTCTAGAAGATTCGATGTAAAAGAGAGACTGGTTTCTATAACTCAAGTCATTTACATTAATCGCTCAGCCACCGTTCCATTTGAAGTCTTATGTTCAAGTCGGCCAAATAATGCCCAGTCTTCAAATTTGACAGATGAACCAACTCCTTCTCTGTTGTGTTTACTCGTCACAGATATTATTATGTTTGTTACAAAATTATAACGACCGTAGGCTGGTGATGTAATATTGTCACATGGGATTAACGCATCATCTGGTACCGAGTCTGTGTTGAGCCGTATATCTATCTGTCTCCAATGACACTCTCGGTACATATAGTGTATATTATTATAATGGAAAGGTCAAATTAACCAAATAATAGTCTGTCATTGACGTGGCCTGTGCAATCCAACAGCTCTGGGAGCGCCAAGTTAAGATAATACCTAATACACATTTGTTCAAAATAATTTTACTCCTCGTGTTCAGTAATTAAAAAGCTCTTTTTAGACCCGATAATGAGGTTATGGTTTGTACAGAATCTCTTGCCAAATTCTGTTTGTTATAAGCAGATATATTTCAGATAATAAAAATTCATAAAATGGCGGTATATAAAATTGTATTACCAATTATTACTATTACTAAAGGTAGGCGCGCATGGAAGCTAATTTCATCGGCCGATTAATTATCGGTGAGCTACAACATACGAATTACATGTAAGCTCACAGAATCGGCCAATTTAAAAATCTGTAACGAGACACAAAAAAATCGGCTATATCATGTCCTTTCTAGCTGTCAATTAGTTGTCTACTAAAGTACCTACTTACACTTTAACCAAGAAAATTTAGTTTCATTGTCAGTGTGTGCAATCTGATGGTGATAGACCGATATTGATTAGTGCCTTTCATCAATTAACCCTGAAACTAGTGTTTTATTCTATGTCACTATTTTTTTTCAATTTCTCACTGTAAGTTGTGGTTGGTTGGAAGCAATAAACCTATTAGTCTATAATCTAAGTATTTTTTGTGGCTTCTAGAGGTACATACCAGTTAGATCCTACAAAAACAATATTATGCTATTTTTTATGGTTAAATTCTAATGAGAATATTATATTTCAAATAAATATATATGAAAATATTAATTTTGATGTATAGGTTGATTTTTTCGAAATTGAACAGGGGGCAAAGCTGGTCAATAGGCGGAATCAAAACCATCCATGGTTACCCATATAATGAATATAATTATCTTATGGAGTTCTATAACATCTTAAGATATTATAGAACTCCATATGATAATTATATCCATGATATTGGTAAACATGGATGGTTTTGATTCCGCCTGTTGACATTATATCTTTAAATGTGCTTAAGAAATCTTTTCCCTGTATTTTGTTGAATACGTAAGTACTGAAGAAAGTTATGAAATTCGTTTCGTAGAACTGAACTCAATCAAGAGATTGCCAATATATCAAAAAATGTATCATTGCTTCTCAACCATTTCAGGAAAATGTATATATAGTTTTAATTGTTACCGCCGAACTGTTACATAACAGGTTGAAATATAACGCGTTGATTGCTTCTACTTATTCGAGTGTATGTATATACGATCTACCAACTTGTATGGATCCAAACCACAGGTAAAGTTATGCAGTATGTGAACCCGAACTACGAACGTTTCGGACCGTATCCGACGCGCTACGCTAGTTGGCCATTTTGACTGAAATAGGGAATTCAATTAATATTTTTTTATTGTTATTGAAATTAATGTGCTAATAAGGAAACTACTCAAAAGCAGTGTTTTTATAGACGCACTTGTGGTTTTTATCTATCTAAGGTTCTCAATATATGTATTATCGGGAAACCTTAATCATCTTCATCACGCCATGTCCCATTGGATCAGGCAGATCATTAAATACTTCTTTATTGAAGAATACATCCATAGATAACAAAACGGAAGTAATTAAAAATAGTATTGTCATATAAAACAATGATAATGTTGACAGCTGAATTAAATAAATCGAATAAATGTGTTGTAATATTTTTTGCTCCATTTTTATGATATACTTGCTCTCATGCCATTATGTCTTCTTTTATTTCTATCCTTCAAATTATTATGAATTTAAACTTTCCAGCTTTTTTAAAAATAATTCAGGTATTTTCTTTTTTGTCATATTTTTCCAGGTACACGCGTATATTTCATACAAAAATGCCATGACGCCATGTCCTTCACGGGGTAGGCAGAGATAAACGACTGCCTCATTTTTCTGTCTTGAAACACATTCATCGCCTGGTCTTCGTCTCTTACTTGTTATACATCGTCGATGTTCAAGCTTTCTTAAATTTTCCCCTTGGATGTTTGTTCACATGATCGATCCATCCTTTTTTATTTCACGATAATCATAAAATTTCCCTGTAAAATATGATAGAATATAACGAAGTTAAAAGTATATACACATTTCTCTTCTTCTTCTTCGGTGGCTCTACAGCCCTTATCGAGCTTTGGCCTCCATCAACCCTCGCCTCCAACTCCTGTCCTCTGCTGCGATTCTCTAATTCTGTTTCCGTAGCAGCTGGGTTGCGTCCTTCCCAAATTCATCCTCCCATCTTAGCCTTGGCCTACCTACCTTCCTTCTTCGTCTCGGATGTCCTTCCAGTCAATCCGTGATGACGGCATTCTCTGGACATGTCTAGTCCACCTCAATCTACTCAGTCTAACATGAACACAATACCCCTAATAGCCAAAATCCAATCGATTTTATATATTGTACAAATAAATGAACAAAAGCAGTTTTGTTATCATGAAGTCATCTCTTCCAACCATCCCATGTATCTTAAAATAAATTCTATACCATCGTGTCATGGATTTTACGTTTTTTTTCATATTCTCCGTCTCATCGAATTATTAAACGTAGAGATTACATAAACATCGATTGAATAGTGTTATTCATCCACGTGTTCCTCCAGTCCTAAGCCAAAAGCATAATTCTTGTTTAGCCAAAATGGTAAAATCCAAGTATGTATAATATATGTATTGGAATGATGTATCGAAGTTATTACGCGATTGTTTGAGGATATTATTCGTGTGACCTATTCAGCAAATAGAGTTAGTAAGTATGTAGGTATCAATAACAATATAAACATGACAGGTGCGACACACGCAGCAGGCGCCACCCACATGAAGATGGCCGCGAGTGACCGCATCTCTGCTCCGGAGGCGGGCCTGAGTACAAACACATCTAGTCCAACAACCATACTTGCCAAAACATTAAATTAATTTCAATTGCGAAATGCATGAGCAAAGAAAAATATTATCAGTTCATTTCTTGCTGATAATATTTTTGCAAGGTGAACCCGTACAGATGGAAGGAGGATGTTCTGAGCAAGATCTATTGCGAGCAAATGAAAATGTAATTATGGCTGGAAATTACTAGGGGGGACACAATATAATTTTGGACACGGAAATAAAGTGAGTATCTATTGCTGAAGTATACAGGAACTGACATTCGTCACTTCTCATGACCTACTTCTTCTTGTTCTTTTTTAATTACAAGTTTAATTAAAATGAATAACATTCTTGTGTCAAAACGTCATATACCTACTATTCATAAAATTGTATTGTGTAGGTAGGTACTACGAAAACTTCCTTGCACTGCACCCCGTGCAAGTAACGAGTTTGTCGCCGAATGTGAATCTCTTCATACTTAACGATATTTTCGGCCAAGGGAACCAATAATTGAGTTAGAAAATATAAATACATTTCTCCTTTACTGTGGATCAACTCTGGGCGCCGGCACAGAGTTCAAACAACTTATCATTGTGCTACTGCGGCCAATATTTATAGATTTAACGAATCATTGACAATGAATTTCAGTGGCAGTAAAGTGTATAAAAAATATGATCTGAGTTTACTCTTGGAAATCGCTTTCTTATACCTATATTTAAAAAAATGTTCCTTGGTGCCATCACAGTTTGAGACTCTTTGCAGCTGATAAGGAAAGTCGACACGTGGGAATCTACAATGTACGATAAACCTACGTTTTACATTACAATAATAAGTGTATACGGGCCATTATGTAAGCAGACGAATGTAAACATTGGTGTCGTCAGTTAGGTGTGTCAGTTGGTCATTTGGGATTTCTCAAATCCAGCTCCACATCTTCATATAGTTAATATTATTTAACGTCTATTAGCCAATTTAATGTGATCATTGACTCGTTGTAACTATTGAGGAAAAACGAAACTTGGGCCGATAAAAAATTACTTAATCTTTTCTCGGATTTAGTGCACTTATTCGAGAATCGTACTTTTGTCCTAGAGACAAAGTTTGAACAACTAAAATCTGTTTAGAGTGTTGAAAACGAGTTGTCTAAAAGGTACCATTGATGGTCTATATAGCTCCACATGACTTCGACCACACTTTATTCAAGCACTGCTTCAAAACCAGTATGCCATATTACGTTGAAATCTTCTGGATCACAGAGTACCAATTTCTCAAAGGAATTGGACAGAGTCAATAAGACACCTTGCTGTGTTCGCAGCTTCAGTATTAATGGTACGCGAAACTCTGAACATTTACATTTTCAGTAAAGTATTTAAGACGTACTTGTTTTGTAGAGCCAACAATTAGAAATTAACACCCATGGAATGACTTTTTATTATTAAACAAAACATTCATTCCATGCCTTTAATAGGGTCAGATAGAATCGAGCAAACACAATTTTTTTACTTAGCAACCTTATATCTTATTTGTAAATGATTCCATTATTTTCTCAAATACAAAATAATTTAAGCCTCATCTGGATAATACCTCAATTATTCGCTATTATAAAAAACAATAGGTTAACTCTATCTTGGCCTGAAATTGTTTTCTTCTGTTGAACGTCTGTGGGTGATATTGTGATACTTGGCTATGATGGCCTGATTATTTGACACAGCCTGGGAACTAGGTTGTCAATGCAGTTGCAAAGTTCATTATTCATTGTGGTTGTACCTAAGTATATAGGTATCATAGCCCACTACTTGGGAGATATTAACTTTTACCTCGATTGTTGTTGTATATCAAGTAAATGAACATTTGATATTATGTACATTCATTATGTATGTAGGTAGTACTTTGCCATATAACGACTACCTTTGTTATATTATTTCAAAGTTTCATTCAAGTTTTTCTTAGTCTGATGTGTTGCAATATTATTATGCTGTGAAATAATTGTTATTAAAATTTTGCTTATCGATCGATAATTAGTGATGAACACCGTATTATTAATTAGTTTTTTTGCACTACAATTGTACTGTGGATGGCAACTTTTGCTTTCTTAAATCATGTGATATTATTTATAATTGATGATTCTATTATAAGTTACATATAACACGTGTTTGATTATTAGATCTATTTCTTGTAACTCTACGAAGAAAATCGGAATTTTCTAAGCAATTTGGTCCATAACCTGAACTTTCACTGATTGTGGAATTTCTCATGCATTCATTACTGGTTTAGTCTATCTCTCATTTAGCTGTTTGTTTTTAACCAATTTCGTTGTAAGCAACAACACAACCTCTTAACTTTGTTCGATATTTTTCTCTGATTTATGATTTAACTAAGTTTAGTTTGTCGATCGACAATTCTTGATAGAACTCCATTGTACGTTGATATGTTATAAAAAATATAAAAATACTTGGTAATTGTTCTATTGTGTTTATTTGATTATTGACGCGTTTCGTGCAAAGCACATCGTCAGAATAATGCTCTACAAGACTGAGACTAGTGGTTATATACAAAATTTACATGGCAGGTGTATAAAAATGTTGGTTTTTGAACGGTTGAAAAGAAGTTATATAATGCAAATGAATCTATACAAATCTACGTTTTAATACAATGAATGTAGTTGGGTCACTGGTTGTAGTCCCCTGTGTCCATTAGGCCTGTAACAAAAGGAAACGACAGCAGTAAAATTCGAAAGGTAAATAATATTGTATTTATTGGTTTATTGTTATCTTTTAAGTGTGGTTAAAACCAATGTATTTCGTAGATATTTGGTAGTTATAATTACAAACAGCTTAATTTTAATCTTAATGTATTTAACAACAAAGGAAGGTATATGTCTGTCTAACCTATCGGTTTCAATAATGGTGAATATATATGATCAATTTGTTTATTGATGAGTAATTTTTGTGGATCCTTTTTTACTCTTTATTTCTAATATTTCTAGTCGGTCAAGTTTTCTCCCTTTTATTCCCCGATGTATTATATTTATATTATGGTCACTATTAAATTGGTGGTTGTTTTCGTTTATATGTTCTGCAAAATTTGAGGTGTCTTTCTTTAATCTAATGCATGCCATGTGTTCTTTAATTCTTGTTTTAAAGGCACGGCCTGTTTGTCCAATATATGTTCCCGTACATGAGTTACAATTTAGTTTATAAATTCCGCTGTTATCCAACTGTTCAACCTTGTCTTTATTATTAATTAACAATTTACCTAATGTACTTGGATTAGAAAATGCAATATTTTTGCCAGTTTTTTTAATGACTCTACTGATATTTGTTGTGACATCGCCGACGTAGGATAGTTTTACCCATTTATTAGATTTTTCATTTAAATTTGTTAGGCCTGGTGCAATATTTTTTAACAATAATTTCTTTTTCTTTTTAAATATCAGATTGTCTATTAAGTTTTCGTTGTAACCAGGTTATTACATGTACCACAGAGTCAAAATAAATATTTAGATGAATTAAAAACAATAAAAACGTTAGCATATAATAATGGTAACAGCGGAATTTATAAACTAAATTGTAACTCATGTACGGGAACATATATTGGACAAACAGGCCGTGCCTTTAAAACAAGAATTAAAGAACACATGGCATGCATTAGATTAAAGAAAGACACCTCAAATTTTGCAGAACATATAAACGAAAACAACCACCAATTTAATAGTGACCATAATATAAATATAATACATCGGGGAATAAAAGGGAGAAAACTTGACCGACTAGAAATATTAGAAATAAACAGAGTAAAAAAGGATCCACAAAAATTACTCATCAATAAACAAATTGATCATATATATTCACCATTATTGAAACCGATAGGTTAGACAGACATATACCTTCCTTTGTTGTTAAATACATTAAGATTAAAATTAAGCTGTTTGTAATTATAACTACCAAATATCTACGAAATACATTGGTTTTAACCACACTTAAAAGATAACAATAAACCAATAAATACAATATTATTTACCTTTCGAATTTTACTGCTGTCGTTTCCTTTTGTTACAGGCCTAATGGACACAGGGGACTACAACCAGTGACCCAACTACATTCATTGTATTAAAACGTAGATTTGTATAGATTCATTTGCATTATATAACTTCTTTTCAACCGTTCAAAAACCAACATTTTTATACACCTGCCATGTAAATTTTGTATATAACCACTAGTCTCAGTCTTGTAGAGCATTATTCTGACGATGTGCTTTGCACGAAACGCGTCAATAATCAAATAAACACAATAGAACAATTACCAAGTATTTTTATATTTTTTATAACATATCAACGTGATTTATGATTGTTTATATATCTAAAATTTTTAACTTTTTAAACTCTATCTTGATTTTTTTTTCTAAATCATTTTGTCATATTTGTTTATTAGAAAGCTATGAATATTTGTTACGTTGACACTCTCGGGGACTTCATACATAGACGACATTTCATTTAATTTTGAATTTTGTTTCTTCTTTGCTCTGTCTCGTGGGAAATCTATGGAGCATGATTCGGTAGTCGATCTGATACGAATGTGGATACAGCATTAATTTGAAATAGGGAATTTTCACAAAGTATGTTATTTTATTTATTTCAAGACGCACTACCATTGCGTTGCGTACGTGACGCCAATATGTTTGTTAAGCCACGAGAAACAAAAGTTTGTTTTTGAAATGATAAGTATATTATTTTATGAATAATATTTCCTCCTATATTATTTTATGAATAATAAAACTGACTTTGCCATGTTGATCATTAGTAAAAAAATAACAGATTTTTTGAGAAAAGATAGAAACATATAAATTTACAAGTAAATTTATACAATACATTCTTTACTTTAATAAAATTGTTGCGTAACCTCATCAAAAAGATTAAAACCTTTTGCTTGATGAGGGAATCATTAGATATTAGATAATACAAAAAACAAACAAAAAACATAGTAGAACTGTAACAGATCTGGTATTCCTTCACAAACTGCTTAACGGCAAGATTGACTGTCCATTCCTTCTAGAGCATATCAATTTACATGTTCCCACCCGGTATACTAGAAGCACAACTTACTTAGTTGCATGTGATAGTGCCAAAACAAATCTAAAGTAATAAAGCAATCAATATGTTAGTGTGTGTGTGTGTGTGTATGTGTGTGTGTGTGTGTTTGTCTCACGCCTTTTGAAAAACCAAGAGCATCTAAAAATCTAATTTATGTGCGAACGTGTACCAGTATACCTGATGCAGTGTCACGCTAAAAATAATGCGATCAAAATGCTGAATTTTAAAGATATTTCAATAATTATTTTTTTCATACAAAATTTTCCAAGTCATATCTGTCAAAAAAGTGTACATTTTGCACGCAAATATCTGTTAGTTTAAAAGTTAGAAGTACGTATTTACACGAAAAAAATATATTTTGAAGTATAACTTAGCTTTTAAGTGAAAAACATGGTGAATATTTTGTCTAATTATAATGTTTAACTTATTTTTAAAGTAAGCGTTTTGTACAAATGTACATATAACCCCGCCATTTTAATATCTTTTCATACGATATTTAATTTTCCTACCGAATGAATATGTTCTTTAAAATAATATACCTTTGAAATAAATGTGATTATGAAATAATAAAATGAAACACAAGACATTACAGCAAGTTTTAAGACATATATTGTAAAAGTCTGTTAATTATTAGTAAAGATATAGGCGTAATAAAATTGCATAATTTGTTTAAAATATTTGATTTTTCTGACAATTTTCATTTTTATGGCATCGAACAAACCAATGTAGGTACCTACATATTCAAAAAATGTCTCCATAACATTTGATATTTTTCACATGTTGGAACATGGTTACTATGGTAACGGACACATTCTGATATTCAAATAAAATTTGTTATAAATCCAATTCGAATTAATTTAGAACATCATTGTAGGTAGGTACCTACATACCTAATACTTACTACTTAAAAACCAAGAATATACTGATTTTGTATAGGAAAATTATTAAACTATTTTAGGTTAACTACAATACACATTCAATATACCTACAAACTATTTCCTATAGTGAAATTCTTCTTTTTTCTATGTAGACCTTTGGGTGATTTTTTCTACAAACTATTTCTTGGGGTTTAAATCTTCTTCCTCTTCTTTTGTGAAGTCATTTGGGACAGTTCATAAATAAAATATTTCCTATAGTCTAATTTTTCTTTTTCTTAATTTATGTAGACCTTGGGTGAGTTTTTATACAAACTATTTCCTATAGTCTGATTCGTCTTCTTCTTCCTTTATGTAGACCTTTTGGTTAGTTTTTAAACAAACTATTTTTAAACAAACTATCCTTTAGTCTAATTCTTCGTTTTCTTATTTTATGTAGATGTTGGGCGAATTTTATATAAAATATTTCCTATAGTTCAATTCATCTTCTTCTTCTTTTATGAAGACATTTTGGTCAGTTTTTTATATAATACATTTCCTAATGTGTAATTCTTCTATTTCATCTTCTATGTAGACCATTGGGTCAGTTTTTATTACAAACTATTTGTTATAGTTTTATACTTCTACTTCTTTTTTTATTTAGTCTTTTGGATTAGTTTGATGTCTAATAGTCTATTGTAACGAAATATTATAAACAACATGCATACTTGATGAAAATACATAAAAACGAATGGGATGTGACCAACACTAGAATCTTCTCATTACTTTTGTTCAATCAAATTTACACCATTTATTATATCATCATATATTGCTTAATTTTCAATAACTACACATTTCATTTTGATGACAATATATAAAAAATCGGGGTTGTGGCCATTGCTGGATCTTCACAACGTTTATATTCATATTAAAAACTATTTAACATAGCTTAAGTCTTCTTCTTCCGTAATGTAGACTTATGTGTCAGTTTTAAGTCTATCAGTTTTATTGTGCAAAACTATAATAAACTATATGCACACTTGACGAAAAATATAAAAAGGAATGGGATGGGACCAACACTAGAATATTTTCAGTACTTTTGTTTAATCAATTTTTAAACCATTTCCCATAATCCAAAATTACTAAATATTTAAAACACATTATTTGCGTTCGATGACAATATATAAAAATAGGGGTTGTGGCCAAATCCAAACTCTTTACGACGTTGTCTTTTTATAATAAGTCATATTTAAGATCATTTCCCATAGTCCATGCGTGCAGAAATTGTATGTGCTTATATATAAAAGCAAATGGATTGTGGCCATCACTTTAAGATTTTACACCGCTTAAACTCAATTAAATTTCAAACTACTTTTCATACTACGGTTAAAAAAAATTATGTGTGACAATATTATGTAGGTATATAAACGATTGCTTATTCCTTCTCTAATTTACATTCTTGGCCAACGGCGGGACATAAAAGCTAGTTATTACTATAATTCACCTCTGCAAAGGCTGTTGAGGGAAGGGAATACTTTTTGTGAAGTTGATATTTTTGCAACCCTATTGAGTTCATTTAAACAAATTATTTTACACAGTATTACATCTATAACAATTTAACATTTTTCACAACCACTGATCACATGTGCTTTGTATGTTTTGTAAAAGCCCTTCAAATGTGCGTTGAAGGAATAAAATAAAATCATTTCATACACCACGTTTAGATTGTGACATGTTTTTTTAGTCTATGTTTGAACCTTTCAAAATCATGTATCTGTTTTATTTCATGTAATTGTTTTGCATTTGTCTAGTATTATATTTATGAATTCTAAAATCGCTTCGGAATAATAAGTTTTAACTTGATTTTTCATCAGTTTTCGTCATCTCGTGCCGCGATATATCCCTCCAAAGTTGGCGATCCACCACCCTGAAAACTGCCCTGTCAACTAAATACATTGCTTACTCCGAAACTGTTTTATTTAATTTCTACTTTAGTTACGTTGATATCAACGCAGGTGCAAGTAAACTTTTGTGTGTGTTAAATGGACCTGATTTACTTTAATATTCAAAAAATATTTCTTAATGGTATTATTTATGAAGTATAATATTAAGACTAAATAATAGCTGTCAGCATTCGTCACAGCACTACGTTTAATATATGGCGCCTTGTTACAACAATAATATTGTTGATGACCCAATTATTATTACCATCACAGTCACCAGTTGTGAAGTGGTTATAAAATTAATGAAGTTACAGGTAGGTACCTACTCGATAATACTTTTACATTTTTCCACAAAAAATATTTTTGTGTAAAAATGTGGCTGGCGTAGTACTAATATCCACCGTATAATGATGTTTTCACATGAACAGATTATTATGCCATTGAGAATTTATAAAAGAAAATTGATATATCGTGTTATAATCGAATCTGTTCCTATTTTTGTTTATTTCAAAGAGATTTTTTATTTTAGTCTTTGAACCTTTCGATCTGATCTCTGATAATTAAATGTTAATTTAACATGCATCTAATATACATAAAAATCACTTTTGAAATAGTAAGTTTGATCGTCTCACAAATCTAGATTTATGTAATAAATTGACTTATGATCCCCATCAGAAATTGAACGCGAGCTATGCATCTAAAGAGACAACTTGAGTTTTGGGTAGACCTATACCAGTTAGTGACAGTAATCAACGAACAGTGTAACATTTTTTGTGTTTTTTCATGTCTGCTGACCAGGTGGGCAAATCCCGTCAAATGGTGAAATCAAAACCCTCGTGATTAACCATATCAAGGATATAATTATCATATGGAGTTCTATTATATCTTAAGATATTATAGAACTCCAAATGATAATTATGTCCATGATATTATATGTCCATGATGTTTTTCTTTTCATTATATTAATCCTCCTGTAGGTTCCTAATATTTACTAAATTAATTTTTCGAGACGAGTAATATTACTGCAAACTGTTTTGGATTACAATTTAAGTAACACTTATTTTATGTAATTTTATTTTATGTTATTTTATGTATTTGATTTCATCATTTGACGGGACATGTCCCCTTGCGTTGTTGCGAATATCAGCATCAACATCCGCAGAACTTCATCATATTTTTTTTTAATATCAGCATCCGCATAGATCGATGTTGATTAGGTATTTATGCTGATGTTCGAGTTGTAAAAACAGTCTACCCAATTACTAACCTAGTACATATTTGATTTTTTTTATTAAAATCACAAAATCATTAAATGATTTATTTTATTTCAATACCAAGGCAACTTGTGGACCTAAATTCACTTTTTACCAGATTTTTTAAAGAAAATAACTAAAATCAGCATCCGCTAATGTTGATGATAAAATATCAGCAACAGCTGATATGAAAAAAAATTCCATCATCAACAACCCTACTTATGACTACGATCTACATAATATTTATAATATGTAACAAACTAGTTAAAGAAAAGTAATTTTTCTAAAAATGATTCGTGTAAACGGTAATTTTTCGCGGGAGGTCACTGATAAACTGAAATACATATTACTAACGTACCGAAATCCTAAAGATACCCTGAGAATAAAATATTGATTTTAAAACCAGAATTCCTATTTTTTTTCCTCGATGTAGGTACATACTTAATTCCACGTTCGTTCGTGATTGGTTAAGTAAAACTTGATTGAATCTCGTGTTGTTCGGTTATATTATTTGAACGTAAAAGATAACGCATATGAGAAACTATCGAAAAAGAAATTTAACTTGTTAATAAAAATAGTTAGAGAAGTTCGTGCTGGTTGGCGTCTATGGTAAACCGTTCGACTTTATTTTCACTACCACACTAATTCCGCTCGACGAGCAAAAGTGAAATGTGCGTGGTTACCTATTATGGTCAATTCATCATAGTCTTGTGTCAAACGAGCATTGCCCTGAGCTAAAAAATCGATAGGCTCTTAGGTCAAGAACATCACAACGTATTATTTTCGTAATAGATAGCTAATACTCACACATACTATGTCTGTAGTGGTTTCACAAAAGTAATAATAGCCTTGTGATTAATGATGACAATTATTATTAGAGTGAGGTTCAATAAGAACTAGGTACACTAGTTTTCGTTTGTTGCTGAGTCCGTTGAAAACTATTACAGATAAAAGAAGAAGCAATGTCCTATATAACGTTCTCATTATTTACAAGGGTTGTAGCTGATGCACATTTTTTCTAATCACCTGATACTGATTTTTAATATTTTCTTTAAAAAATCAAGCAAAAATTGAATTTATTTCCAAAAGTTGCCCAGTTTCCTCAGTATTAAAAAAAATGATTATGTTTCAATAAATTTATTTAATTGGTATTTCGGCGAAATTATAAAAAAAAAAATAGTGAATTTATAAATAAAAATTACTGTTTATACTTTAAGAAGGGACTAGTAGTTATGTATATTATGTAACTATTTTATTCAGAACCTTATGATAAAAGTCGATTTTTAGTTTTATCAAATTTTCAAGCGTCGAAAATGATTGTGTCGGTATTTTTGTCGATAGGTGTGGTGGATGGTTGGTTTTTTAGCCATTGCCCCCCTTTTTGAAGGAAAATTGTCCTTTTTAGCGCTATTTGTCCTCCTTTTTCAATTTTTCATCTAGCAACTCTACATAAGCCCCGCCCTCTCGACGGTCGTGTCACAACTCGAGTACCTATCAGCATAAATAATTAGCATCAATCAATGCGGATGCTGATATTCAAAAATATGCTGATGTTATGCGGATGCTGATGTTGATGTTCTCAACAACCCTGGTACTTATATGGTCTTAAATAATTACCTAGTGAAAACTCAGTAGAGAGGAAAGAAATTCCATAAACCAGGATAATAATATGTATATTGTATCAGGTCTTTATTGACTCAATGTATCGTATTTTGATTATGACTGGTGTTTAAGCAGATGATAGTTATTAGTGAATTAAGAGGACAGCGTTATACGCTGAATCTAGTGACTAAAAACATGATATATTAAAACCGCCTAATGCTCTATGGAGTAACGTGTTAGTAAGGGTAACTATCGCGTGCGTTAAAAAAGGTATAGGTATACGTGATTTGAACTATCGAAAACCCAAAATTTGTTGATTTTTTTGCATTTTAAGAATAAACCTTACCTGAAATTAAAAAAAAATCCGTAATTCACTTTACGCTCTTTTAGCATATAAAATGTTTATTTCACTACGACACATATGTAGTTACGGAGTAATTTAAAAAAAAAGCTTTAAAAAGGATATTTTTATTTTTTAAGGAAATTTAGGCCGAATTTTAAAATTGTGTGACGAATATTCAGTAAAAAAATGTTGAATACATACACTTATGATATTTTTTCTAGAAACACTGTTGAACATATTTGAGGAATTTCATTTGAAATTGGGGTGTTTAGGTTTATATGCCCCCTTAAAGAGGATCGCTGAAAACTGATTTTTTGAGTGAATGCATCGCTTTGCTACTAAGCAATCTTCGAGATTGTAACTGAATAAGAATTTAAAGACAGGTATATGTTTCCTAATGTTGTGTTTGTTTGATGTGACCACACAGCACAGTTCAGTGTAAGGGAACTTCTGCGTGTACCGTTGAACACTTTCGCTACGGTACTGGTTCAATGCAAAGTGCTGCTCTCTGCTGCTGATACGTTGGGAGTTCATCGACTTGTATGATTGTTACATTTATTTATTACTGTGAACTGAACCATCCGCTCCGAGTCGTTCCGTTCCTGCTACGAACTGATCAAAGGGAATGTGTCGCAGTGACGATGAACAGTTTACCCGCGAACGAATCGTTAAAAAGGGAACCAAAACCACTTAACAGTTTCATATCAGTTCTACTTTTTAATTTAGAGAATCCCAAAGCTCTTGTGCAAAAATATTTAAAAAAAAGTTATTCTAATAATCATTTCTTAGAACATTAACAGGTATTATACCTCATTTTATAGATATAAGGCAAGATTGTATGTACCTACGTGTCCTTCGTATGTTTTTAGTGATTCGTTTTTATTGTGCAAGTGGCATTAAAAGCAAAATATAACAATTTGAGATGGATGGTGGCAGAGCGGTTAGCGCGACCACTGGTTTAATAATCCAGTGGTCGCGAGTTCGAATCCTGCCACGACCGATTTCGTTCATTTATAGCACAATCATGTATGCTTAATTTAGGGAATGTATAAATATGTATATGTACTTGTTTGAAGGACATATTCATTCTTTTATATAAACGAACGTCTTCAGAATATATGTATCAGATTCATCTTTGGGTTGAAAAAATTTGATCGCATATCACCTTACCGCAATCTTCTTTGTTGGCCCAGGATACGCCAGCGGCGCAATATACACATTTTGTCACTATTGTACAATATTCTCTCGAACCCAAACCTGCCACAGTACCTCAAAAGCAAATTCACTTATTTATCCAGTCATGGACTTCCACTCCGATCTGCTGAATGTACAACACTTTCCATACCTATCCATAATACAGAATTACTCAGCTCTTCGTTCGAAGTACAATCAGCAAGATTATGGAATAGCCTTAGTCCGGATATTGCGTCGTCTAACTCACTTAGTATTTTCAAGAAAAAACTAAAGAAGGAATATTTATCCTTGAACACCTGATCCCGATTTCCTCTCCTGTCCTTACCATATCCTTTTTCTTGCTATGAATTATAATTTTTTTTTTGTTTTAATAGTATTTATGTGTTATACGTATTTTCTTTGATTTCTTTTACTCTTTTTTATTTGCTGTTGTACATACACAATGTTGTCATACTTTGTAATCTGGTTGGTTGGAAGAAATTGCCTAGTGGCAATAAGCCCGCCAGTGTACAATTACATTTGTTTATATTATGTACAAAAAGATGTATAAATAAATAAATAAATAAATAAAATAATATGCCGAATCAATATAATTACTGACGTATTTTGTTTGAGAATGCTTGTATAATCACAAAATTATATTTTAATACAGCAAAATTATGTTTCATTTCTTACATAAAGGTTTTTTTTATTTAACCAAATATGTAGATTCAGCCCCAAGAATTTATGATTAATACTGCCAACTTTATAAATTGAAAAGTTTTTCTCGTGTAACACGGCTCCAGAACAGTAGGTTTAATATCGCTATTAATTTTATTATACTACGGCAGTCGCCGGAAGAAGATACCGCAACGTCATATACATTACTAGTACTGTTTACCTATTCTTATACCACCGCTTTTTATACTGTAAAACAGTTTTGTTTGCCTGGTTTTTTTTTCTTTCCTTCCTTTCTTTCTTACTTAATCTATTTCAGCCGACGAATGTCGATAACTGCTCATTTGAATAAAACCATTAAGTTATTTGGTTTAATGACTTGTACGTGCATAGCGGACATTTAAAAAGAAATTATTTGCTTTTATGTATTCAAAAGTCACATTTATTTGAATTTTTTTTTTCGTACAGAAAATCGTTGTCAAAAATGAGCTCAAATGTGGGAATTCTAATTTATTCCACAACCATTCGTCTGGATGTGATACTTCGATTTCTACTTAATATATACCAAAGGGTATCTTGTTCTACTTCTATGAAACAAATATCTATATATGTTAGCTCCAGAACATCTATAGTTATTAGTTTAGTTAAGTTTTTTTAAAGTTCTTTACTCTTAGGATGTGTTTCTCGAACAAAGTTTAAAGTAAAAGTATAGTTAAAATACTTTGATTTCATAAAATTGTTCAAAACTTTTGGTTGTTTCATAGAATCTAATTCCGTAAAACGACGCAATTTCGAACAATTTTATGATAACAAAATATTTTGACTATACTATTACTGATACTTTTGTGACACAACCCAGCCTTAATGTTACCATATAAATTTAAAACATTATCAAGACATATGTTCAAAATCTTAATTTGGGTACACACTGTAATTGTAGTGCTACTTTGACGTATGCCAGTGAAACATGTAGGTACGTGGCAAAAGATTCACGAAAGCACAATAAATGCTGTGGAAACGAGATCACTAAGAAGAATATGTAACAGAACGATGTATGATAGTGAAAAATGAGGACATAAGGAGAGAATGCAAGATTAAGAAGGATATTATTCGTAAAAAGAAAGTGAATGCCTCAGGTGGTTTGGACATGTTGAAAGAATGAATGATGAACGACCGACCAAAATATATACATGGGTGTAAGAGATGATTGAGTAAATAGCAGGGGCCGCTCCAGAAAGGGATGGCATGAGCATGTGATATTTTGAAAGAAGGAAACAAGAAGCTTGAACAATCGACGAGCATGTATGAGACAATGCATGGTTGTAAAGGAAACCAGGAATGCGTGCAAAAATAGAAGAGAATGGCGCTTGGTCCTCTCTGTTTTTTACCCCGTAAGGGACATGGCGTGATGGCATGTATGTATGTTTGTATCAATTGAGGTGGTTGCAAAGCTCTGCAGTTTGTACCTAATAATAAAATCTTCAACCACCACTTATTTTCCTTGTAAGGGCTATTTTTGCAGATTTCTGAAATCGGATAGGTAATAAATAAAACTATTTTTTTTATATCTTCTTACTCACCATATTTTTCTTACAAAACTACGCAACCGGTCTAGAAAATGACTGTTCCCTCATCAGGCTAATTTACAACTGAATGGTAGGTTATTAAAAGTATAGTTAAAATTTTGTTATAATTTAAGTACCTACCACAAAGTTAATGATCCGATATTTAAGAATTTAAAAACTAAAAGGCTTTTAAAATAAGTTCAATCATAATTTTTGATCACAAAGGCAGTCTCCGACTAAAAAACAGTCATTCGGCCTAAAACGAGAGGAAGAAGAAGAGATGACTTCTGAAAGGCCTTGTTTTTTTATTTAATCAGAAATCATCTAATTGTCGTGGTACCGTATTTGTTTTAAATAATCATGAAAGAGTACAAAAAAGTATAGCCATAAACGGGATTATTTTATAATTTCAATTCGTATCGGTTGTTACATTTAGCAGATAAAGATATACACGTTAACATAACGGCTTTTACAATAAATATTGTTACCGAATGGTAATTTAGCATGTAGATAAAGTGTACCACTGGTATACAGGCACCATACAAATATAGCCACCGAGGAAATCGATTATAGTCGTTGTTTAGAACTAAACCAAACCTTTGTGTAATAAATATACCACACAGACAATATTAAATAACAATAAATATATATATATATATATATATATATATATATATATATATATATATATATATATATATATATATATATATATATATATATATATATATATATATATATATATATATATATATATATATATATATATATATATATATATATATATATATATATATATATATATATATATATATATATATATATATATATATATATATATATATATATATATATATATATATATATATATATATATATATACAGTAGGATGATCAGTTTATCAAACAGTAAAATAAAATTATTACTGTTATTTTAAATTGTCAAAACTGGCTGTATTTAAGGTGTAGAACTCCACTATACTAGGTATTTGAAATCAAACAATATTAACTATTGTTCTACATATTCAGGGTATCAAGCGGAAAAGAAAAAGTATAGCCAAGCGAAGGTCTAGAGGTAGAACACCCTTGGGGGTACCCGAATACCTATTTTTTATTTTATTTTTTATTTATGATTATTTTGTCAAACCTTCACTAACAAATATTTTTGGTCGCAAAGACACGAATATTCGAGATGCATGCTAGATTTTTTTTTCAAAATAGGTGAATTGTAAATTATACCCTGCCATGTAAAATTCACTAAGCTATCTCTATGGCGTCATACTCAAAAAAAATAGCATTTATTTCGATAATTTGTGTCTCTGTCAAGGTTTGACAAAAAATTCGGAAAAAAAATCATAAATAGATGCATAGGGGTATTCGGGTACCCCCAGTGGTGCTCTACCTCTAGACTTTCGCTTGACTGCACTTTTTGGGACATCCTGTATATTTTCCTTATATGACCAGTAGATAAGGGCCTAGTCAGTTGAAACGGTCGGCCTTACTAGTATTAATTCTGTTGTTTGTTTGTACACACATGTTTGTTTGTTTGTACGTTTGTTTGCACACAATAAATTTTCTACTCTGAATTCTGAGTAAATTCATATATAGAACGTATATGCTGCAAAGTGTTTTTTGACTTCAAAGTTGAAAAAAACCATGAAAATATGGGATCTGGCATAAAATCTTGCTTATCTTTGCTTGATACTTTGTCAATGTTAAGAGAAATAAACTCTTGAACAAATCGACAGTTGGAATACCTAGGCGACCTGCTTCCTTCATACATTCTAGCAAATCATTATACAGTTAAAAATCTTTGTATTACACATTATTTTGTGTACCTGCCAGGTTAGTCTGAGGCAGTCATAAGTCCCGCCGACTTCTTGTCGGATATAGGTGTGAACTTCGAAATTATAAAGAACATTTTTTCGCAAATGTCTAGCAATAGTCATTTTTTTTAATTTACTTATAAAAATTAACCTTTCTCCGCAAGTTTACGTCTTTTTCAATATCAGCTGTCAATTATAGACAGATCGGTCTGAATGACATAATTTCATGAATTAAAGACGCTTTGAGAGTGCCAGTCAAACCATTGGGACTTGTTTTACTATCGTCATATGTTGCCGCTATTTATTTGTGCCACGTTTAACTGTTATTATTAAAACGAACAAGGGAGTTTGTGTGAATCACTGTCGAGTATTTTACTAATAATTTAGTTTGTCCAGGCGAAGGTGCGGTTCTGCCCCGAAACTAGTAAACGCTAAATTACTCGACAGTAGTTTAACTTGAGAAGGTCAAGCCTCTAGTTATCTGAAATTATTTTTAATTAGCACAGAAAAATGTACATTTGTCAGAAAAAAATCTTTATAATGAATGATTGGCAGTTTGAGCATTTTTTTCTCATATTGAAAAATATGTAGGTATGATTTATTTGTGTCGTTAATCGTCGTGGTGATGTTGATATATAATATTTTGTGTGTTAGGTACTCAGTTGAGATATTTATATACTTAGTGCATAGCATAACATGGGGGAACCCTCAGTCAACGATTTATCATTATTTACTCAGTAATTTCATATCTAGCACTTAGCACTTAGTGCCCGGGGCCCTATAACGTCAATCTAAACCAATTTTGGTAAATGGTGTCCTATTATAATAAAATAGGAACAATACACGTACCATATGAAATTCCATACATATATTACGTACTCGAAGAAAATGTTTACGAATATCCCAAAAACATTTATTATTCTTTATTTTTATTCACGATTTTCGATCAGTATATTATTTTTATTTTCACTGGGAATCGTTTATAATCTCCTTGAATTACTAGTTGCAAGTAACACATTAAATCCAACTGTCGATAGCGATAGTATGTATATAACGATAGAAAAATAAAGTAAAGATTCAAAAGTTGATAACCCCTGCCTGAAACAATAATTTAAATTCTGAGTATAAAAGTTTTGTAGACCATCTATGTATTCTGAAATTTTAGGCTGTGTCCATTGAGCAACTCAAAAGTTATAAGGGTCACACACATACAGACACACTAAATGTTCTACTCCGAATTCTGATTAAATCCATTTATAATATATATAGAACATATATTTATTTATTACTAGAACTAGTTGCATGTAACACATGAGATCCAACTGTCGATAGCGATAGTATGTATAGTTGAAGAATATGTACCAATCTATAAACCCATAAATACAAATTATTGAATATTGTCAGATATTTTGTTTTCTATACAACATATGTAGGTATGTATGTCAAGATAGGATAGTATGGAGGAAGGTCCTTTTTTCCTAGCCAGAATATGAAAATAGCTTGATGGTATGTATGTATGTTTGGAGATGAAGTATCAAACTATTAAGTCTTCTTACATATTGTGTATAGGCGACTGCCATACAAAATGTATGAAGCAATGTCGTCACTAAATTCAATTTTTAAAAAAATTGTTAAAAAAAATTGAGATCTTCTACTACAATGCTAATATTTTTTATAGAAAACTTAATTATCTAGTTGGGGTGTTTCGGCTTTTTTCGATAATTGTATAAGTTTTGGAAATATAGGCAGTTAAACTCATAAATTTATCATAAAAAAAATACTTTTCTTAATAAAAAATGTTTGAAAAACCCTGGAATTTTTTTGAAAAAACTTATTTGAGATTTTGTGTTTTTCTATATTTGTACAAATTTTCAGCGTTCTAGCTTTTATGGTTTCTGAGATATATGGAAAAATACAATATAAATTCAAAAGTTGATAACCCCTGACTGAAACAAAAATTCAAAATTCCGAGTATAAAAGTTTTGTAGGCCTGTAACTGTTTATATATTCTGAAATTTAAGGCTCTGTAAATTGAGCGGATCAAAAGTTATAAGGGACACACACACACACAGACACACACACACACACACACAGACACACACACAGACACACGAAATGTTCTACTCCGAATTCTGAGTAAATCCGTGTACGGAACGTATATGCTGCGAAGCCTCTAAGTTGGTGTTTTTTGACTTCAAAGTTGGAAAAGCCGTGAAAAAAGTAGACCTCTGCATACAATTCTCGCGTATCCTGGCTTGAAACATTGTCGATATGTTAATAGAACAAAGTTCTCCTGAACAAATCGACAGTTGGATAAAAGACCACTTACAGCTAACAAGTTATTATAGATCGTAGTTCCATATAATAAGGGCAAGCTTTTATAAAACTGGTCAGCCAATTACAAGTGGCCACATCCTGCATTAAAAGTTGGCGTGCAAATTAATAAGAGAATGAAAATACCTAAAAAAAGATAAAATAAAAAGATACAATAGAAACTAAAATCACAACAAAGAAGAATAATAAAAGATACTAACAAAAGAAAACAAAAAGTAAAAGCAATACTATGTAACTAAACATAAAAGATGTAACTAAACACAAACAGATAACAAAGAGAAACACTATAGCTAGAAAGAAAAAATAAGAAAAACTACTTTATTAGGTTAATTTACTAGTTGCATGTAACACATGAGATCCAACTGTCGATAGCGATAGTATGTATAGTTGAAGAATATGTACCAAACTATAAACCCATAAATACAAATTATTGAATATTTTCAGATATTTTGTTTTCTATACAACATATGTAGGTATGTATGTCAAGATAGGATAGTATGGAGGAAGATCCTTTTTTCCTACCCAGAATATGAAAATAGCATGATGGTATGTATGTATGTTTGGAGATGAAGTATCAAACTATTAAGTCTTCTTACATATTGTGTATAGGCGACTGCCATACAAAATGTATGAAGCGATGTCGTCACTAAATTCAATTTTAAAAAAAGGTTAAAACAAAATTGAGATCTTCTACTACAATTTAAATATTTTTTATAGAAAATTAAATTATCTAGTTGGGGTGTTTCGACTTTTTTCGATAATTGTAAAAGTTTTGGAAATATAGGCAGTTAAGCTCATAAATTTATCATAAAAAAAATATTTTTCTTAATAAAAAATGTTTGAGAAACCCTGGAATTTTTTTGAAAAAACTAATTTGAATTTTGTATTTTTCTATATTTGTACAAATTTTCAGCGTTCTAGCTTTTATGGTTTCTGAGAGATATATGGAAAAAAAAATAAAACTTTAAAAGTTGATAACCCCTGACTGAAACAAAAATTCAAAATTCCGAGTATAAAAGTTTTGTAGGCCTGTAACTTTTTATATATTCTGAAATTTTAGGCTCTGTAAATTGAGCGGATCAAAAGTTATAAGGGACACACACACACACACACACAGACACACACACACACACACACACACAGACACACACACAGACACACACACAGAAACACGAAATGTTCTACTCCGAATTCTGAGTAAATCCGTGTACGGAACGTATATGCTGCGAAGCCTCTAAGTTGGTGTTTTTTGACTTCAAAGTTGGAAAAGCCGTGAAAAAAGTAGACCTCTGCATACAATTCTCGCGTATCCTGGCTTGAAACATTGTCGATATGTTAATAGAACAAAGTTCTCCTGAACAAATCGACAGTTGGATAAAAGACCACTTACAGCTAACAAGTTATTATAGATCGTAGTTCCATATAATAAGGGCAAGCTTTTATAAAACTGGTCAGCCAATTACAAGTGGCCACATCCTGCATTAAAAGTTGGCGTGCAAATTAATAAGAGAATGAAAATACCTAAAAAAAGATAAAATAAAAAGATACAATAGAAACTAAAATCACAACAAAGAAGAATAATAAAAGATACTAACAAAAGAAAACAAAAAGTAAAAGCAATACTATGTAACTAAACATAAAAGATGTAACTAAACACAAACAGATAACAAAGAGAAACACTATAGCTAGAAAGAAAAAATAAGAAAAACTACTTTATTAGGTTAATTTACTAGTTGCATGTAACACATGAGATCCAACTGTCGATAGCGATAGTATGTATAGTTGAAGAATATGTACCAAACTATAAACCCATAAATACAAATTATTGAATATTTTCAGATATTTTGTTTTCTATACAACATATGTAGGTATGTATGTCAAGATAGGATAGTATGGAGGAAGATCCTTTTTTCCTACCCAGAATATGAAAATAGCATGATGGTATGTATGTATGTTTGGAGATGAAGTATCAAACTATTAAGTCTTCTTACATATTGTGTATAGGCGACTGCCATACAAAATGTATGAAGCGATGTCGTCACTAAATTCAATTTTAAAAAAAAGGTTAAAAAAAATTGAGATCTTCTACTACAATTTAAATATTTTTTATAGAAAATTAAATTATCTAGTTGGGGTGTTTCGACTTTTTTCGATAATTGTAAAAGTTTTGGAAATATAGGCAGTTAAGCTCATAAATTTATCATAAAAAAAATATTTTTCTTAATAAAAAATGTTTGAGAAACCCTGGAATTTTTTTGAAAAAACTAATTTGAATTTTGTATTTTTCTATATTTGTACAAATTTTCAGCGTTCTAGCTTTTATGGTTTCTGAGAGATATATGGAAAAAAAATAAAACTTTAAAAGTTGATAACCCCTGACTGAAACAAAAATTCAAAATTCCGAGTATAAAAGTTTTGTAGGCCTGTAACTTTTTATATATTCTGAAATTTTAGGCTCTGTAAATTGAGCGGATCAAAGGTTATAAGGGGGGGATGGACACACACACAGACACACGAAATGTTCTACTCCGAATTCTGAGTAAATCCGTGTATGGAACATATATGCTGCGAAGCCTCTAAGTTGGTGTTTTTTGACTTCAAAGTTGGAAAAGCCGTGAAAAAAGTAGACCTCTGCATACAATTCTCGCGTATCCTGGCTTGATACATTGTCGATATGTTAAGAGAACAAAGTTCTCCTGAACAAATCGACAGTTGGATAAGTGTGGAAAGTTTTCTTCTGAATGTCACCAGACTGTCGCCAAAAATATCTATAACTTTATCGATATCTAAAGTATTATAAAATCAACACATCGGAGTAATGGAATTAAAAATAACTCGTGTTAATGTTGAAAAACTGTAATCTTAATAGTTCTGGGTTCTTTATACAATAATTTGTGTGAAGTTTTATTTGAGATAGAAGATCGGTGTCAATTTTATTGTTAATAATTTTATACAAATAAACCAAGTCTATATGCTGCAAAGCCTCTATGTTGGTGTTATTTCATTTGGTTAAAAAAACCATGATAAATACAGAATTGGCCTGGGTTAAGAGAAAGAAATTATCTTGATTTGGATAATTGAAAAAAAAATACGCTTAAATTTTGCAAAATCATGACTCTCCACTATTCCATAGTAGTGGAGAGTAAAAATTAAAGAATAAATATGTCCTTGTAGTAACAAGTTCATATACATACATCGTCATACATTCCCTAAATTAAGCATAAATGAATGTGCTATAGGTGAACGAAATCGGTCGTGACAGGATTCGAACTTGCGACCACTGAATTACAAATCCAGCGCGCTAACCGCTCTGCCACCACCCATCTGCTTAATCATCATCAGCAATGGCGCTACAGCCCGGTGCGAGCCTTGGCCTCCTCAAGAAACTGCCTCCATCCCGCCCTGTCGACAGCAAGTCTCCTCCAGTTTGTCTGTCCGATCGCTCTTATATTGCCCTCGATGTCGTCAAGCCATCTCATCCTAGGTCTCCCTCTGCTTCTTCTTCCTTCAGGACAGGTGTCCAATACTTTCTTTGGGACCCGGTTATCCTCCATTCTACAAACGTGTCCGAGCCAACGTAGACGTTGTATTTTGATGTATTGGACAACGTTTGGTTCGCCATACATTATTTCTAGCTCGTGGTTAAACCGGATCCTCCAAGATCCTCCTTCACAGGTAGGACCAAATATTTTGCGAAGTATTTTCCTTTCGAACACCAACAATGCATTTTCGTCCTTCTTGGTCAATGTCCAGCATTCTGATGCATATGTCATGACCGGTCTAAGAAGAGTTTTGTAAATGAGGGTTTTTGTTTTACGAGAGATGAGTCGTGACCTTAAGTGCTTTAGCAGGCCATAATAGCATCTATTTGCCGCGGCAAGTCTTGCCCTTATTTCCGCACTGGTGTTGTTGTCCGCTGTAACAAGAGATCCCAGGTATGTGAATGATTCAACGGCTTCTAGCTGATGGGTTCCCACTGATATTGACTCGTTTCTTACGGTGATGCTATTCAGTGATGCTTTTCTTGTTGCCATGTATTTTGTCTTTGAAGCGTTGATCTTTAGACCCATGTTATTGGCTGCAGACTCAAGTCTCAAGAAGTTATCCTTCATGCAAGGCAACGTTCTAGATATAATATCGATATCGTCTGCATATGCAAGTAATTGACTAGACTTTCTGAAAATTGTTCCTGTTGTCTCTATGCCTGAGTCTCTAACAGCTCTTTCCAGGACAATTTTAAATAACAAGCATGCCAATGCATCGCCTTGTCGGAGCCCTCTATATGTTGTGAACTGTTCCGAGGTGCTACACTGTATTTTTACACTGCAGTATGTATTGGACATGGTCATTCCGACAAGGCGCACAAGTTTAGGGGGGATGGCCAACTCCATCATTGCCTCGTGGAGCTTAATTCTGTTGACACTGTCATATGCAGCCTTGAAGTCCACAAACAGGTGATGTGTTTCAACATTATGCTCCAGCGTTTTTTCGAGTATCTGCCGCAGTGTGAATATTTGGTCAATGGTTGACCTACCCGGTCGGAATCAACTCTGATATTGTCCCACCATTTCCTCCACAAATGGGGGTAATCTCGTGAATAGGATTCCAGCAAGTACTTTGTATGCTGTGCACAACAGTGTGATACCTCGGAAGTTTGAGCAGTTCAGAGCATCCCCTTTCTTATGCAAGGGACAGATCAGGCCATTATCCCAGTCTCTTGGCATTATTTCGGCTTCCCATATTTTATGGATGATTTGATGAAGACTTGAAGCTGCCCTGCTGCCACCATATTTTAATAGTTCAGATGGTATATCATCGCAGCCTGGAGACTTATTATTTTATTGCTCTGATAGTTTCATCCAGAGTGGGTTCCGGCACATCTCCGACATCTGCATTTGCTGTTGTTATAAATTCTGGCTCCTCCGGTGTGGTGTGTTCCCCCTCATTGAGCAGCTCATTAAAATGCTGTGCCCATCGCTTCAGTATATCGTCTCTATCATTAAGAATTTCTCCTTCCTTGCTTCTGCATGCTGTTGTTCTTGGCTTGAATTCTTTTCTTTGCTGATTTATTGCCCTATAAAACTTTCTACATTCACTCTGGGTGTTCAATATTTCGAGTTCCTGTAGTTTTGTTCTTTCGTACAATCTCTTTTTGGATCTATGGAGCTGTTTTTCTTGTCTTCTTTTGGCTTTGTATTCTTCTTCTGTGCCCCTAGTGCTTCTTTGCTGCATTCGATGGTAGGCTCTGTTTTTCTCTTTTTTCACTCTTTCGCACTCCTCGTCAAACCAAGGGGATCTTCTCTGTGTTCGGGCCATTCCCAGCACATCTGAAGCAGCACTCTTAATTTTCTCCTGGAAGCAACCCCAAAGCTCTTCGATCGACAAGCTATTATCTAGGTCTTGAAACGATTGCTCCGCTACTTCCACAAACCTCATCCTAGTTTGTTGATCTTTGAGTGCTTCAGTGTTGAACTTAGGTTTGCGCTCTGTTTTATGCGTTTTTGCTAGAGATATTATCTGCTTAATACATTATCTTAATATATTTTATAATCTCGCTTATGATTTCACGATTCTGTATTTGAAATTCTCGCCGTGTATCATTTGTAATTCTAATCATATTTTACTCGACAAACTTTTAAACGAATAACTCGAGTTATTTGTAAACTTCGTGAACAAACTCTTATAAATATATTCTGTTTCTTTTATGATTCGGGACTTTATATTTAAAATTCTATCCGGGTACGATATGAAATTTCATTCATATTTTACTCGAAGAAAATATAAACGAATATGTACCTACCTACATAAAATGATAACGAATGTAATATTATTCGAGCCTGGGGCCACTCATTCGTCAGTCCAACGTGTAGCGCCTCCAAGGGTTTTCTGTCGACCCATATAGTTATTATTACTTTTTCATCACTATACCAATAATATTATATATCAATATTTTTTCATGTTTCAGAGCTCCCAGAACAGGCTGCTTATTAAGAATGGAAAGGTGGTCAATGCTGATGGGATGCAGGATACTGACGTCTACATCGAAGATGGAATCATCAAGTAAGTTAACGATTTTTTTTTTGCTACAATATCGCTTAATTTCAAAGAAAATTATGATCATAAATATTTCACAATATACATTTAAGAATCTTTTATGTACCTAAGAAATATCTTGATAACTAAACTTAATTCCAAGTGCTGGCGTCTTTGGTTCCGGCAGGGAGAAATATCTTAAAAATTATTTCTCACATAGTAATTGCTGTGTATGTTACACTTACACAGTACTTTAAAAAATAAAAACTGTATGATTTGAAGATCTACAAATTCTAAAAACAATAATTTACAATACATAATAAAAAAAACTTTAATAACAATAAACAAATTAAATTAAACCCAATCACTGGATACCCACTACACAAAAAGCTGACTGTAAAAAAACTCAAAATTAAATGAAAAAATTGAAAAAATCTTGTTTTTTTTACATTAATTCTCGGGCAACTAACGGGTACTATGTCAAATATTAATTTAACACGCACCCAATATACAAGTTGCCACAATCTAGAGACTTACGATATTAATCGTCTCACAGATCCAGACTGAAAACACAATTAAAATTTGTGTCTCCACCGGGAATCGAACCCGGAACCTTTGGATCAGCAGTCAGATACCTAACCAACTGAGTCACGAAGGCCGACGATTATTAACCGAGCGCGCTAACCGCTCTGCCATCACCCATCTTTATCTTGTCTCCACCGGAAATCGAATCCGGGACCTTTGGATCAGCAGTCAGATACCTAATCAACTGAGCTACGAAGGCCGACAAAAAGGACCTGACATAATATATTATGTCTTGTTTTATGGAATTTCTTTTCTCTCTTCTGAGTTTGATTGATGATGTTTGATTAATGAGCATAGTAAGTACAGAGAACGTTGTACCTATATTGATTTTTTTACTATTCGTAATAATTATTAAAAAAGCCAATTGGTTCATGACAATAATTTAAAATAAAAATTGTAATTCTAATATTGTAGTCGTTCATATACACCAACAATTTACTTTCAGTTATTGGTACTAAATTTGGTTTTCAATTCCCGTTGGAATACTTTTTCGTTCATAGTTTTTAGTTGTTCTGGCAAATTATTATAGTCACATCATTCTTTCGGGTTCAATTTTTATTGTAACATTCTCAGTTATAAATTTATTATTTGTACGCATGTTGTAGTTGTGGATTTGTATTCTCTGCTTAAGTCACAATTCAGGGTCTTCTATTTTTAATATTTTTGTTTAGTTCTATCATAATTTATAGACTATTTCCCTTTGTGTGCAAAATGTTCGGGCACATTATATAACGAGATTATTAGTGCGCATTCTTAGAGCAGTTTGCTTCGAGGCTTAATTACGAAATAATATGGTCTCTCTCCCTCTCGGGATATTATTAAAAGAAGAATAGGTAACGAGGGAGATAAAAGAAGAATGTATTATTTACCCTCTGACTCTAGATAATTTTCCTTTAAATTCATTATATTTTCCACTAATTTATACTCGAATATATATATTTCACTATGGCGTAGAATAATGAACATTTCCTTACGTCCTCTCTCAAGTAAAAATTTTATTCAATTCATGTATTAGGATTCATAGGATTCATTGCCACAAGGCAAACTCTTATAACCAACTTGAAACTTCTAACAAATAAATTTGGTACAATAGTATATAATATTAGTTAAGTACCTAGACGAAAAAAAGTTTAACAAAATAAAAGAATGTGGAAATTGAAGGGCGCAAAAGAAATAAGATTTTACTGGTATTTTAAAAAGCCAATACGTATATTACATACATACATACCATCACGCCATGTCTCTTGCGGGGTAGGCAGAGAGAACCGAACGCCACATTTTTCTATCCTGGCACGCATCCCTCGCCTCGTCCACATTCATGCATCGTCTCATACATGTTCGTCTATTGCTCACACTTCTAACATTTCCGTCTTTCAAAATTTCGTTCACATGGTCGTGCCATCCCTTTCTTGGGCGTCCCCGACCTCTCATTCCATTCCTTTCCGCTCTGTATATTTTCTTCGTCAGGCGCTCCTCATTCATTCTCCCCATGTGACCAAACCATCTCAATGTGTTTACTTTCATTCTAGTAATGACATCTTTCTTAATCTTACATTCTTTCCTTATATCCTCGTTTCTAACCCGGTCATACATCGTTCTATTACAAATCCTTCTTAACGATCTCATTTCAACTGCATTTATTCTGCTTTCGTGCGTCTTCTGCCATGTCCAGGTTTCACTTGCATACGTCAGGGTTGGCACTACGATGGCGTTATGAATGGCAACTTTGGCATCCTTTGATATGTTGCGATCATTCATAATTTATATTAATTAATTAAATAATTAATACGTATATTATATTCTTATAAATTGATATTATATGTATAAATAAATAAATTATTACTATGATATTATATGTATAAATAAATTTTAATTCACACCTTTTTCGTGTTCATTAAAATTTAAGCATTTTGAAAATTATAACAAGCGGGAAATTTTTTAATCCACGTTCAGAATAGCAAATTAGACCAAAATGACATTAGAACATCACTAGTGTGTTATAAAATAGATATATTTTAAAGTGGCAGTTCTGGGGAATAAATGTTTATTTTTAATAATTTTTATTTATTTATTTATTTGTTCATTTATTTAATTACACAATATACGACATAAACCATTTATGTGTTACAATACTAAAAATAATAACAAACAGTTAAAAATATAGAAACAAAAATAGACACAAACAATATAAAATAGTTCATACAAAGAAACAAATATATCAATTGATAAATGGTATTATTTATTTATTTATCGTATGACATAGTGAATTTACAAAACATTATAATCAAAATTAATAAATACACAATTAAATATAAAACGAAATATGATCATATATTCAGGTCGAAAATAAATGTGATAAAATCAGTAAAATAATAAAAGATAAGAAAGAAAAAAACAAATGTGACAATAGATCAACTGGAAATTTGGCGGCTAACGATATAGGAAAGGCCCATAAATATTTTTTTCGAAAACCGGCAAACTATCCCCGAAAATATCTGCATCGACACACAATTCATTTCCAAACATATTACGCAATCTCGGTATTTTTATTTATTTATTCTTTCTCTCAATACATGCATATATATATAAATTGATCAACAACGCCCCACTAGGTATTACAAACCTGTTCTGGGGCTGCTGTTAGGTATATTACAATATCGCCAATTTGAATAAATACAACAATATAATTTACATATCATAAATACATAATACATAATAACAACATAATTTAAAAGTGCAACATAATTTAAAAAAATAAAAAACCACATAATTATTTAAAAACATCAAAAGATCTACATTATGAACTCACACAAAAAATTAAAAAAATCAAATATAATAAATATAGTAAGACATATGTACCTATATAGTAGGGGTCGGAGGCTATGGGTGAATACTCTCCTCTGCATAGTGTCTGCCTTTTACTAATAGCCATTCCTTTATTTTAGTTTTAAAGGAATGACTATTTTTTGTCTCTTTGATTCCTTTATCGAGTTTGTTGAAAATTCTAGGAGCAATGACTCTAAAACGTCTCTGTCCAAACGAGGTTTTCGTTATAGGCACAAAGAAGTTAAGATCATTTGCTTGCCTAGTGAATCGCGTTTGTTGGCTTCTACTATGCAGAATTATATTTTTTTGGAAATGAACCAATGCGGCTTTTAGAAACAGCTGTCTCGGATCAAGGATAGGAAAGATCCTAAACAAATCGTCTGAAGGGAACGTTCTATTTCTTCTGTTAATAATGCGCATAATACATTTTTGAGCTTTGTTGAGCGGACTCATGACTGTCTTGACACATCCACCCCATCCCATAATTCCATACGACAAAACAGACTGGGTGAGAGCATAATACACGGATTTTAAGGTTGAAATATCAAGAATATTTCTCAATGTTTTGTATACGTGTCCCAGTCTTCTTATCCTATTGGATAGATCGTCTATGTGGTTTTGGAAAGAGATTTTGTTATCTATTAAGATCCCTAAATATTTTACTACATTTGTTTTTTCAATGTAAACACAGTTACATTGACCTAGTAGTGCATTACACTTATGCAATTGGAGAATATATTGGGGGCTAGCTTTAGGTTGGCCAGCTTCAGTTGCACTAAAATCGGTGAGTATCGGTGAGTTAAATAAGTAATTCGTGGAATGTTCATTAAAATATTAACGCTTTTTCGGAATTGAACCAATTATAACTCTATGTATAATATAATCTTAGCGTCCACATGGGCACAACGTACGGATCGGATTTGTGTCCTAGCTACGGCGTCGGTATTGCGGACGATCCGATGCGCGCGCGTGAATTATTATAATATGAAGAATACTAAAATCCGTCTGATTTGCCGCTTCCGATCCATAGGTACGCTGCGCCTATGTGGACGCTAACCCATAATGTGACCGGATGTAAAGATTTTCATAAATTAATAATTAGACTTTGATTTCTATTTATACACTACGTCTAAACGTTTAGAACTGTATGGAAAGGTACATAGGATAAACATAGTCTTTTTTTCTCAATTATTTGTATCGAGCTTAAAATTTCAGTCAAGTGAATGGGGATGGCACATGTGGTTACGTTCAGTAGATCGAATAGACAGCCCATGATTTGACAGAATAAAGACATATTGGTATTGAGGTAAATGGGGATTATAAAAAATAATGTTACACATAAGTTATAGAGCATTGGAAGTAGAGAAATATTACATCGATGTCATATCTTTGGTCTGCAAAGTATATTTCTACGAGTATAGAAACTAGTAAAAAGTTTTAACAAATGCAATGAAATTCTTCCAAAGCTCATTTTCATTTCGTCCTTTGTTCAAAAAACAAACTCGTATTGTATAACAATGGATGTTTCGCCTGTGATGGTTATTTCTAACAATCGATTTTGTTAATTAGAGGAAAAATAACAAGAATATGATGGGGCGATTGGCCCCGTTTGATTACATAATTAATTAAAGAGCATAAAATTAACGATCATTATTTGTTACATATGTACATTGTTTGTCTGCCTAATGATAAACCACTCCACGCCCCTGCTTACTTTTTTGTTCGAAGGTTGTTTATCTCTGTATAATATCTAGGGTTACCCAAAAAAATAACGGCGTGAATCAGTATGCACTCTTAACATGTTGAAGTTGAAAAATAGATGCAAAATATTTTTCAATAGCAATATATTTTCTTTTTCTTCTCAACTCATGAATCTGTCAATATATGTTCGTCTATCATGTATACACACACATGCACACTGCACACCCACTCACACACACACACACATACACTCCCACACACTCACACTCTTTCTAGATATCTCTTTCACACGCTCATACATATTGTTACTCTTCTTTCATGCGTGCACCCATACTAATTCACACTTTTTTATTGTCTTATTTTGATATTTGGTATAGTACGTAAGAGGTACATGTTATATTTATATTTTTATTTAATTTTTTTTAATTTTATTTACATATTTCAATACACTAAATTTCATAAAAGTATACATAGTAAAAATATTGAAATTTTACTATCTCACTAGGCTGAACGCCTGTTCTGAGGTAGTACTCTTAAAGCATTTATACAAAGGTTAAATATTGAGGGTATATTATTAAGATTACATAACTAAGAAAATGTTTTTATACTGGATTTGTAAGATAATTTAGTTGTTCAATGTATTAACTTTAAATAATTGTATGCATGTACTGTGTGCTGTCCTTTGTAAAGTAAAATAAAATGACCTAAAACTTATAAGATATAATATCAGTAATTTTTCATCAAACTCTCAACCAAAGTGTTACGCTTTTCTCATACTATTTTCTTGATTTCCATAAAAACTGGTTCAGGGTCAATCATTCCACATCGTAAAAAATATAGAATTTTTTTCACAATTGCGTGTTTTTTCCGAAATTCCCATTTCACATTTGTTAGGTAAGCGTTACACGATAAAATCTACAAGATGTAGGATAACGTTTTGTTTTTATTAGTAAACTCATTTTTACCTTTTTTATCAACCTTCAACTGTGGAGCGAATATATATACATACGTACCATCACGCCATGTCCCTCACGGGGCAGGCAGAGAGAACCGAACTCCACATTTTTCTATCTTGGACACATTCATCGCCTCGTCAACATACATGCATCATCTCATACATGTTCCTGTGTTATTCACGCTTCTAACATTTCTGTCTTTCAGAATATCGTTCACATGGTCATGCCATCCCCTACTTGGGAGGCCCCTACCTCTCATTCCAATATACATTATTACAAAAGAACAATATCTGCTAACGGCTGAAGTTAGCCACGTAATATGTTATTAAATAATGCGTGAAGGTTTCCTTATGTGATGAGTCTCGAAAATTAAACGATTTACTTAAATATTTTTTCACTCTATTAGATAATTTCTTTGAAACCATTCTAGTTATATTTCTTACTTATTTACAAGGATTAAATGAGAATTACGTGTTTGTGTATATTTGAAATAAGTCGAGATGTGTGGTGTGAAGTTTGTGTGTACATCTAATATTTAAGTAGTTTTTCTTTGTTTATATTATTTTCATATCATTTAAAGAATCTGCGGCGGATAATTTGTGGTAGTTAATATCAACATTTTTTTATATAATCTACTATTTAGCATATAAAAAGTGGTAAATAGAAAATTATTCAAGTCAAAAATATAACAGTTTCGTCAAGATATCAATGTTGAATCAAAATAAATCAGACTTCAAATCATACATTTTACAATTATTCAGTAAATAGTACCTATACCTAAATTTATTACCTACTTTCATCATAATTTGTCTCGCTTACACTTACACTTTCACCCTTTTGTTTTAATTTATTATTATTTTTTCTGTAACAATTTTTTATAATTTTTTTTTCACCCTAATTTTTTTTTACTATTTTTTCTGTAAAAATATGTTTAAATATATATTACCTACTATATGTGAAAACATTTAATTGAGATGCAATGTATCATCCATATTTATTATAACTAATGTATATTCTTTTACCATTGTATCTTGTATGTTTTCCGAAATAAATAAAAAATAAATAAATAAATAATAAAATAAATAAAAATGTTAACTACTTATAATTTTCACATTTTTTTTATTTTAAAATCATCCAGAAATGTTTAATATTTACGAACAATAAAAGGTTTCAGTCAAAACTTTTGATCTTATTTTGGTCTTAAAAATGTCAACACGTGTATTACGTGCTTTGAAACTAATCTCGCGATATGATCTTGGTCAAATATTCTATTTAAAACATATGGTTCAAGGCAACAAATAATTGTTATTTTCTTTGTTGCAACAATAATATTTGAGCGTGCCTTTATTTACACTTATACACCCTCTGTTTTTTTCTGTATATAATTTCAATTAAGTAGGTTAATATCTTCACGTGTTTAATACACATTATATACAAATTTCGATATTTTTCCCTCGCGTATTAATATTTCTTTGACCTTTTGACTAACATTCAAATTTGTCCCACCAACTAAACTAATCTTTGAACTTGACATAAACATTTTTTGGTAATGAATGTTTAAATTTTATTTTATAAAACGTAATGAATATGTGTGTGTTATTATGAAATCGTAGTTTTTATACTTCATTTCAATGATTTTTCAATATTTGTATTACATTTCATCTTATATTTGATAAGGCAAATAAAATAAATATCAAAATATTAATTTGTAAAATTACTGATATAGACAAGAAGTTTGCGGAATGACATTTTTAATCTGACAGAGCGAGACAGGGATACTTCGATTCTCTCTATATAATATATTTAAAAAATATATATCGCATCGTTTTCCACACAAAGTATTGTGTACCTAACCGATAAAATATTTCGTCCTGTACAGAATGTTTTATCAGTTGCCAAGCTACGGGAAAAACAGATTATGTAAATGTTAAAATGTTTGAACATGATGTATGAAAACGTTTTTTGCAGTTAATTTTGCCATACCAACAAAGACCTCCCCCCCATTCCCTATCGCATAATACTCATACGCGCATACTTTTTACTTTAAATAAATACCCCGCTTAATTGACAGCCCTGTTAAAATAACACCTTCCCCAATTAACACTTCCGGTTACGCCCGACGTTTGACGCGCATTTATATGCATAGGTATTATTAGGTACTGCTTATTTTGTTTAGGAATATGTAATATGTTCAAACTCCATTTATTCATACAACATAGATATTTAATATATTACATTGGCATAGACATTGGTTGTCTGATGAACATTTATATGGCGTGATAAACATTTTGTTTCTTGCTATGTTTAAAAATAGAATGTATCGAAAAATAGAAAAATATGTTTAGAAGTCCATAAAATAACTCCTAATATAACTATCAATAAAGACTTATGATATCCTATAACTTGTCGCTCTATCACCAATACAATTAATGTCCCCATGTTGCAAACCACACACGGTCAAAGTCATTTCAAATATTAAGCCATCTATAATTACACAATTGTCTACCAACTTCTATCACAAAATAAGTCACGAAAATACAAAAAAAATAATACATAAAATCATGGATAGTGTGATGACTCTATTTGATTCGATTAATTATTTGTTTTCTTATATGGTGCATATAGTCTATTATTGTTTGAGGTATTCGAGTCGTCTTCTTCATCATTTTTCTGATTAAAATTTCTATTTCGTTATGTAAGACGATTATAAAATACAATGGGATAGTTATTTGATTTGAAAATCGCCTTCCAAGGGGAGGAATGTGATGACTTTATAATTTTAATATGCACATATGTGTATATATATTATTATTATTAAAGTATGATAAATATAGGTATTTGATAATATTAAATTGGAATTGTACACTTTATGGGAGTTCTTTGTTGAAGTCGGTGAAGAATATTATAATATCTACTTACTAAACTAATATGGAATATATTTTGGTGTCATTGTTGGTAGCTTTGAACTATTCGTTAAGTTTGTTGATGCAAGTCCAAGGTACATGTGGGGATTGTATTAGTGTACCTATCTGGAATCGGAGGGGAGAGAAATTTGTCTTTAAGTATGTTGATTAGTGGGTGGCGGGGACACTTACTGGCAGATCTTGGTGAATGACGGGGGTACGTGCGAAGCTCCTGGAATTCATTTTTTGGTCTTTGTTTTGAATCCAGTAATATAGTATTCATTAATAATTAGCTCGTTTAAAAATAAATTAAATTAATTCTCATTTAATAATCAGTGCTTATTTGTGGAACGAGGATGAACATCATTGGACCCTAAATCATATTTATTCTTTTTTCTCTTTATTTTTTCTTTATCTTAAAAATTACAAAATTTCGGTCCATAAATATTTAAACGAAATAGTGATATTTTGGAAGGCGCTATACTACCAGAGCTGCGCAGGAGATCGATGAGTCTTTTTTTTTATTATTTACTAACAATTTAATTATTTTCTTTTGACGTAATAAGATGAGAATACATGAAAGATTTAATGTAAATTGGAAAATATAATCATTTTTAAACTATTTTGAATTTTCTTTCAAGTACAATTTGAATAAACATAATCTTATTTTAAACATTATAACCTATTTGAAATTTTTCTATATTTTATTAATTTTATATTTGAAGTATTGTGTTTTTATAACTGACAGAGTGAAATGAAGTAAACTTGTATAATCCTAATTCCATAAAAATTGTGTGCATGTAGAATTTAGTGATTCATAAATTATTTCTTTATTTAAATTACTAATAGCATTATAATACTAACAAAACTCAATAACTCCTTTCCTATAAATGCATGTTAAATTGATAAGTTATCCTATCTCGTAGAAAATTAATAAGTATTATTTCCTGTCCTTAATACCAGTATTTTATTTATCGACTATCGTGGTAAAATACTTCACTAATCTAATATAATACTAATCTAATTTACCAAGTCCTTCTACCTTTGATGTCTCAAAAGACATAACCAACTGACCATTGGTTCCTTTCTTCGAATTACTTCATATATCGTTTATTTATTTGTTTATTTGTCATATAGATAAATAAATGAATAAATGAACACTAGAGTTGTGGGGTTATCGATATTTCAAAGGGTCGAAATGTCCCTATCGCAGCTGAAGTATGTTGGAGATATATATATTATATATCAATATATAGTAATGCATGATGTCACAGGTAGTCTAATTAATCCTTGTTAATGCACTCGGACCTGGAAGTAATTTGAAATGGTTGACCAGGATGGAAACGAGCGGGTATAGGTGCTCGATTCAAACTGCATGAAGCATGATAAATTAGCATGATCTTCTTGAAAATCTGAATTTCCCTAACCTTAAAATGTCAGATGAAGTATGAAAATCGAGTGAAAAACACAAAACTTTATTAGCTCATTTTGTAGAAGCCTTAAAATGTCACTTAGACATCGCTAATGGAAATCAAAGTATCACCCTATGTGTCTTGAAATAACCATTTTATCTAAAGTAAACAAAATATTCATGTTTCAATCTGTTACTGTAGAAGGAAAATTCGTGTCCTGAAAATTAACATTATAAAGATATATTGGACATCTAACAAAATTTGATATAAAACTATTTACGTCACACTCATGGAAATATCGTCGATTGCATATAAATGTTGCCTTTTGTTATATAATGTATTTTGGTATTGTTTTGATATGTTTTCATTACAGCAGGATATACGAAAAGGTAGGAAAACTGAATTTCGTTATTTACTAACCTCCATGAGTGTGAAAAAGCGTTAATAAGCATATATCGTGTTTTCTATTGAATTTTATTTATGTTTTTTTATGAGAATCAAATGAATTTGTTTTATGATAATTTTTCGTCATCCTATTTATTCTGTAGGTATATTAATATACTTATATCGATCAAATTGAATAACAATTAAGTTACATAATTTGGGTTGAGAATCGAAGTTTTATCATTACATTATACGAATTTAATAATCCTGTAGTTATAATTTTGTATGTAAATATTAACTATCTTTCAACAGTCGTGGAGTCTGTTGATTTATTAATTATTAATATAATATATATAAATTTTATTATAAATATTCGTCTGTTTATAACTCGTAAATAAAACACAACGTAGAGGGTCCTTTTTAACGTGAATAATAACAATAATTACTAGACGATCATTGGCCAAAATCCGTTGAAAAACATATAAAATTAGCGAAATAAGATAGAAGAATACGATGTTCTTTCATGATAGAATCATTCAATAATGAATATTCAAATAGATGTAATAAATTCTAGATTTACCTTACAGGTAGAGGATAAACTAGTTAGGGAAATTAGCTATAGTACTAGGAAATAGACGTTAGATTTTAATAGGTAGTTTAGCTAGCTAGTTTAGGAGGTTATGGATCCACAGAAAAATAGTTTAGGACGATATTTAGTTCAGGTTAGGGTGGAGCCCATCACATAATTTGGTGTCCGTGACCAATATCAGTATTTATTACCTAAATATTGACTGGGATTACTACGGAAGCATTAGAATTAGTTGTCTAGAGAAAGTGTGGTATTATGTCCTCTTTGTCTACCTTGCGAGGAGACGGAATCGTTCGTTTCATTCATGCCATCACAGCAGAATCACGAATCTTGTATAGAGAAAATAGGGAAAAGTGTGGTGTTCTCTCCTCTTTGCCTACCTCGCGAAGGGACGGAATCGTTCGTTTCATTCATGCCATCACAGCAGAATCACGAATCTTGTATAGAGAAAATAGGGAAAAGTGTGGTGTTCTCTCCTCTTTGCCTACCTCGCGAAGGGACGGAATCGTTCGTTTCATTCATGCCATCACAGCAGAATCACGAATCTTGAATAGAAAAAAAAAAAATAGAAAAGTGTGGTATTGTGTCCACTTTGCCTACCTCGTGAAGATGCGAAATCATTCATTTCATTCTTACCATCACGGCAGGATCTTAAATCTCGTATAGGGAAAAGTGTGGTGTTCTCTCCTCTTTGCTTGCCTCGTGAAGGTACGAAATCATTCGTTTCATTCATACCATCACGGTGGAATCATTAAATTCTCGTCTAGGAGAAAGTGTGGTGTTCTATCCTCTTTGCCTAACTCGCAATAGTATGAAGTTATCAGAATTTGATAGATAGCTGAAATCTCTGGGGGGAGAATTGTTTTGGCATAAGTGTAGAAAGAGGTAGAGAATCGTTTATTTACTCGTGTATTTATCTATAAATAATATGTAAATTAAATAATTATTTATTTGAGGGATTGTATAATTGTTAATCTAGGAAAATTATAATCTACATATATAAAGTAGTTGGGAACAGAAAAGAAAATTATCTAGTTGAACGTATATTTTCGTAGATCGAAGTCATTGGCGCATGTAAATATAAGTTTCAGGTAGGATTGGTTGTGTCCACTGTATATTAGATTTTGGTTATTTTATTGAGTAAAATATTATCTATAGTTTAATTTAAAATTGAAACTATTTAATAATGAACAGTGTTAGGAGCGGTAATCTTATTAATTTTAAACACTTAATAGATTATTGAATAGGTTAATTAATGGATGGATAAATAAAATGAATAAGTAACGGAGACTATAATGATGTCATTATTGATGGTCCTGGGTTCGGTTCCCAGCGGAGGAGAGATTTATTTGAATTCATTTCTCACGCAAATATTGCTTCTCTGGGCTGGAGGCGCTGGTTGGTTGGAAGAAGTTGCTAACTCACCACTTGCGCGGGGTGCGAGGAAGTGTTTATTATTATTATTATTATTATTATTTATTGAACTAAAGTTGTCTGATATGCTTGATAGAGGAGTGTGGAGTTCGGTTCTCTATACCTAATGAAAAGTGTGGGGCTTTGTTTGTTTGTCTCGCACAATTACGATTGTGGGGAGAGATAAATATAATTATTTAATCATGTACATTGATGAGAATTAGGAAATAATTTATCATAAATAATATGTTTGAGTTATCTTGATATTAATATTGGTACCTAAATTTGTGTTATAAATATTACCATACTAAGAATAACGAATTTAGACTAGTGATCAGAGTCATTACGTGAAAGATAATTTCTTCCAGGACATTTCATTCATATTTTGGAGATATGATTTAAGATTTGCTGGTAAAATTGAAGCTTAATTTTGTATAAATTAGTTTTGAGATTTTATGACAGAGAGAGTTATATTAACTTTGTAGATACATTAGAATACAGAGTTGAATCGTTATTTTTTTTATTTTTTTATTAGATACGATTTGGTTTTGAAAATACCTATTTAATTTATAAATGCGGCTGGCTTAAAATTCGATGTGTTTAGTTGTTTGTTTGTCATTTTGATCTTTGTAACATATTATTAATTATTAATATATTAATTATCAGTGATAATCCATAGTTGGACTGTTGTGATTCAATTAAATTGATGATAAAAGTATTAGATTAGAATTAATTTCCGGTTTTGTTGAAAAAAAAAAATGATTTGACACGTGTCTTATAATGAATTGTATTTGCCAAACTTATAAATGCACTTTTTTTAAATTACACCATTACGATAGGTATTTAGATGTTTAATTTGGGGTCTTTTAAAAATATTTTGTTTTGGTAAGAGCTGCATTTTACGACGTCGTCCAATTTAAAGTCCTTATTAGACACACATAATATCTAATGTTTTAAATGCTGGGGTTGTTTATTTCAGTCTCAAAGCTCTGTAGTACTTATTACGAAATATTTTATGAGAGTGTGTTTTGGTACCTAATAGCTTTAGTGAGATCATAAAATAAACGGGAATGGTATGATATACTTATATATTGGTTGCCTAAGGAGAAAAATGAATAAACGAATAAAGGGTGCTTATTGAAGTGTTTGTTTCTTTTAATGTCAGTCCGATGTTTTAAGGATGTACTATACATTCTTCGTTAGAACCATGTTTCAGAGGGGATATATTGTATTGTTGATAACTGCATTTTTTGTTTGTCAGCTTAAATAAACAATATTTTATGTTGGGGCAATGAACTTAGAACAAGAAGGTATTTAAAATCATTATGTATAGGGCTTATTGTACCTACATGTAATGCGTTTGGTAATAAATAATATTATTAGTTACCTACATACCCGATGGGAACGAGAATGATATATTTATTTTTGAAAGGGGTTATTGTTTTCTTTTATGTCTAGGAGAATAATATACATATATGTATATTTTTTATCGTTTACCATTAAGAAACGCATAACATATGCATTTAATGAATCAATGTTTTAAGTTTTATGAGTACCAATGTTTCTGTTTTGAATAAAGATATATGTAAACAATGCATGGACTTGTTATATATTACAAACTGAAATTCGTCGTTTGTGGGAGTGCATTGATTTATGGCTCAACACGCATAGAAAAATATTATTATGAAAGAAAAGGAGTACATACTTTGTCTTTAACTTTGAATAAATTAGGTATATTTGTTTTAAATGGTACCTACTTAAATGGTCTTATTCAAATACAAACATTCGGGACTGTTGTATGGTATCATGGGTTCATTTTATTTAGTTCATCGGGAAAAAGAAGAAATTGATGTTACTTATATGTAGACATTGTATTTCTAATACAATTTTTTTTTATTTTTTTTATTGGTATAACGATTGACAGTGTTTCAGAATTGCGATAATTGAGTAATAATAATACAATTTGGCGTGATATTGTTATAAATTAGTTTTGCTAAATTCATCGTTTGATTATTTATTGATTCATTTGGTTGGCTGTTAAACTATTAATGTTTTTGCACTCTTATCTCACCTTTTCTTCTTTTGACGCTTTCTAGTACAAATAACTTGAATATTGGCGAAATATTTTTTTCGATCAATAGTTTTGTTAACCAATCATTGGAATTTGGAGTCGGTATAAAGGATTTATTTAACATTTTCAAATGCGCAGTAATGATAAATACACTTACATTGTAGGGGAGGAAATATAGCAATGATTGCTTTCTTTCTATTTATCTTTTCTTTCATCCGATTAGAGATAATCTTTGAAGATGGGACGCTTGGAGTATGTGAGGTATTATAATTGACTATAGTTGGGACGTCAAATATTTTATTGAGTGTTTGCAACCCTCTTCGATTTCTTTTCCTGATTTTTTTTGTTGATCCACTGGTCATAATACTATTGATATTTAGGTATACTAATTTATATTAAAAAGATAATAATTTATTTAGATGACATTTAATAGAGTTAGTCAGTTTTGTTAGAAAATTATGAAAAATATTAAATTAGATAGGCATTCCATACATTGGACATATTTATTGGGTTCTATGTAACATGTAAAGTTGACCAAATTTATATGATAATTATGATTTCAGAAATTTGAGGTCGTTTAGGTAAATATTTTCCGGAGAAAAGAAAAAAGAATTTGAAAATTGTTGTTTTTTTTCTCAATGTGGCATAAATTCTTTTCATTATCGTAAACATTAATTTGTTTATTTGGACGAGGGGATCGTTATGTTTCGTTATTCCTCCATTGGTTAGGTATTTTTTTGAATAGTTTATTTATTTAGGTAAAATAAACAGGCTTAACCTACAATTATTTTACACGATTAATCTTAATAAAGTAATTACATCGCTGTGTATAACATTTCAAATTGTAAAGTGCAAAAATTAAATTGAAGCATTCGAGAATGACCTACTGGTCATTCGCTTGTTTGAAAAAGAAAAAAAAAGGGTAGATTGTACAATCTCCCCAAGTTAGGGCAAGAAAATATATTTTCAAATTCGTTTAATTTTGGGAAAATATCTACAAGATATCTGGTCAACGATATGATTTTGGAATCGCGAGTGATTCGGGGGAGTGCGAAAAATAGCTTATATTGGTTTTGTATGACTTAAGATAAAGGGTTCCGAGATCTTGTATGCATTTTTTTTTCTTTTCTATCAAAATTCGGTGAACGCGGTATATTGGTGGCAGCTTGTATGCGATTGTTGACATAGCATAGTAGAATTGAGTCAGCCATTCTTCTTCTTTCCCTCAGGGATTTTATAAAAGTTCATTTTTCTCGTATGTAACTAGATTTGATTTCTTTGAGTAATAAGCCAGAATCATGAAGATTTTTTTTTATTCTCTCAATTCTCACACTTCGTAATTCGGTGACAAAAAGACCGAATTATATTCGAGAGCAGAAACTATGAGACTTTTGTATAAATTCAATGCTACTGTTTGGTCCGAAAGGTCTTTTGTCTGCCAGCATATAAACCCTTGTAGTTTGGAAGTTTTTTTTTTATTTTATTTCATCTATATGCGTGTCATATTTAATTTTAATATCGAATAGGACGATTAAATCTCTCACATTATCACATCTTGGTAAATAATAATTGTTTATGTTGTGTTGGAAAGATATTTTAGATTTATTATTTGTGAAGGGAAAATATTGACACTTGCTGTCGTTAAAATAAGGGTCATTTAGTTTACACTAATTATGTGTATAGGGAGGCGAGGTCTTTGTGCAGTAGATTACAGTCTGTGATAGCTTCTACTTTACTGTACAGTATTAGATCGTCGGTAAAAAAGAAAAAAAAAAAAGAACACAGATTCAGATTATTTAGTTCAGAGTAGTGATTTAAAATGTTTATTTATATAATGGCTTCATTTTTACGAGTTGTGTTATATGTACGAATACCTACCAGCGTTGCATTCTTTGTTTATATATGAAACATACGCGCGGGATTTGTACGTTGGGTCGACACGCATGGATACTACTTAGATTGAAATGATTTATTGCTTACGAGCGGTAACAGGAATAGGGTGACCAAAATATTTTTATCGAACGGTACATTCTTCGTCTGAAACGGTAGGGTGACCGCATTAATTTTTTAAAATAGATAAAGGATGGAATTTCTAATGGTTTCTTCACTATTATCCATACATTTCAAAGTTTAGATATTGATATCAAGGCTTATAGTTGGAGGGGAGAGGTTTTATATTGAATTTGTTTTATATTTACCAAATTCGTTGAAGGGACAAATACAGTAAAGGTCGGGGGGGAGAAGGAGTATTGTTGTTTGTTCTTCTTAGTCGACAATAATTTTCAGGATGGATGAATGGATTAACAACCGGAGGGGAGGAAATCTTAAATTTATAATAGAAATATGTATTAAATTATTTAGATTAGAACAACGCGTCGAATTACTACTTATGAATTTCGGTTGACTATTTAGTTTCTTCTGTGTGAAGTTCCACAATTTTCCTAATAAAATTACGTAACTTCAGGGGGGAGAATGTGATGACTCTATTTGATTCGATTAATTATTTGTTTTCTTATATGGTGCATATAGTCTATTATTGTTTGAGGTATTCGAGTCGTCTTCTTCATCATTTTTCTGATTAAAATTTCTATTTCGTTATGTAAGACGATTATAAAATACAATGGGATAGTTATTTGATTTGAAAATCGCCTTCCAAGGGGAGGAATGTGATGACTTTATAATTTTAATATGCACATATGTGTATATATATTATTATTATTAAAGTATGATAAATATAGGTATTTGATAATATTAAATTGGAATTGTACACTTTATGGGAGTTCTTTGTTGAAGTCGGTGAAGAATATTATAATATCTACTTACTAAACTAATATGGAATATATTTTGGTGTCATTGTTGGTAGCTTTGAACTATTCGTTAAGTTTGTTGATGCAAGTCCAAGGTACATGTGGGGATTGTATTAGTGTACCTATCTGGAATCGGAGGGGAGAGAAATTTGTCTTTAAGTATGTTGATTAGTGGGTGGCGGGGACACTTACTGGCAGATCTTGGTGAATGACGGGGGTACGTGCGAAGCTCCTGGAATTCATTTTTTGGTCTTTGTTTTGAATCCAGTAATATAGTATTCATTAATAATTAGCTCGTTTAAAAATAAATTAAATTAATTCTCATTTAATAATCAGTGCTTATTTGTGGAACGAGGATGAACATCATTGGACCCTAAATCATATTTATTCTTTTTTCTCTTTATTTTTTCTTTATCTTAAAAATTACAAAATTTCGGTCCATAAATATTTAAACGAAATAGTGATATTTTGGAAGGCGCTATACTACCAGAGCTGCGCAGGAGATCGATGAGTCTTTTTTTTTATTATTTACTAACAATTTAATTATTTTCTTTTGACGTAATAAGATGAGAATACATGAAAGATTTAATGTAAATTGGAAAATATAATCATTTTTAAACTATTTTGAATTTTCTTTCAAGTACAATTTGAATAAACATAATCTTATTTTAAACATTATAACCTATTTGAAATTTTTCTATATTTTATTAATTTTATATTTGAAGTATTGTGTTTTTATAACTGACAGAGTGAAATGAAGTAAACTTGTATAATCCTAATTCCATAAAAATTGTGTGCATGTAGAATTTAGTGATTCATAAATTATTTCTTTATTTAAATTACTAATAGCATTATAATACTAACAAAACTCAATAACTCCTTTCCTATAAATGCATGTTAAATTGATAAGTTATCCTATCTCGTAGAAAATTAATAAGTATTATTTCCTGTCCTTAATACCAGTATTTTATTTATCGACTATCGTGGTAAAATACTTCACTAATCTAATATAATACTAATCTAATTTACCAAGTCCTTCTACCTTTGATGTCTCAAAAGACATAACCAACTGACCATTGGTTCCTTTCTTCGAATTACTTCATATATCGTTTATTTATTTGTTTATTTGTCATATAGATAAATAAATGAATAAATGAACACTAGAGTTGTGGGGTTATCGATATTTCAAAGGGTCGAAATGTCCCTATCGCAGCTGAAGTATGTTGGAGATATATATATTATATATCAATATATAGTAATGCATGATGTCACAGGTAGTCTAATTAATCCTTGTTAATGCACTCGGACCTGGAAGTAATTTGAAATGGTTGACCAGGATGGAAACGAGCGGGTATAGGTGCTCGATTCAAACTGCATGAAGCATGATAAATTAGCATGATCTTCTTGAAAATCTGAATTTCCCTAACCTTAAAATGTCAGATGAAGTATGAAAATCGAGTGAAAAACACAAAACTTTATTAGCTCATTTTGTAGAAGCCTTAAAATGTCACTTAGACATCGCTAATGGAAATCAAAGTATCACCCTATGTGTCTTGAAATAACCATTTTATCTAAAGTAAACAAAATATTCATGTTTCAATCTGTTACTGTAGAAGGAAAATTCGTGTCCTGAAAATTAACATTATAAAGATATATTGGACATCTAACAAAATTTGATATAAAACTATTTACGTCACACTCATGGAAATATCGTCGATTGCATATAAATGTTGCCTTTTGTTATATAATGTATTTTGGTATTGTTTTGATATGTTTTCATTACAGCAGGATATACGAAAAGGTAGGAAAACTGAATTTCGTTATTTACTAACCTCCATGAGTGTGAAAAAGCGTTAATAAGCATATATCGTGTTTTCTATTGAATTTTATTTATGTTTTTTTATGAGAATCAAATGAATTTGTTTTATGATAATTTTTCGTCATCCTATTTATTCTGTAGGTATATTAATATACTTATATCGATCAAATTGAATAACAATTAAGTTACATAATTTGGGTTGAGAATCGAAGTTTTATCATTACATTATACGAATTTAATAATCCTGTAGTTATAATTTTGTATGTAAATATTAACTATCTTTCAACAGTCGTGGAGTCTGTTGATTTATTAATTATTAATATAATATATATAAATTTTATTATAAATATTCGTCTGTTTATAACTCGTAAATAAAACACAACGTAGAGGGTCCTTTTTAACGTGAATAATAACAATAATTACTAGACGATCATTGGCCAAAATCCGTTGAAAAACATATAAAATTAGCGAAATAAGATAGAAGAATACGATGTTCTTTCATGATAGAATCATTCAATAATGAATATTCAAATAGATGTAATAAATTCTAGATTTACCTTACAGGTAGAGGATAAACTAGTTAGGGAAATTAGCTATAGTACTAGGAAATAGACGTTAGATTTTAATAGGTAGTTTAGCTAGCTAGTTTAGGAGGTTATGGATCCACAGAAAAATAGTTTAGGACGATATTTAGTTCAGGTTAGGGTGGAGCCCATCACAATAGGTATAATATAACATCGGTTCGGAACATATAAATAACACTATAACGTCAAATCAAACATAATGAACTCCTACATTTATTACAATAACAAATTGCTATATTATTTAATCTAAGAATACACTAAATATACACTATGTACTATTAATTTATACCACGCAAATGATCAAATGTACACCTCGGCACAGGACTTCCAAGTTAGCTGTTATTTGCACTTACCAGTAATACGCACACACAAATATTCACACATTTATTTAAATCAGTCAATATTTTTTTTATGTCAAGTTGTAATACAGGGTAATACAATTCCGAAACTTTTCACATGACTCATAAAAGACTCGTGTCACTCATGACTCGTGTCGGCCTTCGTGGCTCAGTAGCTAAATGTTCCGGGCTCGAATCCCGGTGATGATAGTTTATAATTGTGTTTTCAGTCTGGATCTGTCTCCAGATCTCCAGACTTGATATGTGCGTCTCAAGTCTCCGGCATTGGGAGCGTGTTGAACTAATATTTGACATAGTACCTGTAAGTTGCCCGAGAAGCTATACAAAATAAGACCTCTTGGGCTGGTTTACATTAGATTTCTTAAGAAATTTTAAGCATTCCTGTTCCAATTGAACAAAACTCTATTCTAAAGATCCGATTTCTAAGTCATTTTTGCACCAAAGATTTCTCATCGTATTTTGACAGAAGGTACCTACACGAATGACATTTTGTTACTAAAATTTTACGAAAGAATCGCTTCGGATCACTAAAACAAACGTATACATTTTGAAATGTACGTTTGACAAAACTGATCATGTTTATCTGCAATACAACAGGTTTTAGCGTAAATAGCCAATATTATTCAGCTCTTGTTCGTGCATTGTGTCACATAGCCACTCACTAAATCGATTCAATTAAATTATTATCAATGAATTAATAATATTAATTCATATTTATTGTTCGCCGTCCACCGATTAAGGACATCTCGCTTATAAGGGGGAGATTGACAGATCCGATGCGTGCGTGTTTAGCCGGAAATACAAGATGCACAATGACAAACTCGGCATTTTACACAAGCGTAAATTTAAACCACTTTGCAAAAAGCAACCGCAAATAAACGCGTGACCGTTGAATATAATATAACTACTCAAACTCTATATTTTTTAATCAAGTTCAAGAGCAGTTCAGTTCGCTCAAAGTAAAAATAGCAATTCGCCACACGCAATACTTTTGCAACAATTATTATACTCGTAATTGATCGATTGTTCGTGCGTTTACGAATTATCGTATTTCGATCTAACTATTCTTATCGCTATTTAAGTTGTACTACTTTTAAAGTACTGTTCTTCGTATTCCAAGAGTTTCCTTATATTTTCAATTTCTTTTTTTTAAACAAAACAATTACATCGATTAAAATGGTTGTAAACATATTTGAATCATAATGGTTGTAAACAAGCTACAAACAACAAAACACTTATTATAAAACAAAATAAAAACTTGAGTATGGCAGAAGCAGATAAAACAGTATTAATGCGGTAAAAATTAGATCAGTATGTGATTTAAAACGATATTTGAAGACTAATATGTAAAACAGAGAATGAAAAATACTACCTTGAAATAGTTCAGCCACACTGAAAAAATGAACGAGGTGGGATAACAAATCTAAAGAAGAAAATATTACAGAAGCAAGAATATCGGAAGAGCATTTTTTGAAAGTGTACGGAGGTAAAAGAGGCGATGGTTGTTTGCCAGGATTGGAATGTTCAACGTTCGGTTCTCTCTGCCTACTCTTTCAAGAACAAAGAAAATATTTCCGTCTTGTATTTTTTTTTTTTTAATAATTTACGAAATTCAGACGAACGTGGGTTTCAGAAATACGGTTAATTTTTTGTTTGATGTCAACCAATGATTTAATCGGATTCAATTTTTATAAGATAATAATAAATTATTTTCACTGTGTTCGTTTTAATCAAAACTATCACCAGAAGAAGCGAACGTTTTTCGAAACTAGTTGTGATGAAGAACAGAGTGGAAAAAAGATATATTATGTTATTGTTTTATTTTCTTTAATCGGTTTCATGTTGTATTCCCTTAAAATTGACTACAACTCTACTTTCCTGGTCATTTTCCACGTGCATATGGAAAATTCATATTCCTGATGTGACTTTAGCATCAATTATTTTTTTTTTCTGCTCCCTTTCCCATACCATAACGCCTTTCCCCTATTTAGGTTAAGCAGAGAGAGCCGAACTTCAGACGTATCTCTCTTCGTTCACGTACATTAATTGTTCCATACACACTCTTCTATTATTCTTTATTTTTCATAATTTAAGATCCCATTTATATAATATATGGTCGTGCTATTTTTTCTTGTATACTTAATTTGTCAAGCGACCATCTCTCGTTCTTTCCATGTGGAAAACCATCTAAAAGAACCTTTTGACAAAGTGAAATGTTACTGTCTGATTCGCTCGACTCAGTGCGGCTGCAGTGACCCTTTGCATATAAATTAGTTGTCGACATTTTTTCACATTGCTTTGCATAATTTTTGTTAATATGTATATATTTACATATTATTATTTTGTTTTAACATTTTACTCACGATTTCAATGAAAAGACTCTTGCGTAACACTATTCCGGTGTTTGGCGATGTTATGTTGTTTTTTTTTGTTTACATACATCTATACAAAATCGTTTTTGCGTCTGTCGATGTGAAATAATAATAATAATAAGTTTTTATTTCAGTTCGTGAGCAGGGGGGTACAATGCTACAGAAAACATAGGTTGTTATTATGCATTATAAATTATACATTAAAATAAAATTTACAGAACATCAATATATACAAAAATAAAAAATGAATAAATATTAAAACCTTCAATAAATCACTGCATGATTGAGCCCATCTTTGTGAATTGGAAAGTGAAGCCACATACTACCTACTTGAACAGTGGAAATGCTAGACCCCCACATCATTAAGCCGATTGCAGACCAAAAGCTAAGCTAAGTTAGTTTAGCTTAGCTCGCATAGCTGAGGTCATTTTTCATACTAGTTCACATAGTTTGCGGTCTGCACGCTTGTGTGAAAAACGACCTCAGCTATGCGAGCTAAGCTAAACTAACTTAGCTTAGCTTTTGGTCTGCAACCGGCTTTATTCGTGCACTAGCTATCTTATGTCTTCGGAGAGTGGCAAAGCCATAAACCTTACGCTCTACAAACAAAAGAACTAAAAATATTTGGAATAAAATACTACTTAAGACCCTTGTTAACGTCTATGGCCTTAATAATAATAATAATTAACACTTCCTTGCACCCTGCGCAAGTGGCGAGTTTATTGCCATATGGCAATTTCTACCAACTAACCAGTAGCCTTTGTTGACCTTGTTTAGTTACCTTTGGGAATACGAGATGTACATATATATGCACATGTACACTCATTACCTTCTTATGTACCTACTTATGAAACACAAAAATATTTAGAGAAAAATAAATAATTAAAAAAGATTTTCTTTTTTCTAACTTTGTATTATATATTGCACTGTAAACGCTTAGGTACTTTAATGCCCTGTGCAAGCTCAAATTTATAGTCAAATTACAATTTTATCTAGATATCCATAATTTTTTATGTATATATGTCTCCCCTGATGGAAATCGAATCTAGAACGATGCCATTGAATTCAAACAATTTTCTACTATGCCACAACTTATAAAATGACAATTATTAATATAACATTGAAAATGTTTTCAGGGACGGGCACTCGCACTTTAGTATATATTATAGATAGATTTAAAAATAACTCATATTGTTTGATTATTTAATACCGGAAAAAGAAGAAAAAGACACGTTGACGATCTCTCCAATACAATGACACCTTTTATTGATTCCTAAGATTAAGAATCTATACAGGAAAAGGACAAAATTAGATTCATATTTTTTTCTTTCCTAGCATTAATTAAATATTATATCGACAGTATGTATGCAAATAGAAACATTTTTTTTTATTCTAGTTTTTCTAGCATAGGAGCGTAGGAGGTCGTTTATTATACCTTAATAGAAACGAAGAGAGATATTTTAATAGCAGCAACCGGGTAAAACGATCGGTATTGTGGTCCCCTACCGCCCTGCTTCGGATGATCCACCCCTCAAGATACACCCTGTATATAACATTTATCCTTTTATAATTATTCCTTCTAATTTTTATACTTTTTTTGTAAAAAAAATGAATATGTCCTTGTAAACAAGTACATATACATCCTCATACATTCCCTAAATTAAACAAATGCTTGTGCTAAAGGTGAACTTGATTACTTACCCAGCGCGCTAACCCTTCTGCCACCACCGATCTGATAATGTCTTTTTTACAATTTTATAATTGGTTATAGCCATAGTATTTGCACTCACAATTTTCATTTATTGTATTGTATTAAAAGGTTTACTAGCAATGAATGTTTGTATATAAATAACCAATACACAAGAAACATCCTGTAGATTCTCTTTGAGTGAAACGCGTCAGTGGTCAATTATATTTATGAGTGTAAAAAGTTTTTTTTACTTATTTTGAGTAATTTAATATAATTCAAAATATAAGTAAGGTTATCTGTTCGCCGTAGATAATTCACATAAACTTTTAGAAAGAAACTAAAGCTGTTTTATCTGTCTAATATTTCTTAACTGACACCCTATATACACCCTCCCACCCCTCCCTCAACCTCTATTTCCTTCCTCCCTTTGTTGCTGTGAATTTACTCTAATAATTTTACGTGTTTCTTTCCTTTTGTTATAAATTTAATGTACCTATAACTTATCTATCTTTTGCCTCACGTTTTTTTTTGTTGGTTGGAAGAAATTTCCTTGTGGCAATAAACCCGCCATTGTACACAATATTGTACATGAAGCTTAATAAAAAAAAAATTGCGACTCAAACAAAAAAACATATGCCCTTTATGAGGCATCTTTGTTTGTGTCATGTCATGTCAAGTTAATTATTTTGTCACTCGTCAGATGACGTCATTTGTTCTCAAATAGTCAATTATAAAGTGTTAAGACCACCATCTAAAACGAGTAGGTTCAATATTATATTATATCTCGTATGAGTATTGCCTAAAACACGCCAAATATTTTTAATTAAACATTCTAAATAAATAAATTATAATAAACACTTCTTAGCTCACTGAGCAAGTCGCGATTGGCAATTTATTTTAACTAACCAGTGTTTCCATCCCAGAGAAGCGTGAGAAATAAATTCAAGAGGACATAATAACGCTGAATATAGTGACTGAAAACATGATATATTAAAACCGCCTAGTACACTATGAAGTTACGTGTTAGTAAGGGTAAATATCGCGTGCATTAAAAATGGTTTATACGTGATTTAAATTATCGGAAACCCAAAATTTGTTGTTTTTTTTGCATTTTAAGAACAAATCTTACTTGAAATGAAAAAACTTTATCGGTCATTCACTTTAATTTTATGCACTCTTTAAGCACATAAAATGTTTATTTCTCTACGACATAGTTATGGAGTAATTTAAAGAAAAATGCTATAAAAAAGGATATTTTTAATTTTTTGTAAGGGAATTAAGACTGATTTTAAAATTGTGTGACCAACATTCACTAGAGAAATGTTGAAAACACTTATGGTATTTTTTTAGAAACACACTGTTTAACATATTTGAGGAATTTGATTTGAAATTGGGGTGTTTATGTTTATATGGCCCCTTGAATCCAACCGGATTACCAACCGCGCCTCGGCGTCTACGTCATTTTGATATTTTTGCAGAGTTAATTTTGTGGTACATCTTGAACAATTGTATTTATTTATTTATTTTTGGTTTCATCCGTCCTGAGGAAGAAGCAGTCGTTTCGAAACCGGTCTTATCAAATAGCTCATCCGGTATTTAAACATAATGAATAATTATTATAAAAAAACGTATTTCGTACAAGGGATGATTTTAATATCAATATTCTAATGTAAACAATTCATAAAGAAAAGAAAAATTTGTTTTTTGTTTATTGTTTTCGAGTGTCCCCTAAGAGCCGGGTAATCGAAAATACAACAGGCAACAATAACATCTCACATAGTTCAGCAATGAGGTTCACCACCCATTCTGAATATAGTGCCTTTTTAGGTGAGACGAGACTGGTGTGTGGGTATACACAGATATGTTGTGCTCCCATTTATAAGGCAATGCACACCCGCACACCTTTCGCTGGTTACCCCACATTGTGGGATATGCCGTGATGGTATGAATGAATGAATGAATGAACAATTCATAAAGAATGCTCATTTATTTGATCTTGTTAGCTCTCATTATACAATATCTAAATTCTACATAGTTGACACCCCTGAAATATTCACGGAAGTAAACAAATTCTACATTTATATATTAAAAGTTCTCTGATTTAAATTAATTTAAATTTAGGTCTTAAGACCTATAGATGCCTTGAGTTACTGGTTCTCTTATAATATCCCAAATTTGTCTCTATTATTGAGTTTAAAATTAGTCGAAAAAAAAATATAAGTATATTGATTAGGTGGTTCTACTCAATAAAAAGTGAAAAGCAATGCGATATATTTTTTTTAATATATTCTGTGGAGAGAATCGAATAATTTCTCTCTCGTTTTCAAAATCTTTTTTTCACTCTTTTTGTAAACATCCGCAATTTTGCCAATTTATATTATAAAAATATATTAAAGCTCATAACCTCTGGATAGTCAGTCTTTAGTTTAGTATTAACATTACTATTTACTACAGTGTTTTAAAGAACAATTTATTTGAATTGTTTTTTAATAATACCTATTATATGTAATTTTATATACCTACCTATGTAATTTTAACATGCGACCATGAAATATATCGATCCTAATCGCGTTGGGTGCCACATTAGTAGATGAATGAGTTTGTTTTTTATTTTTAATTTACTATTATTATTGTTTTTTTAAGTGTATTTTTTTCGCAATTACTTATGGACATAATAGTCTAACCAAAAAGGCATAATTTTTGTCCTCTAATAAATTTGTGGTTTTGAACACCTTTTCAATAGAATTGGCTGATGTACCTACTTCTCGCTTTTCATCGTTCCAGTTACTGGGACATCACCAATGACAATACTACTGGAAAACTTGAATTTACTTGAGGCTCTGCGTTTACTCGGGTTGGTTGGAAGAGATTGCCTTATGGCAATAAACCCGCCGTTGTGCACTTGATTGTACACAAATTAAATAACCTCTATCAAAGTAAAATATAGATAGTCGTCATTGAATTGGAGCAGTCGGTTCAACTACTCCAGAGCAATAGTACCACTTGAAGCAGTCGGTTCAAATGCTCCAGAGCAATTGTACCGCTTGAAACAATCGGAGTCAACTGTTCTAGAGCAATAGTACCACTTGAAGCAGTCGGTTCAAATGCTCCAGAGCAATTGTACCGCTTGAAACAATCGGAGTCAACTGCTCTAGAGCAATTGTACCACTTGAAGCAGTCGGTTCAACTGCTCTAGAGCAATTGTACCCCTTGAAGCAATCGGGGTCAACTGCTCTAGAGCAATTGTAACGACCACTTGAAGCAGTCAGTTCAACTGCAACACGTTTGCTTCAAGCGGACCGACTGCTACAAGCAGTCCGTGTATCTCGGATATAAAGTACTAGAAAGTATGAGTAGTTTTTTGTGTGGTTTAGAGTGAGAGGCAAACACCTAGAATAATGGGGTCGGCTGCGTAGAACGAAAATTTTGGGTTTTTGCTTGGTTGCGTAAATCTTCCCCCACTGCGTCGATAATTTTCAAGATATTTGCCGATACCTACACATTCAAAATAAGTTGAAGGAAAAGAGAGTTTTGATTGGTCTCGCACTTGTGATTTTGAGAAACGATGGTTTATCGGATTAAGCCGGGTCCCCTATCTGTGACTTTTACAAATGGCGTCAAATTACTGCAAGCTGGAGATATTTATGGTCAAATTATATTACTGACAGCTAATTTACTAACCACACCATACATCTACATGATTCGTTGTCTCCTTATGTCTCTTCATCACACTGTCCTAAATACTCCCAAGTGGTTGAATAAATCACGGCTTGAAGAATTGTGAGGTACTGACTTATTGCAGTCGTCTGTGTAACACCCCCTCATCCGCATATGTTTGATCCTAATATCATTGGATTCGTCCTGCTATATTTAACTGCTTGTTTAACTGTCTATATTTCCGTTTTTTTTATATCAAAAAACTTCAATACCCCAAACTAGATAATTTAATTTTCTATAGTAAAATCTATAAATTTTAGTAGTACCAGCATCTCAAACTTTTTAAAACAATTTTTGTAAAAATTGAATTTGGTGACGACATCGTTTGTATGGCAGTATATGTACACTACACAATATCTATGGGGACTCTCAAAAGTTTGATACCTTACCACCTCCAAACATACATACATACCATCAAGCTGTTTCCACTGGGTCGTATTGGGTGGGTATTCTGGGTCGGAAAAAAGGGCTGACCTCCTTACTATCCTATCCTGACATACATATCCCTTCCTTTCCTGTCCCGTCAAGTATATTTAAATTTATTTTTTATTGTATTGTAGGTACATACTTCTTTGATTATTTAATGTACATCAATTGTGGACAAAAGTAATTTGTCTGTCTTTTTTTAGTGTTTATAGTTTGGTTCGTACTCTTCAACTATACATTCTATCGCCATTGACAGTTGGATCTCATGTGTTACATGCAATTTGTTATTATTATTTTTTTTCTTCTTTCTTGATATTATTTCAGAATATTTTTCTTATATTTCGCGTCCCAAATTTATTTGTGTCTAGTGCAACTACACCGTTTGAACCAAAGGTATGGGTTTCTTATTCAATCCAAACGGCTTACCACTATGCAACAGTGTTTTTATTTTCACAGTAGGTGTATATTTATTATTTATCTTATTTTAGAATATTTGTTTTAACCTTGTATCTTTTGTCTTTTCCAGGGAGATCGGACGTAACCTGATCATTCCGGGAGGCACAAGAACCATCGACGCCACTGGGAAGCTGGTGATGCCTGGCGGGATAGATCCTCACACCCATCTAGAGCTGGAGATGATGGGGGCCAAGACAATCGATAACTTCTACAGCGGGACAAAGGCTGCCTTAGCTGGAGGGACCACTATGATAAGTTAGTTTATTTACATAATTTGTATATCTTATCAACCGATAATAAATACTTGTCATTGCCTTTGCTCCTGAATTTGGCAATACATATAACAGACTTCTTTGCTCCTGATTATAGGCAATATGTACTACACCAAATCATTGAATTTTAGGAAAACTATATTAGAACTCAATAATAAGAGAATGCGGGTGACAGTTTTATAAGCACGGCTGCAAATGTATGTTTGCTAAGGTTAGTGCAAAGGTGACACGCAATACGCTACAATGTGGAACGTCAAATGACTTTATTCAAATCAGAGTATAATATCACTGTATTAAAATTGGTCTGTGTACTGATAGCGACACCCACATTCATTCGCTTGGCGAGCCCTCAACATGTTTGCATGAAAAATGCTTGTACTCATTCACAATTTTCACAGCCGAGTTGTAGAATCAATTATCCAATTGTATGGTGAAGAGATGCTCCTAGCATTACAGTTTTCAAAAGGTTTTTGAAGTAACACATATCCTTAATGAAAGAGATATGTATTTTTTCCTTGATCCATATCAGCATTTATTTATTATTTTTTCACATATTTTCAAATGGGTCGGTGGCAGAGTGTGTTGGGTTTGAATCTTACCTCAACCAATTTCGTTCACCTATAGCACAAGCATTTATGCTTAATTTGGAGAATGTATATGTATTTGTATCAAGGACATTATTCATTATTTTTTAAAATAAAAAATACATATTAAATTACAATATGCTTTTTATTATTTAAATGAAGGTGTCCCTTTCAAAAAGGTCTATATGAAAAAAAAATCCAGGAAAGACAAAAATGACCAGTAGATGTGTGCGTGGTATAAACCCTTATTACACTGAAGCGCATTATTTTAAATGATTTTTAAACTCAATACCAAATTAAGATTTAAACCAAACATGTAATAGGTCCTTTTTTAATCATAAAATAAATTCTGGGGGGCAAGTCTGGTCCGACCGGCGAAATCAAAACCCAAGTGATTACCCTAAAGATATTGTAGAACTATAATAATTAATCCATGATATGGGTAATCACAAGGGTTTTAATTTCGCCGATTGGACCAGACTTGCCCCTTGGTCACAATGTGTTATATAGACCCTTTTTCCAAAGACCAAAAAATATTAAAAAATGCAATTGATATTTTAGCCTGTACGGGCATTAATTTAGTCTGTTACTATATTGAAGCAAGAAATTAAAAGCTTTTGAAATAATTAACTTTGAACTTAAATTATGACAAGCAGTGTAGGATCTCACAGAGAGAAAAAGAAATACAAAGGCTCGGTTACTTACATTATATGTATATTGTATATTTACAAATCACTATCAAATAAATATGTATATCACAATATAAACTTTCACATTAATTAAAGAACAAATAAATATGATTAAAAATTGAGCAATTTCAAAATGTAAGCTTTCACGGTAGATGCTGGTAACTACAGTGAAATGTCGAGTGCTGCCTGGCCTTTTATACCCTCAGGGAGGTAGTTAAATGAGTACATGCTGGGTCAATGTCCATGGTGGTTCTCGAATGTTCCTCCCCAGAAAAGTACCTCTTGAATTTGTTTTGTTGTCAATATTCCCGTAAGGTATTGACCTCGTCCTAGTGCGCCGCTATATCTATAAATCTATATACAGTGGTACCTCGACATACAAGTTTAATTCGTTCCGCAACCTTGCTCGTATCTTGAATTACTCGTATCTCGAAGCAAATTTCCCCATACAAAATAATTGAACTACCATTAATCCGTTCCAAACCCCAAAATGTCAACCCAGTTTTTTTTGTTACGTGGTTTTGAATAGTAAAAACGTATTTATAAATGACAAATATTTGCTGTACAAAAACAAAAAAGAGAATGTAAAGAAATAAATTAGATATTCTCACTGGTCTTTGCCTTTTTCACTACATTTTTTTCAATTTCACCTGTAGGCCGTTTAGAAAAAAACATGTCCAAGGAGGTTTGTTTCTTCCTCCCTCTCAAAATGTTCCGGAAATGAGTTAGGCAAGTGTTATTAAAAAGATCAGATGCACGACCTGTTACAATTATTTCTGGGTGTTTCTTTTCCACGAACTGTGAAACTCTCTCCCACATTCCTAAGATCTCCTTTATCTCACTTGTAGAAATAACCTCCTCCTCCCCTGACTCCTCGAAACCAATTTCTTGCATAACCTCCGTATGCTGCTGTGACTGTAACTCTTGTATCTACCGGCCGACCTGCTAAACCGAACTCGTATCTCGAATTTCGTTCGTAACTCAAAGCAAAAAATCACTCGCTCGCCGGCTCGTATCTCGAAAAACTCGTATGTTGGAGCACTCGTATGTCGAGGTACCACTGTATATAAATTTGTTTGACGGTGCTTAATGCTTTGAACAACCTCAGCACCAAAATTCATTCAAGAGCTGTGTCAGAGAAATTATCCCTCTGGGAGGCATCTCACACTCAAGTCATCTGGATCACAGAGTAACAACTCCTTAAAGCAGTTGGGTAGAGTCAACAAAGTGGCTAACTATGACCGATGCTTAGGTACGAGTGGGTTCTATTAAGTGAAATGCACTGCCTCCAGATGAACGCAGTGCCCAAAGTAAAAACACTTTCACTAAAGGACTGAAAACAGCTTTGCTTCGTAGAGCAGCACAAAACTGAACTATCAGCGCCCATGGAATGATCTTCAATCATTTAACGGTGCTAAAAAATACATATTATTCATACCATCACGGGATATCCCACAATGTGGGGTAACCAGCGACAGGTGTGCGGGTGTGCATTACCTTATAAAAGGAAGTACGACACATGCGTGTAGGCCCACACACTAGTCTCGTCTCACCTAAAAAGGCAACATTCACAATTGGTGGTGAATCTCATTGCTGAACTTTGTGAGATGTTATTGTTGCCTGTTGTATTTTCGATTACCCGGCTATTACGGGACATCCAAAAACAATGATGATAGAAAAGAGTGGAAGCACTATTCGAAGCCGGTGCCTCACAGCATATTTACTATTATGAGTTACATCAAACAAAGTATAATATCTTTAATTGCTCCAATTAATTAATTACCTGTGTGAACTTGTGAGTTCATCATGTAAAAAGTTATACATACCATGTGAACCATCACAATACTACATGGGTTATTTGTCTCAACAATGCTCTCTCTTTCATTGTCTTAACTATCTTTGTTCAATCAACTGTTTTATTTTTAATAACAACAATGACATTATCTTCAAATCATTGTTTATTTTGTTCAATGCAATTAAAAACTAAATATTTATGTAGGTACTTCTTCTTCCCTTTTGCTTACTTTCTAGACAATTAATAACAAATGTTAATCATATGGGTACTCTTGATAAAATTTAGCATTATAATGTTTTCATTTTGTAAACTCACAAACGTTCAGAAGGGACTCACTAGCCAGAGTCACATCGGTATTAACAGGGCACTGGCTCATAGGAAAACATGCCAGAAGGCTTGGTTTAGAGGCATTTGATTATTGCAGAGCATGCCAAGACGAAGAGGAAGAAGAGACGGTAGTCCACTTCCTCTGTCAATGCCCTGCTCTCTCCAGAAGTAGGAGGAAATTCTTGGGAAGTTTCTTCTACGATGACCTGATGGACATAGCGTATGCTGACATTAGCGACGTTCTGACATTTATTAACCACTCAGGCTGGTTCAATGTGGTTTAGTGAAGGGGAAGGACAACCCCACTGTGGTATCACAAAGGGCCAACCGGCCTAAGTGTGTCCTCCTTGGAGAGCTGCCACTCAAAAAAAAAAAAAAACTCATTGTAATATCACATAAGGCACACTGTTGCTCTGTTGGGAATGGACCCAGAGGTGCTACCCACTACACGTTCTTATCTTAATCTTTGAAATGTATAAATCAGTACTGGATCATTATTAATCTTATTAATCGTAATCTTTATCTTCATTGGATCCTACAAATTTGTTTGGATCAAAATTATCTATGAAATTGTCAATAAATTTTATATAAATTAACACAATCAATTAATTAATTTTAACCTCAAAGATTTCTAGAGTCTGAATTTGATCTAAATATTTTGTTAATCACCTTCATGAGTAGTTCTGCAGGTTATTGTAAGGACAATTTACTGATTTGTCATTCTACTCAAACCAAATACTATTGTTCTCCTTTTACATAAATAATAAACCTTGAAAATTAGTGATCACAATTTATTATTAATACATATAAGATCACATTGAATATAATTTATATTAATGGCAGATTGTTATTAATATTAATAGATGGCAGTGAAACAATTTGTTTTGTTTAATATTAAAATATTAATTTTTATTTTTCCAGTTGACTTTGCACTGCCTAGGAAAGGGGAATCGCTGATGGAATGTTATACAAGATGGAGAGAGATAGCTGATGAAAAGGTGTGTTTTTTCTTCATATTTTTTTGCACCAAATATGTTTTTAAAGTTACTTATTCCATAAACATATTCTGTAACATCTGGTAACCATTGCTTTATCTGATGAATAGTAGGATAATGATAGTAGCAAATGTTTAAAGTATATTTTTTATTGTCATGTATGTGACCAACTATAAATAAATAAGCAGGTATATGTTTCAAAAATTTAAACCTTACATAGATAGGAAGTTTTAAAAAATTAAACCTTACATAGATAGGAAGTTTTAAAAAAATAAAATTGTATTTTTGCTTCTTCATATTCCTTTTGTACAGTTATAAACAGTTAGAATAAGATATGTGTATACTTTTACTCTTCGCTCAAGTATTCTACAACTCAAAACAGCCTTTAAAAAAAAATTAAAAAGATTTTGGACTTAAGGAACCAGATTCAATAAAATAGAATAGAATTAAAGAATAATTTATAAGCTTTTGTCTGTTAAATTTAATACTCAGGTCAATAACTTGAATTTTAAGTTTTTATTAAGCTGTATTTAACAAGTGGAGGCGTGCCCTGTAAATGAAACGTCTTTGAAACTTAAAAATGGTGTCTTTATAAAATGATTTAGAATATTGTCCATATATGCCTATGCTACGCATATTTTGAATTTATTTCTCATAGAGTGTGTTTTATAGAACATGACTTTGAGGAACATCAACAATCCTTCAATGATAAGTTTTTATGAATGTTGAGAAACATCCATAGTCCCCTACTTGTTAATGTTAAATTTAATGTAAAGCGCCTTTGAAGTGAGCTTTTATGAAAATAGCACTATATATAAAGTGGTGGTTGAAAGAAAGATCTGGTTGTTACTGACAGTGTGAACTCAAGAACGGACTAGACGGATTGCAGTGACATTGTGGACTCATTTATGCTTATCAGCTTGCTGATTATCATAAATGCACGATGCTTGCAGCTTGGCAAGCCATATAATAATAATTATATAAGTCATCCAACTATAAATATAAGTCATCCAACTATAATATTAGTAATTTCAAATGAAAACATCAAGGCTAAGTATTTAAAGGATTCTTATTGACCCCACAATGTGGTGCTAGTATACATGTGTCTTGAGATACATTTCTACGATAATCTCAACACAACAAATTCTTTCCCTCTGCAAATAGAATTATTATAATTATATTTCATTTTTTTTGTTTTGTAGAGAATCACAACATGTTTAATTTTCCATAAATAATTTTGTCCTTAACTTTCTAGGTGTGCTGTGACTACGGTCTGCACGTGGGTGTCACATGGTGGTCCCCGTCGGTACAGAAAGACATGGCAGATCTGTGCAGCGAAGAGTACGGTGTGAATTCCTTCAAGATGTTTATGGCGTACCGTGACGCCTGGATGTTGGACGACTATGAGCTTTACTCGGCTTTCCAAGCCTGCTCTAATTTGGGTGCCTTGCCTCAGGTTGGTAGTCATATATATCCGCATAACTCTTGACTAATGCAGATAATATATTCATTCTTTTCTCTAGTTGAAACCTACATAATATAAATGTGTTTGCTCTAGGTCCATGCTGAAAACGGTCATATAATTGCCAAGAATGTGGAGAAACTGATGTCTAAGGGTGTCACTGGACCCGAGGGTCATGAGCTGTCCAGGAATGAGGAAGTAGAGGCGGAAGCTGTCAACAGAGCATGTGTCGTGGCTAATCAAGTAAAAATGATAGTTTATTTAAAGAATACATTTTTTATTTCATGTTGAGTAGTGTGCTAAAATATTATAATTTAATCTTGATTAATATTTTAGATTAATAGAAACTTGCACAGTGTGTAAATGAGTATAAAATAAATAAATATTTGCTCTTGCGACTTCTTCTTAACAACATACGTATTATCTTCCAGGGGAGACGAGTCTGGTCAACAGGTGAAATCAAAACTATCCATGTTTACCCATATCATGGATATAATTATCTTATGAAGTTCCGTAACATCTTAGGATATCATAGAACTCCATAAGATAATTATATCCATGATATGGGTAAACATGGATGGTTTTGATTTCGCCGGTTGACCAGACTTGCCCCACTGTTTTAATGATAAGAATAATCATTGTCATTAGATTATGATTATATATTGTTTTATTTTTATAATGGTAATGATTAGTTTGGAATTATGAACTGCATGCTTTTTTGGTAATGATCAAATTGTAAAAATCATGTTATGTAATGATTAGTTAAGATAATGATTGTGAACGAAACACTTTTTTTGGTAATGATTAAATTGTATACAACATACTTTTTAAGTAATGATTAATTTGTAATATATTTTTTTCAGGCGCAAACACCACTTTACATTGTTCATATGATGTCCAAGTCAGCCGTGAAGGCTCTGACAGATGCCAGACGTCGAGGTCAGAACAAGCCTGTCTTTGGTGAGACTTTGGCCGCAACAGTCGGAACCGACGGTAAATATCTTCAAATATTGACATTGTGTGGAGACAGTTTCCATATCGTGCTAACTATACTGGTGATAATAATTGAAACATCTTGGGAAATTGACAAATATGATTTTAAATATTTTTTTTTATTTATTGCATCATCATTGTTGGTCTCTTTGCAGCTCAATTAGACATCTGACTGTTGAGCTATGTCCTGGGTTCGTTTCCCAGTGGAGACACAGTGTTCAATTGGGTTATTATTTTGGATCTGTAAGTCTTTTGAAAATGGCAACTTGTTATTGGGTGCGAATTAAATTAAAATCTGACATAGTACCTGTAAAATATCCGATAAGCTATACAAAATAATTTTAAATAAAACAAATTAATAATTTTATATCTCATATTAATGAAAAACACAAAGATTTTGTCTTCCAAAATGTTTTAATATGGGAATACATATTATCATTTGTATTTGTTGTTCCTCTTCATTGCTTCAAAAACAACCCCTCACAATTTTGTTAGTATAGATCAGGGGTGGCCAACTTGATTAGATCCAAGATCTATTGTTTACTGAGGAAGCCCTGTGCGATCTACCAATTACATACTTCTTGAAATTTTAAATGAAACAGCATAGTTCAGTACACAATTAAGTAGTATTTTTTATTTTATTAAGAGGGAAAACATAAAACTGAAATTTATTCTTAGTAAATACTTATGTATATTAAGTGTGAGTACTGCGTCTGAGCATCTTCCGCTAGATAAGCAAAATTAGGTTTGTAGTTGGAAATTGCCAACCTTAATGAATTCAGAGTATGAGCGTCTGTCAAGCAAGAACGGTGTTTATTTTTGTTTTTTTTTAAGTAGGAAAATGCTGACTGACATAAATATGTTGAACCAAAACACTAATTCAATTGTTCAACACATTTTTCAAACTTGGATATATGTTTTACCTTGCCACAATTGACTGGACTAATAGCTTTGATCGACCGGTCGATCGCGATCGATCGGTTGGCCACCCCTGGTATAGATTATAGAAGTTTACTGAAAAATACTTACTGACCCTTTTTTATTTCTTGAAATGTTATATTCAATCAATATTTCATATCATTCACTAAAAAGTGTGTGTTAATCAAAATTATACTATTGCCATCTATGAGGTAACGAAGAAACCTTTTTTTTTTGTAACGCCATCTATTGAGAAATTAGTTTATTTGTAAACAATGAAAGCAACAGTCCTCATAAATGAGGTGACGGTCCAATGTTTGGGTATATGCAATTAAAAAATATATTCGATTTACATACACATTGGTACATGTAGGTAAACAAGCCTTTTGAAATTATATTTCTGGCGCAGTTAGGGGTAACATCTGTGCGAGACACCGTCACCTCATTTATAAGGTTTGTTGTTTTCATTGTTTACAAATAAACTAATTTCTCAATAGATATTTTAATTAAGTTTACAACAACTCAATTTGGTCACAAGTGATGATTTTTTTAATTTGATTTATTATTCAATCAAAAAATTACATATTAAATCGATGTTTTGATATTCCTTAATCAAATCATCATTGTTTGTTCAGTAAGTATAAAATTATTGTATGATGTGGAAATTTATATTAGTTTGATCCACATTTATATTTTTTTTTTAAATACAAGACTGTTTATACCATTGTCACTTGCATTCACCCCTTCATTTAAACGCAAAATGCAAAAAAAATTTATTCACTGTATGTTTGTATGTTGTTACACATAATTTTTTTCAGGTGTTTGGTAAATATAACCTTCATTTAGTTTCATATTAATTATGTAAGTCAGGCCCAAATTTCAAACACATACTGAGTACACAATTGTAATTATTCATTTGAAAACATTCCCTTTGTTCACCCATGTTTTTTTTTGGTGGTGTAACATTATCGTATATAAATCTATTAAATAAGTCATTGTGCTTTTGCTCTTGTGTGTTTTTAATTTGTATGTGCACAGACTAGAGATAAAATATTGAGATATCTGAAAATGGTGTCTTATGAATTAAAAAAATTGAAAAGCATCTTTGAAAGAAATTTTATCTTGAAATGATATATTTTCTGAATATATTTTAATATAATGTCGGCCTTCGTGGCTCAGTTGGTTAGGTATCTGACTGCTGATCCAAGGGTCCCGGGTTCGATTCCCGGTGGAGACACAGTTTTTAGTTGTGTTTTCAGTCTGGATCTGTGAGACGATAAATAACGTAAGTCTCCAGAATATGGTAACGTATTAAATAATTATTTGACATAGTACCTGTTAATTGTCCGAGAAGCTACATAAAATAAAATAATATGTTTTGTTTATTCACACTTTTGAAACCATAAATTTATTTAATAAATTTCATTCTGAATAATCATTTTGAATGATTTCAAAAATATTCAATTATACGAGAACTTCACACTTTTTAAGCTGGATTCTGCATATCCATTTGAATATATATTAGCATATTTACTTATGTTGTCTAATTTTTTTTTTTCAATAATTTCATTTGTAAGGTTAATTATGAATTCATTTAAAGATAATTATTGAAAATATTCTATATATATCAAATGGAATGTATGATGGAAATTTTCATGCTATTTGTGTTGATTTTATCATATTCAAGAAGCGACTGCAATAATATTGATTGAATTGAACAGTTAAGAATTCTCGGAGGAATAAATTGGATATAAACTGTCCAAAAATGAATAAACAACGATTTAGGTATTGTTTATAACAGCAGTCAATATTATCGTACCTAGTTGAATCTACCTTTTGTGCAAATTTATTGTGTCATGTAACCAGATATATGCAATTGATCTGTCAAAATATCTTCATTTTTATTCAGTTCAAATACAATAATTTATATTAAAATACTTTTATTTATTAAGAAAATACAGTATACTACAAAAATATATGAATTACCTATTTACAGTTACATTTTATATAAGTATACAGTTATTTTTATAAAATTTAATTATACCGTCTTATTCTGTTTTTATTTATCTTGTTGCAAAATCAAAATTTTACAGAATGGTTGATTTACAAGATTTAAAGTTATCAATATTATTTTGATAATTTTTGATAACTTTCAAAAATGATATTGGTACGTAACGTAGCCGTAAAAACGAGAAACTAAAATAAGGTTTTTTTTATATTTTTCCAAGGAACATAATATTTGTTTGATAAAATAAGTTATTATGTGTCATTGTGCATATATCTAGCTACATTGTGGTGTGTATACATGTGTGTGAGAGTGATATCAATACTAACATTTATTTATGCATATTTCATTTCATCTTATATTGTCTCTTTTTACTAACAATATATTTTTTTTTATTTTTTCTTTTTCATCACTGTTCTTAAATTTATTTATTTATTTATATTTAAGATCATTTTAATTTATTTATTCTTATTTTTCTAATCTATTCTTATATTTAAAAAATCCTCATGGAGAGCTATAGGGGTTAATTTTATAGGTAGAAAAATTATTTTATTCATAATGTTTCATTATTTGAGTAAGGAAATAGATCATTTTTTTAAAGAACAAACTTCATTTAAGTTGTCAAGTTTCAATACTCTCAGTAGTGAATATTTTTATAAAAAAAGAATGAACAGTTTTAAAAAAAATATTTTTTATATCCATCGACTTAAACAATATACTTAAACAATTAGTGTAATAAATTAGGGCAAGCAGGTAGGAGAAGTATTTTATGGAAAACTAAACAGTAAAAAACAATATAGGTGTTATAAAATAAGGCAAAAAGGTAGGAGAAATATTTTATAGAAAACTACATAAATAGTAAAAAACAATATTGGTAATTAATAATTTCATATAACAGGAAAAAAGGTAGATGAAATGTTTTATGAATAGTAGATTTAAAATACAACAAAATTTATATCTTAAAATAGGGCAAAAAGAGAAATATTTTGTTTAATGAATAGGATTAATAATAGGTACTTAAGTTTTTTTTTAAAATGAATAATATGTCCTGGAAAAAAGTACATATAGATTCTCATATATTCGCTAAATTATGCATAGGTATGCTTGTGAAATTGGTTGTGGCAGGATTCGAACTTGCGACCACTGGATTGCCACCCAGCGGGCTAACCGCTATGCCACGACCCATCATTTGCATTAGTAGTGTAGTTAACATATTTTAAAATCAATATTTAGATTATCTTCTTGATGGTTAGGTTAGGTAGGCAACTGTACCTATATATGTATGGCATGATGTGTAAACAGTGATATGTTAAGGAACCCAGTGTAAGAATGTTTGCTTCCGTCATGCTGCTGGACATGTGATGTCTCCTCCACTGCGATCCGATACCACAACACAAACAGCCATCATTGAAGCTCTTGCCAGGTATGTCTTTCATATCATTTTACTTTAAACTTGTAATGACATAAGAACTGGTGTATGAAGAATGAATAAAAAATAAATGATGTCTCTCATATCATTTTACTATAAACTTGTAATGACATTAGAACTGGTGTATGAAGAATGAATCAAAAATAAATTATGTCTCTCATATCATTTTACTTTAAACTTGTAATGACATTAGAACTGGTGTATGAAGAATGAATCAAAAATAAATTATGTCTCTCATATCATTTTACTTTAAACTTGTAATGACATTAGAACTGGTGTATGAAGAATGCATCAAAAATAAATTATGTCTCTCATATCATTTTACTTTAAACTTGTAATGACATTAGAACTGGTGTATGAAGAATGAATCAAAAATAAATGTTAATAAAACAAATGTAAAATTGTGTTTGAATTATGTCAAATAAGATAAAGGAAAATATCATTCATGAAATAAATTTTAAAACTGATGGTTTCAAATGAACAATAAACAACTGCCTAAGAAAGCAATGCAAAATGATTGGTGAAAAAAATAATATTTATTGGTGTATGATGCAAAAGTTTTATTTCTTAGGTTCTATGGAATTCTATTTTGGGATATATTTAGATTATGATTGTCATATCATTAAAATTGATTTTTACAGAAATATGTTATTCATTTATTTATTTTATTATATTTACGGCGTTTGCCATTTGCATAAAGTTTTCACAAAAGGTACAAAATATAGTAGGTATATAGTAATGTGTGAAAATACATATATAAAAAAAAACAAACATACCCAATCTATAAACAATGAAAATAAGAGCAAAAAGAAATATAAAGAAAAACGAGATGAGTCTATAGCTTATACAAAATAAAAACAAATACATATAAAAAAACATTCAAAGAAAAATTAAATTAAGATCTGCGTACTAACGATACATACGTGTTCAAGTTTATCAGTTATCATTTAGAAGCATATAAAAAGAAGTACTGAAATACAATAATAAGAAGAATAAAAAATGTAGGCAATGTTATGCAGTTTAATGATTTTTTTTAAAGCTAACTTTTACGCAGCTTATTTTTATTATTATCTTTTATTTTTACAAAAAAAGGCACAGTTGGTAAGCGGTTTAGTTTCTGTGTGGTTCAATCCCCAGCAGAGGATAAATTTATTTAAATAAATTCTCACGCAAATATTGCTCCTCTGGGCTGAAAACACTGGTTAGTTGGAAGAAATTGTCAAGTGGCAATAAACTTGTCACTTGGTGTTTAATTTATTTTTGTACAGTAAATTTAATTCATAAAGCAAATATTTCAATAAATTCGATAATTGACAATATAAGTTTGCGTAGGTATATAATAATGGCCCTGAGTCAAATTGAAAACGCTGTTCGTTATCGCCAAGCGCTATTTTTTTTTGTATGTGATTTGACGTTTGTTGTAGAAATTTTTTCTACAATAACAAACAACAAACGTCAAATCCCATACAAAAAAAAATTAGCGCTTGGCGATAACGAACAGCGTTTTCAATTTGACTTGGGGGCAATGTACATGTGTTTCTTACCATGCAGTGTTAGTAACATTTCAATTTAAAATTATGTGAATTGTATTATTTTCCATCAACTATTATACTCTTACAGTGATGAGGACTAGTATAAAAACATACACCACATTTGCACAGCGTAATCTTAAATATCTTGGCCCCAATATGTACAATATACTACCTGACGCTTGGAAAAAAAATTAAAATAGACACTCTGAAAAAAACAATAAACAGTTGGCTTATATCCATAAATACTTATTCTAGTTTGTTCGCTATTCATTTAATTATAATTTTTATTTATTAAGTTTTCAAGCACCTTAAATTGGTTAAGTTATTGATACCTACAAATTGTATCTAGATATTGGAAGTCCTAAAACAGGTTCACCAAGTTGGACGTCCAATGAGACAATATAAAAATAATACACAATTTTATATTCATATTTTGATTATGTACCCTCCTGGAGCATTTCGCTAGTACCAGCTTATATTAAACTGTCCAGTTTGTACTATTGTTGCATTATTCCATTATTGTTATTCTGTATTTTATATGTATATGTATGGATTTAAATAAATAAATAACATATACTTATCCTAACTTAATTATTTTAAGATTAATTCTCTCATACTGCGGAGATGAAATTAATGTTTCGGTGCGGCAATATCTGTTCTTTACTCTATATCCTGATCAGAAGCACTTCAACGCTTTTGCATCGTCTTTCAGTAAACATCATTGAAGAATTTATTTACCCAAAAGTTATCCTGTAAGTATCCGTTGTATTGTATCCATATCTCTTTTTAATTTTATTACAAATATTTGTTGTTTGTATGACAGGGATGACCTGCAGCTGACTGGAAGTGATCATTGCACCTTCACAGAGGAGGACAAAGGATTAGGAAAGAATGACTTCAGCAAGATCCCCAATGGAGTTAATGGTGTGGAGGACCGTATGTCTATTGTATGGGAGAAGGGAGTTCATGCAGGTAATATTAAAGAACATTTTCATTCTCTTATAAAAATACATGCGCACCATCACGGCATGACTCATTCGTGTATCCCCACAAACCAGTCACACCTCAAAAGACACTACATTTACAAAGACAAATTAATTTGTCATATTAATATTGCTTCTCTGGGCTGGAAACACATGTTAGTTGGAAGAAATTTCCATATGGCAATAAACTCGCCACTTGTTCAGGGTGCAAGGAAGTGTTTATTTATTTTACATACCAAAAAAATAACATTATTATTATAAATATCTTAAAATAAAATTAAAGATTTATTCATCCCCCTGCTGAGATCGGATCTTATTTGATATTACATTCAAATAAAATTTATTTATTTTTACAGATTTAAATAAACTTATTACTAATTATATAAATTTAATATTATTTATATAAAGTTATCATTTGTGTGATTACAGTTGTTTATATGTTTTGATACTGATTTATTAAACAAAGTGTAGTCCCTTATTTTACTTTATTTGAAATACTTTATGCCTATGTATATAACATAGTGTTGGGCTGCAGATTTTTTGAATCAAAATAATTTTATATTAGAAAGCAAAGTAAATACAAAGTTTTTTTTATGTAATCCTTTTTAATTCATGATTCATTTTATTACTTTGTTATTATCATCATCATCATCATCATTGGCGCTACAGCCCACTGTGAGCCTTGGCCTCCTCCAGAATTTTTCGCCATTTAAACCGGTCCATCGCCTGTACTCTCCAGTTTGCAACGCCAATCCTCTTTAGATCCTCCTGTATGCCGTCCATCCACCGCAGCTTGTGTCTCCCCACACCACGTTTCCCCTACGGTCGTGTGTCGAGAATCTTCTTTGGGGTTCGGCCTTCCTCCGTTCGCTGAACGTGCCCTAACCATTAAAGTCGATGTATTTTAATATGTTTTACTATGTTAGGATCACTGTAAAGGTTCTCCAGCTCATGGTTGTACCTTATCCTCCATATTCCACTCTCACAAAGAGGCCCAAAGATTTTTCTCAAAACCTTCCGTTCAAAAACTAACAGCGCTTTTTCATCCTTCCTCTCCTATGGCATATCCTTTCACGGAACAGCCCACTCGTGGCTGCAATCTTATTTACAAAACCGTTCTCAAACCATAATAATAAATAAAGAACAGTCTTTCCCTAAAAAAAGTGACGACAGGAGTTCCCCAGGGTTCTGTGCTTGGCCCGTTACTGTTCACACTTTACACAAAGGACATTTTTAAATAGTTAAATCGCATAATCTACTTGCACACTGCTACGCCGATGACTGGCTGCTGTACTTTTATTCAACTCCGAGTGAGTCATGCCTTCTAAAAGACAAAATTTGTCTGTGCATCGAAGAGATAGAGTGGTGGATGTCTTCAAATAAACTAAAACTAAATCCAACTAAGACCGAATTTCTCTGGACGGCCACACACCGCCGGCAGCATTACATAGACAACACTTCTGTCTCTGTTGCAGACACCGACATTATTCCTAAGTCCGCCGTTAAACTTCTGGGAGTACATATTGACTCCAGTCTAAGTCTCAAAAAACAGATAAACAGCACAACATCCTCTGCTTTCTACCACTTACGACGAATAAAATCTATCAGACGAAATATACCTACGGAAGCAACGAAATCTCTAGTAAACACATTCGTTATTTTCCGCCTGGACTACTGCAATGGTATCTTCGCAAACCTTCCAAAGCTGGAGCTAAACAAACTTCAATCCGTCTTCAACGCTGCTGCTAGGCTAATCACCGGAGCCGCAAAATTCTCACACATATCCCACCATCTACGAAATCTTCACTGGCTTAAAGTGCCAGAGAGAATCAAGTACAAATTATGTTTGTTGACTTTCAAAGCGATCCATGGCATGGCTCCCACGTATCTTTCAGACTTCTGCATCCCTCTCACCGTAAACGAGCGACAACAAACACTTCGGTCAGCCACCACATCCGTGATTGGCAAGTTGACTGAAATAAATAGAGTCAACACTTCATCTTTCGGTGATCGTGCTTTTGCTGTGGCCGGACCAGCCTCGTGGAATAAACTACCACCTGAACTGAGGCAAATCGACAACTTAGCACTATTCAGGAAACACCTAAAAACTCACTTCTTCCGCGAGTCTTACAATAACCCCTAATATATTCAAAGCGCCCTTGAGGTGAGGTTATCACAAAAACGGCGCTATAAAAATAATCCAAATTTATTATTATTATTATTAAGCACCCAGCATTCAGCACCATATACAAGTACTTTGTTATTATGTATTATTAAAATTACCCATGTGTTATTTTTAATGAAATAATTAACATTTTTATTTTGAAGGTGCCATGGATCCTTGTCGTTTTGTTGCCGTCACAAGCACCAACGCTGCAAAGATCTTCAATCTGTACCCTCGAAAGGGTTGCATTGCAGCTGGCAGTGATGCTGATATCGTAATATGGGACCCTAAAGCCTCTAAGACTATTTCAGCCAAATCTCATAACCAAGCCGTCGACTTTAATATCTTTGAGGTAATTTCAAAATATTGTCTTTTGTGTGATGTGTGAAAAGGGTGTTAAAATCTGTTAAAATAATTTGAAGAAGAAATTAATGTGATATTAAAAAAAAAAAGTGATCAGTAATTGAATTTAATATATATTGACTAAATCAAATATTTATGTGAGACCTGATTTCAAAATTCCCCACACATTCATATTTTAACGTCAAAAATGCTATGTAGTACAACATGGATAGAATACTTATTAATTTTTTTCAAAGATTCATTGTTCCTTTAAACACGTTACGCGACGTCCTACGTAGGCGATTCAAAGCGAACACGAAGCGATGCGGCGCGGCGCGAAAATAACAGTCGGTAACTATGGAGGTATCCTACATTAACAACCGCGAGTAGGATACGATGCGGCGCGGCGCGATGTGAAGCTAACGATGTTTTCGCTTGAATTGGAAGCGGTGCCATAGTTTTTTTTTTTGTTAAGTATAATGTCAGAAACGTGATTCGCGCGCAAGTAGGACAGAGACGCCGCGTCGCACCGCATCGCTTTGAATTCCTGTGTAACCGCTTCGGATCGCTTCACAATCGCGTTCGCTTTGAATCGCCTACGTAGGATGTCGCGTTAGTGTTTTTCTCTTAGGAAACCATTGAAAATACACATTTTTTTATGATTGTACCTAATGAAATGTTTATTTTTCAGGGCCAGACAGTTCATGGTGTCCCACAGTATGTCATCGCCAATGGAAAAGTTTGTGTAGATGACGGAGATCTTAGAGTAGCTGAAGGTTATTTCTTATTTATTTAATTTTAGTTGAAATAATTTTAATGGATGAATTCTTTATATTTAATATAATATTTTGTCTTATATAGGCTTATGCGTCATCCTGAATTCTTGTTTTTTTATAAAGAACATGTCATTAGAATGAAGAACAAATTAAAAATGACAACAGATTATTGCTCATACAATGAAATTATTTTTCACAGTTTAGGAAATGCACAAATACGAATATCAACACAATATTGTGAATGGGCCTCACAGGTACCCCAGAATATGTAGTATATTATAATATTTTCATTTCTAAGATAAAAAAGAGAAAGGCAATCGTGGTTTCACAAATCTAGGCCCACAAGCACAGGCGACCAGAGTACCAGCCAGAATGGGCTTGTGACTATGTATGCGGGCTTAAGGGACCCCTTTCTTAAGGGACTCTCCACTCACCCACCAACTTCCGACTGATACTCCACTCCCCTGCGCAACCAAAATCGATTGAAATTGATACATAATTTCATCATCTTTAGCCCAACATTGCCCACTGCAGGACATAGGCTGTCCTGCTCTACTCCTCCCATTCCTGTGCGACCTCCATCCACTGCGGTCTTTGAAACTTTTGATGTTGTTGTCCTTCGTGGCTCAGTTGGTTAGATATCTGACTGCTGAGCCAAAGGTCCCGAGTTCGATTCCCGGTGGAGACACAGTTTTTAATTGTGTTTTCAGTCTGGATCTGTGAGACGATTAATATTGTAAGTCTCCAAAATGTGGCAACTTGTTATTGGGTGCGTGTTAAATTAATATTTGACATAGTACCTGTTAGTTGCCCGATAAGCAATATTAAATAAATAAATAAATCCATGTTAATATTTCCCAGGTTTCGGGCGTTTTGTAAAGACTCCAGTTAACAGTCCTTATGTCTATGGTGGCACTGCTCTATCTTCGTCTGCCCCTCATCCAGAAGGGATTCACGATGAGGACGACGAACCACTGCCCGAGAAGTATACAAATGGCAGGGCTAACCTTCCAGGTAATTTTTTATATCCTTACTTTGAGCTGGTTACTTTTTCCATACGTGTGATAATGAAGATTTACAATGTTATTATAATGTGTGTCTTTCATAAAATTCCAGGTGTTTTTATCAGAACATGATGTACAGTTGTCTTCAAAATTTCATTAGAGCTACATTTTGTTACAGATTTGAATGTGCTGTCTCCGGTGAACAAGTTCTTAGAGGACCTAAGTGCTTCCTCTACTTGCTCTACACCAACTGGTAGAAAGATGAGGTCTAGCGAGCAGAGAAATCTGCAGGACTCTTCATTCTCGATTAGTGGTAAATCACTTTATTTAGTACTTAAACATGCTCGGGTTTTTTTTCACCAAATTGGAACTAAATACATCAGGTTATTTTTATTATAAGTTATAAAATTTTCAATTTAATACTTACAATTTATTTTTATGTTTTTCAATAAGTTAAATAGAAGAAATGATTTCCATAAACCTAAGGCAACTGGCAAGAACAGATCGTTGAAACATGCGAGCAGTGCTCGCGTTAGAGCACTTGGACACATGCACTTCCCGCGAACACTGCTCGTTCAAAAGCATGAAATGGTTTAAATAACCCCTTGTACCTTGAAAAAGATTTGTAAATAAAATAAGAAGAATCTTCTGTCATTCAAAATTCAAGAAGAACCAAAAAAAATATTTTTTTTTAAAAATATTTTTTTTTTTATTAAATGAATATGTCCTTGTTAAACAAGTACATATACATCTTCCTACGTTCCCTAAAATAAGCAAATAAATGCTTGTGCTTAGGTGAATGAAATCGGTCGAGGCAGGATTCGAACTCGCGACCACTGGATTACTAGCCCAGCACGCTAACCGCTCTGCCACCGACCCATCTGCTTATGCACCGACCCATTTGACCCATCAATTTACTAATATTTTACTAAAATATTCTGAAATAAATTCATTCATTATATGAATGAATGAATTTATTTCACAATATTTTAGTTTTTCTTAAAAATTTGTAATTACAGTACAATCTAATTAATCCAGCATTTGACTATTCTGGCACATCTAGGAATTTTGGCCCCGCAGGTTATTGGAAAAAAAATATTAATAAACATTTAAGTACTAATATTAACACACAAGTATTTATGATTTTTACTCATTTTATCTACCTACATAATTAGAATTTTCCGCTAATCTGTGACTTCATTATTATGGCCTTTGTGGCTCAGTTGGTTAGGCATCTGACTGCTGATCCAAGGGTCCCGGGTTCGATTCCCAGTGGAGACACAGTTTTTAATTGTGTTTTCAGTCTGGATCTGTGAGACAATAAATATCGTAAGTCTCCAGAATGTGGCAACTTGTTATTGGGTGCATGTTAAATAATTATTTGACATAGTACCTGTTAGTTGCCTGAGAAGCTACATAAGATAAAATGAAATTATCAGATTATTGAAATTATACTGTATTCAAAATTTTGGTCTCATTTCACTAAAAAGGATATAAGATATGCTACTGCTAGCTAGCTACCTTTAAAAATATATGCAAACTATGTAGATATTGCCAAAATTTATTCCTATAATGAAAATGAAAAAAATGGATAAGGTTTATTAATTATATGTTTAATATTATTTTTTTTATGTTTCAGAGGAACTTGAGGGGGCTGACCGTCGTACGTCGGTTCGTGTAAGAAATCCACCTGGAGGTAAATCCTCCGGTCTATGGTAAAGTGACGCACTTGCCTCATACAGCATATTGGGAACATCGTGGAAATGCAGCTATCCTCCGGTTCATACAAGATTATGATGTGATTCTTGCTCCGTGAATGCCTATCCAAATTGTCAAGGATAAAATAACATTGAGTCCAACAGAAATCAAATGAGAATTAAATCATTTTAGTATTTATCTATGATAATCATAATAAAATTTGATTTAAAGAGAGTAATATTTTTAATTTAAACAAATTAAATTGAATGTTAAACATTTCAATATGAATCTATCGAGGAATTCATATTGAATTGGTCGATTTCGACTCCTTCTACATTGACTATTGTATGTTGAAAATCTCAACTTTAAAGAAGATTTGATCTTAATTTGGTATAAATAAAAGGAGCCTTGTTTACAGTTTTTTTTCAATTTTTGATTTGTCTATTTGAATGTAAGAGCTCTTGGTGTTTCACATTATTTCTGTTGGAATCCATTGAGATTATCAAACAGAATATTAAAATGATGAAAAGTGAGAACGCAAATAGAAATACAAAATGTGTGTCAAAAAAAGTAATTGGAAAAGAAAAAAAGCCTTCATAGGATTCGATCTATGGAATTTCTACCTCTTACTGTACATGTAGGAATAATTTTATATCATAATATTAGTCGTCCAATAATTTTCTAGAAAATGTCAAACATTTGAGAAGTTTATTTTTATTTATTTGACATCCAAAAGAATAAAAATAGTAATACATATTCAATATATAAAATTATTTTAGGTAATTGAAATTACCTAAATTTTCATAATTTTTACATCAACAAAATATTGCACTACATGTTAGAACTGTTTTGTATTTGAGTCTTCCTACATATTAGATTTCACAATTGCCAACTCGTAAAGGCACCCATTTATAAGCTTCCAAACAATCATTTGCTCAACTTTAAAATTTTGAGAAAATATTTGTGATTGCATATTATGCATATTGCTTGTAATGCGATAAGTCAGCTTTAGATGTAAAAAACTATTACAAATAAATATTTCCAATGTTGACTAATATGCTAAATCAAAGTCATCTCAAAAATGTTAAAATCGTTCTCAATCTGTTACACCGAATCAAAATTATTATAATATATTATGTTTGACATTGATACACAATTTTTAATTACATTGAAATTATCATCTAACGTACCTACATATATTATAATAGGCATAATTGGAATCACTCATAATTCTTAAACTACCTATCTCACCTAAAAATTGTTATCTTTCTTAACATGTTTGTGTAAATAAAAATGAACCGTAACCATGTTCAACATATTGCAAAGTTACGCTTTTATTTAAATGATTAACATGTTATATCGTGAACATGTCTAACATAATATTGATTATGTATACTCATGCGCCCATCTAAAATGATAGAATTACATCATTCTTCTTAAAATGTCATGCCTAACAGTAATAAATCTTAACATGTTATCCTATGTGAAAACAATCTTTAAAAACTACGCTAATAATTGATTGTCTGATTTAAATGAGATTATCTGAATAATATCTGATTTATACACCAAATCTAAAACAAAGCTGATTTGATTCAAACAATCTAATTCATAACTGATTTGATTCAAACAATCTATTCATAACTGATTTGATTCAAACAATCTAAATCATAGCTGATTTGATTCGAACAATCTAATTCATAACTGATTTGATTCAAACAAACTAATTCATAATTGATTTGATTCAAACAGTCTAAATCATAGCTGATGTGATCCAAATCATCTAAATCATAACCTGCATTTTAACGTGTTCAACAAATAGTGATAACAATTATTGTAGCTTTGATAGCAGGAACTATTGTGGATGAAATTGACGTCTTGCAAAATTGAATATGTTACAAATCTTTTGAAAGGTGACATTTTAAATATCGGAATTATTAACTTTGACTCCATACAAATATAACATTTTAATCTCGGAGCAATTTTAATTTATTTCGATTGTATTATGCACGAGGAACAAAATTGTAAATAGTTCCTGTGGGATAATGGATTGCACCAGGCAGTCTGCTTTTTAAAAGTTTTATATGTTTTTACAAAAGTATAATATTATTAAATTTATATTACATATTAGAATTTCTCGTTGTAACAAGGTCTTTAGTTTTATGGATAACTATGTACGACAACAATATTAAATATTAATATGCGTGTGTGTATGTGTGTGTGAGTTGGTGTGTGCATGCGTGAATGAGAATCACTTTATAAAGTTTTTATAAATATTTAAAAAAACAAAATGTATTATTTATACAAAACGGTACACTATACTAGTCATTTAATCAGTTTTGTTATTTTCTTCATGAATAATCACAAAACGTAAAATATTTTTCAATTTATTTTTATTTATTTACAACGCGAGTACAAACAGTATTTATGCAGAGATTGTTAAAAACAATTGTCTCAAATTTTCTTGTTTTTAAGTCGATGGCTTCCTGCAATCATTTTAATCAAATTGTATAGATATGACAGATAAAATAGAATAAAACACAAAAAAAAATTATACTTAGGAATGTACTGACCACAAGGGACTGAAGAAAAAATGAAGGCAACTTTATATATATTATTTAATTCGTTAATTTCGTTTTTCACTTTTCAATCTTTTTTTTTTTATGTTTCATAAACCAGTCCAAGCCAAAGTAATGTACATATTATTATAAAAAAAATACAGATAAACCAAAGTAGATTGCACAATACGAAATATTTACTATAAAGTTACCTATGTATTTTATGAAGTAAAACATTATTACAAAATAATATAAATATTTAAGGTACTGACATCAATTTACAAATATTAAAATGTGTTTTTAAAAAAGTACCAAAAAATAATAAAATTTAAGATGAATTAAAAAGTATGACTTTTTAAAAGGTAATCATTTTCCTCGATTACCAAATTGAATGAAAATATGCATTGTATTTTAAACACAAATCATAAGAAAGCTTCCTAGTGTTATGATTTGGCATGAATCGATAATTCCAATAATACTTCCTGGTAATGAGATCATTGTCAAATGAAAATTTCTTCCGTAAAAATGGGAAATAATTTACGATAGATTATTTCTCTGCTAGAAGAAAGATCTAGGGCTATATAAGTCAAACAAACTACTATGAAAATAAAATATCAATTGTATTTTTTGTTGATGCAATACAACCCTAAAGTTTAAATCTCTTGAAAAATAGAGATCTTAAATACACAAAATAAAAAAATATGATTATAATGTCCCTTGTTAAGTTTACTTTTTTATATATTTTTGTTTTTTTCAAACAATTGTGTAGGTAATTATTTAAAAATAGGACATAAAATGTCACATTCATTTTGAAAGTAATGTCATTATAAATATATCCATGACAAATGCATAAAGAGAGATTTTTTAAAATATTATTGTAATTTAATTACAAAAAATAATATGTATCAGTTCATCAGAAGGAACATGTTGTATAGACATGTCTTGCATAATTAAAGGTTCTGTAAGAAAAGTTCAATTTATAAAGGAGAGAGAAAAGAATACATTTGATGTACCCAAATGACACAGTTTAAATACATTTGATGTACCCAAATGACACAGTTTAAATACATTTGATGTACCCAAATGACACAGTTTAAAATTGTCAACTTTAATTTATGCATAGAATCATGTATGAATGAATCATATTTTTATCTGAAAATTACGTAAACATTACATTTTAACTGATTTTTCAAAAGAATCTTTCTTTTGTGTGTATGGTATTTAATTTCAGCATTTATTAATCATTAAAAATTAGTAAAAAGTGTTCCTTTAATTTTTGTAACACAAATAATGATCATATCACATCTAATTGTGTACCTACCTTAATATCTTAATAACGTTTCGCTTTATTCATTTAATGATTAGATATAAATATTTAGATTAACTAATATAATTAAAATGTCAGATGTGTCATTTCACCAACATTTCTTAAAATATTATTACCAGGTTACAGTTTTATATAAAAACAAAATGTCTACCAAAGATAATATTATGTTACGTATTATGCAGGCCCTCGAGGTGAGGTTTATCACAAAAATGGCATTAGAATTATAAAGGTCATCATAGTTTATTATTTATTTATTATAAAACAATGTCTTAACCAGTCTCAACAGTACATAGTCGGCCTTCGTGGCTCAGTTGGTTGGGTATCTGACTGCTGATCCAAAGGTCCCGGGTTCGATTCCCGGCAAAGAGACACAGTTTTCAATTGTGTTTTCAGTCTGGATCTGTAAGACGATTAATATCGTAAGTCTCCAGAAGTGGCAACTTGTTATTGGGTGCGTGTCGAATTAATATTTGACATATTACCTGTTAGTTGCCCGAGAAGCAATATTAAATAAATAAATAAATAGTCATTCTTTAATAACTAATACAGAAATTCATGTAGGTATGATACAACAGCAATGACTTTTTTAGAGAAAAGTTGTCATTCTTCGATATTTGTATTGTGTCACTATAGAGATCATTCTTCAAATAAAAATTGAAAAATTTACAGTCAAAAGATGATTTGAGTATTGAGTTTTGACAAGCAATGTCCTAAGGATGAATAGTATTGTGAAAATTAAGGGAACAGGTTTGGTAACCTGTTTGATATTTGAATAAAAAAATAAAATTATTATTCTACAGTGCATTACTTAATTGAAATGTTGGTGTTATAGGCATTGTAATACAGACTCCTAACTAATATTCTTACTGTCTACACTTTTAGCAACCAACGACTAATTTAATTTTGTAGAAATAAAATACATTTACTTAATTTATTGATTCTTCTAGTTCAGTTTTCTTCACAAATTTACAAACGCTTCTATGTTAAATATTAATATTTTGTACAATATATACAATAAATATTTAAGTATTTTTAATTTTTGATGTAAGGTCTTAATGTTCTTTAGAATTTATTTGTATTTTAAATAATTTAATTTTTCATTTATGATTTGGTTAATTTTCACTGTCCTATTTTTGATATGCTAATGCTTTATTTTTTTAATCTGAAAGATTTAAATCCTAAAAAAAATACTAACAATTTGTTAAATATTAATAATCATAGCATGTGATTTTTTGTTGTTAAAATGTACTGTGACCCTCAGTTTGACTTGGCTAGCGTCAATACAGGCGCATCTGACGGATTTTAGTATTCTTCGTATGGTAATTCATACAAGTGCATCCATTGATCGACATCAGACGGAGCGCGCGCATCGTATCGTCGGTATGATCGAACCTGTCATTGTAGTATGTGCATATTTTATGGTGATGTCATATTGCCTTTTTTATGAAAATTTTTTTATAAATTATATTTTATTACTTTGTATAAACCACATTATTGAAATCGCGACTGGTTTCGAAAGTTACCATCCCCTCAGGCAATTTTTCAACATTTTTACGTAGTTGATTCGAATTCATAATATTATGAATTCAAATGTTTAAATATTTATTTCTCGATCACGCGAAAACGGCTGTAAGATTTTGGATGAAATTTGCCATTAATATATGTATATATACCCACAAATCACTCTTCTAAGGGTGAGTTGCCTAATATAATAAAAAAAATGTATATCTTAGAAGTGGCTATGGACTATATAAGTATTTATGAGTCGACCATACGATTACCAAGCCAAAAAAAAAGATTTTGTGTCGGCCATCCTAGCTGTATGGACGCTTGCCTTTTTTATAAAGCAGAATTTTCTGATTTTTTAATACACATATCTGAGGATAAAATTTAATAAATCAGTTAATCTCTTCATTTCACAATTTAAATTAATTATATCAGAACCCATATTCTTTTAAATATCATTAGTAACGTGTCTTGTAATGTGTATTCAAATTTGATTCTTGATGCAATTATAATATTGCCATCTCAAAAATAGAAAATTTTGCATATAAGGTACCTACTGAAATTTTAAAAATATACATTCATAAATGTTTTAAGAGTTGTTATACCAATATTGAATAATTATTGTGATAGTTAAATAATGTAATATTTATTTGAAAAGTGATTGCAATGTTGTTTTTATTACATGCCTTTAAATGTTCATAATCCATGATTTTAATTGAATAATACATACCTTTCTTATATGTATTCCATTTTACTAGACCTATTGCAGTATAAATGAACCAAATAAAAAAGTGTATTTGACGAACATTTTTTTGTAGTTGTAAATCTGTTTTTTTTCACTACTTCAGTAAATTACTAAATTTCTACATCAGTCAAGTAAAAAACATAAAATAAATCTAAATTCTTTCATAACACATCATTGAAACAGTTTTACGTAGCTGTACGTTATCTTAGTTATATGTTATTTCAGTACGAAATTCACTTTTGGTTTAGACACTGAAGACACTGTAGAATTGCAAAAATTGTTGTACAAATTGATCAAACTAACAGGATAAAAAAGTAAAACAATACGAAAATATAAACTTTCATTTTTTTTGCAATTTTTCATACAACATTGATCGCACATACTTAAGTTATTCTTAATATTCATTGAATGTTTGTTTGTAAGTTCTGTTTTGCATTTGAAATAATTGTTTTTTAAAGTTATATTTTTGTTGTTATTTATATTTAGATTATGTTTTTATTATGGAAATGTCTAATCTTGTACTGTTACTATTTTTATTAATGTGTAATTCATTATTTAATAAACCAAAGTGAGACATTTATATTGTTTTTATTTACACAAACATAATATCATATACTTTGATTCTAAACTATTAAACTCACAGTGTTATTTATAAAAATAAATTTGCTTCAAAGTTTTATTCTGAAATTTAAATATTCTTATACAATAATTATTTATTCTTATATGAGAATATTTGAATTTCAGAAAAAGACTTTGAACCGGGTTCAATTGAACCAAATTTATTTTTATAAATAACACTGTAACAGTGTTATTTATAAAAAAAACTAAAATAAAAATAATAAAGTCAAAGTCTTATTCTGAAATTCAAATTTTCTTATAAGAATATTTGAATTTCAGAATAAGACTTTGAACCGGGTTCAATTGAACTAAGTTTTTTTTTATAAGTAACACTGTAAGTGTCTATATGCCTTAGTGCCTTTTCACACGACCCGGTTGCCGGGTAGCCGGTGCCGGGTAAGCGCCGGGTAACTGGCAGCGAAGTGTATGGGCACGCATGGTAGCTTTCACACGCACCGGCATGCATGCCCATACAATTACCCGGCAACCGGATCGTGTGAAAAGGCACTTAATGTCTGAAAATTACATAAATAGAAGTGCATGCACATGCGACATGCCTAAATATTTATTTGTCTATTCGGCTAGAAGCCTTTTACAATAATAAACTATATGTACAGTAGTAACACATTTATCTGAAAATCTATGAGTGGACATATTTCGAGAATATGGGCTGTTCATTACTGAGTATATTCTTACTTCTAGACCTCTTTTGACTCCGTAAGTAAATGTGTTTCTCTGAAGATGCTCTTGAGAATTTATATTAGTAACTCTGGTTCGTTGGAAGAAATGCAATAAGCCTGCTTGTGTGCAATATATTTCTATATAATATTGTTTAATAATCTTACCTCGAAGATGTCAGCAAAATAATCAATACTAGAAAGTAGAGACATGATATGTGGTGAAACTTGAGACTTAATTATTTTATATACAAAAAATGTGCTTATAAGTTGATGAAAAAAAATAGTGTACACGAAGAAAAGACTAAATTCCATTATCTAGGTTAACCTCTGTCTATGCCCATTCAATTTTTAAATTAAGATAGATGGATAGCTTTAAAATAAAATACTGGAATTCTAAAATAACCACAAAAACAAAGGGAAGTTACATTACGATGGGTCTGAGTCAAATTGTTGAATGCTGTTTGATTTCACAAAGCGCTATTTTTTTAAAAAAAAACTTTCTACAACGAACGTCAAATCCCATACAAAAAAATAGTGCTAAGCGTACAGTGTTTGACAATTTGATTCAGGCCCAGTACACCATAAAGGTAGATAAAATTTTTCGTGGATTTGCTAGAACTGAAGACAATGAGGTTGAATGTATTATTTTTTTTTTAATTGCAAATGAAAATGAAAATGGAAATTATTGAAAATGGTTACTAATGTTTATTATTATTTGACTATTTGTAGGACTAATTATATCCCTGAGCTGCGACCATCTTTGACCTTTGATCTTAATCAGCAGTTTATTCTCTTGAAACAAAGTCCAATATACTTATATAATTAAGATGCCTCACATGTCCTTTGGGTCTTAACATAATGGTTGCTAAAGTTAGGAAAAAAGAAATTTGTAGAAACTTTAAATTTGAAATATCAAGGTCCAGCGGTAAAATTTGAATAAAACAATTTTTTATCGATATTATATATTTTTTATCAATTATTTTTACGTAGGTACATTCATTTTTCTATACAATTTTACGTAGACAAACTTTTATATTTATATTTACTTTCTTTTTGTAAAATCACTTCTCTCCCATTCGCACTATTAACAATCGTCTCAATTTAATAATTACAATTAACCTCGATCAATTATCAAATAATATGTACAAGAATTGCCCTTACTATATATAGTTAATCATTTAAAACAGTAAAAAAATGTCTCTATGTCTAAGACTTGGCTAAACGACTCATCGGCCATTATTAATACAAAGTTAACTTATAAATAGATTAACAAGTCTCACGGGAAGCATTTTAGCGAGTCATTTGTTCAATACTTCATTTATTTTAATTGAGTGCACACTCGTCGAACTATAAAGAAACAAACCATTCAATATGTTTTGTTACAGTGAGAAGATTGGGGAGTGTTGAATCTAAATAAACATTATTCGTTTTATAAATGAAACCCATGAATGATAATGAAAACAAACTGAAATAGATATTACCATCAACAAAATGTCTTACGTATAGCAGTTTATGTAAGACATTTTGTATGAATAGATTTATTTTGCCTTTTATAGATTTATGTTGCTATACGTCAGTTATTTTTTAAATCCTTACAAAATAGTTATATTATAACAATAGGTATATTAATGTGACAAAATATTAAATATGTAAGGATCCCACCAAGGCGAAGCCTGTATGTGGGAAACATAATCAAAATAGATTAAAAAAAATATTTTTTTTTATATGTGCATACCAGTAAAAAGAGCTTTATTCAGTCACCAACAGACTGAATATCCACCGTGGTGAGTAGGTAGGAATATTAAGATTTAATAAAACATGAAGAATCATGTTTTTTAATCCCCAAATTATTAGTTGTTTAAGTGAGATTTTTTTCATTATAGAAAATGAACACATTGATTTTCACAGGAATTCAAATGTTTACAATATTGGTTGATGAGACAAAAATTTAGTTGAATCAAGACAATAATAAAATTTTGATGAGTAATAAACAGTATGTCTAAAAATCAAAATAGGCAAGTGAACATGTTCATCGAGATGGAAAATGAAATTAATTAAAATTATGCATTTTAATAATAAAATGTTTATTCTGAATTATAAAATATTAATTTTATAACTTTTATGTAGAGAACCCCTTATTTTAGAGAAATAAATATGTCTTAATTATTTTATAGAAAGTTTTACATTTTTTTTTTTAGCTTACACGAAAAAAGAATAATGGTTAAAAACTAATATGTAGTTAAAAATGACTCGCCATAATGTAAAATTAAAATAATTCTACACAATAAATGCCTGTGGTATTGTTTCGTCTATCACTTTGACAAAAACAAAATCCTAAATTGTAAGAATTATTCAACTCTTATTTACCATTTTTTTACAAAACTTGTAAAAACCGAAATTACAAAGAAATTAATATTTACCCGTATTTTGTTGAGAAATATGTAAATAACACATAAAATTAGTAAATTTCTCGAAAGTACCATTACAGTATTTCACTACAAAGATTGAAAGGCATCATTTAATTTGTATATAAAATTAGATGACTAAATAATATTTAAAGCCAATTTTGAAAAATAAAACAAACCAAGTTTTTGTTACCAAAAATAAAAAAAGATTTGAAAAAGTTTCCCAAAACATAATTCATACTTGCTTTTCTGTCATTTTTTCTCAACTTATTATTGATTCATTGATTGTTGTTAATTAATTTTATAGTAATTATGCTGGTTATTAGTTAAAAAATAGATATTATGACACCTTTGCTTGATAAGTTATTTTGCCTTCTTTTAATCAAGTAGTGTAAAAGTCCGTTCAATTAAGAAATCTGTAAATAATTATTTAAAAAAATACAAGAAGAAATTTATTGATAGAAATTCAAGTACAGATTTGAACATGGCAAATAAAGTTATGTAAAAATAATATGAAACTACAATTATTATTCATTGATAAATTAAGAATCATTTAACACTAAAATATTCCATTTTTAATTTTATGGTTTGTATCGCGTGTCATTGGAAAATTTACAAATATACAAAAAGAACATTAACGCTTAGCGTCCACAGTGGCGCAGCCGACAGATCAGATTTTTGTCTCCTAGCAACGACGTCGTTATTGCCGACGATACGATACTCGCGCATGAATTCCTATATAGAATACTAAAATCTAAAAGATGCGCTGCGTCCGCTGCACTTATGTGGATGCTAACCTTTGAACAGCACCATTCAACAATAAAAAAAAACACAGAATTATGAATTTCTATAATACAAAAAAAAACAGTTATCACATTTTTCATTGTGCATAATATATAATAATAGTAATTATACATATGTATATTATTTGCGATAAAAAAATTAAATGTCTGTTCGAAACAATAATAAATTTATAACAAGTTTTGATTCACGGTTTACAAATATTTTTTAATTATAATTTAATACATATTATTATATGTATATATTATAGTCTATGTACATTAAAATTTATCTCATATACTTGGCACATTATTTGTTCTGGGGTTTTAATAATTCATCTCTGTTATAAATGACAAAACACATTTTTATAACATTAAATACACAAGTAATGGTGAAATGCTCTGACGATACTTGGTTAAAATCAAATATTCTAAACGTAATTTATTTTTATTATTTTAAAAGAGCATCCATGAAATTATTATATTCCAATAATAATTACCTTCTGTAATAAACTAAAAATAATTTTGTTAACTAGAGCAATAAACCATTAAGTTATCAGTGCTCTTGGAATAATCCTGAATCATCTGTGTTAATTTGCAGATAATTAAGGATCCTTGAATCGATTCCTACCAGATGATAAATTTATTTAAATACATTTCTCACGCAAATAATGCATCTCTGAGTTGGAAACATTGGTTTGTTGGAAGAAATTACCATATGGCAATAAACTCGCCACTTGCACAGGATGTCAGTAAGTGTTTATTGTTATAATTATCTTAACTAAGTAAAATTAAATTAAACACTTTATGCTTTTGAACAAGCAGTGTTTGCGGGCGACGCATGCTACCTATCGTGCAAACCCGAGCACTGCTTGTGTGTTCCTACTTGTTCGCGTTACATAAGATAAAAAAATGATCTTTACTCACCAGTTGCCACAATCTGTGGACAACAGTTTACGAATATGGTTTCTTATTTTTTAATTTATTGAAAAACAAAACAAGAATATTTTTTAAGTATTATATTTCTAAAATTAGTAATTATTATTATTAGTATTTATTAATTATTATTGCAACTTTTACGACTCAAAAAAATATGAGGTGTTTTTAGTCCTACTTTTGAGAAAAAACCTGAGCAAGAAGTGGTTTAATCCTAAACCAAATAGTATCCTTGTTTATAATGACATAGTATACAGCTATTAAATTTCATAAAAATGGCGATGAACTTGTCAAAGGTGCAGGCAAAGGTTCACTATTTCTTTCCAAAATCCACATTTTTAACTGACTTTAAAAAAAGAGGATTTTAGCAATTTAACAATTTTTTTTTATTTTGTTTATTTATGTTGTTATATTTAAGTCTAGATACATATTATTTATTACTTTTTTCAATTCAAATAGAAATTTGGCAATGTGCAAAAATATTTCTTGTCAAATTTATAACAGAGATGAAATCTATTCAAGATATTGCATGTATGACTGACATACATAATTATATAATACATATAAAACTTAATATTATATTAATTAATAAAAAAGTATGTGGCTATCTTATGTATTATAAATTGTTAGATACACCATTGAAAAGATATGAATGTAACAAATTGAATTGCCTATACATACTAGACTATAAGGAGGAATAGATTGCCAAATGCCACTTCTTTTTAACATATATCGTGATTCTAATGATTAAGAATAATACAGTATTAGGAAAATAGATGAATGTTAATTATTCTTCAATCAATATATAAAATAAATAAATACAATAAGTAACAAATAGAATCATTAATATTGACCTTTTATAAGATATGTATATCAGTCAACATGAAACACTCAAATAAATAGTTTTTGTATGACAATAATATTTATTTGAGTTTCTTATTAATCGAGCAACTTGATAATAATCCAAATCGCACGACAAACCCAATATTTATAAATACATATAGAAATACTTTATTATTTCCATTAATAATTTATACTTCATCACAATTATTACAAGTTTTATATGCAAGTATCGAGTCTCGCGATAAGTCGACGTTTACACATTTTTTAGACTAAACTGCGAAGATGTTTTTTTCTTATTTTAACACGTAATTAACGAAAACGAAAACTAGATAAACGTCGACTTAGTTAAAAGCCAATATGTGTGTATATTCTAAAACAACGTATCTAACAGAAAAGTGATATGAAAACTAAACAACTTAACAATAGTTTCATTACTTTATGAGATCATGCTCATAAAAGATACCTCGCCTTTTAATCTATCTAAATTATAACGCTACAACTAAATAATGAATCTCTTTCCATCGCACAATACTACAATTTCAACTTAGATAATATCAGAACATTCAGAGATGTAAATCAATACATAGTAAAAAAAACTTTGCTATTTATACTATTTGGCATGAAAATCAAATAGGTTTCATTACAATAATATTCAATTGAGAGAGTGCCATCTATAGAACCAATTAGTCAAAGGACATGTGGCATATGATCCTATATTAGAAGATGTAAAATGAAAGAATGAAACCGTGTATTTAGAGGCTTGTTGTTTTAATTTTGTGCAATGTAAGTGTTGCCATCTAAGGACCAGCTGAATAATATAATAATAATAATACTCATCTGTCTTAAAATTTTGCATAGCCAAAAAAAGGTCCTGATGAGAATCCGACAGAAAAATTATTTGTAATTAATGCCACTGAAAACTTGTTGAAGACGCTCCTAATAACATCAATCGAGAAGTAATTGCAACTTACAAATCAACCCAGGTGATGTCACCTGAGACAATTGAAATAATAAATAACCAAAATGAAATAAAAATAATACAAGTTTATTCGGTCCAATACCTATAAAATCCATTGATAAATTAAAATGTTTTCTGAGGGACATTAATCATGAAAAAAAAATTGATTTTCACATTGTTGAATAATTTTTTTATGCGTGGTAGTACTTCTTATGTATAAGTAAATGTTTCCATAAATTGTTTTACATCTTCTTATAAACATAATCACAATTATTTCAATTAAAATGAAAAATAACATCCAATAATGAGCCACAATGGACAATGAATGTTTGAGATGACTGGGAGTCCATTGCTGCTGATAGGAAGGCTTGGAAATCCATTGTTCAGGAGGCTAAAACTACCGGAGTTGTACGGCCATCGGAAGAAAGTAAGTATTTTTTTGAAAAAGTATGATTGAGCAAAACTAATATGGAAAAAACTCTAATGTTCTGACAAAATATAAGTAAATTACATGTAGAATTATATTATAACAAAATATTTTATAATAAGAATAAAATAAAATATTGGCACTGAAGAAAATCAAATTTTTAAAGAATAATAAATTGATTTTGATGACCTTAAAACAATAAATAATAACATATGAAAAAGGATATTTCACTTGTAGGATTATGAATTAAATGTTTTCTCTTTTTTGTGTACTAAGTACTAATAATAAGATAATTAAAATTGTAGAATGCTGGTTTTGTTTTGTTATATGCAATGTTCACAGTTCTGAATCATATAGATCGGAAGCATCGGATAGTCGGCAATGCAGATGCCATTGCTCAGAAAGGCAAAAATTCAATCCGTGATGATGACGTTATACAGATTGCAATCAGCGGGCGCACTTCCGTCATTTGGTGATGTTTTCCCGCCTTTTTTACATGGAAAATTGTTGACAAATTTGAATGACAGTTTCTTCGGCAATCCGATTACTATGGATACAGTTGACGCACGACTCCCACAAAATAATCCATTTGATACGTTTTGTCCGAACCGTATTATGTGGATCTGTGGACGCTTACCATAAACTGTAATAGTTAATTGACAAAATTCAAAACTAATAGTGAAACTCATAAAATTGTACCCTTACTAGTTCATTCATCTATAGCAATGCTTCCCAAACATTTCTGAAATATCGCACCCCTTTAGAAAATAAAATAAATTCAATGCCCATTTTATCTGTCTCTGAATCTGCTGTAGCCCCCATGCTTTTATCAGGCACAAGCTTTTATCAATTAATATTGAAAATGTTCATCTAGGTAATTGATTCATTATGTTATAATTTTTAGAAAAGTATGTTGATAAAATATGTTTTGTTAAAAATCAATATAAATTTTGATTATCACATACAATTTTATAAACTGGTTTTATGTAGTTCCTCCCAAAGCTAAAAAATGTGTGTACATATTTAAAAAGAGAAAACATTTAATAAAATACGGAAATAAAATTGTTTGATAAAAAAAAGAGTCATTTATTAAGACTTATTACAAAAAAATTACTGAAAAAATTACAACAAAGTCTCAACCATATTGTAAAGTTCAAGTTTTGCTTTAACTTTTTTTTATTTTATTCTCAAAATGTGCTTCATTTATACATCGTATGTATATAATATATTAAATTATTACAATTTTAACATTGTATTTACAAAATATAATAAACCATATTATGAAAAATTTACATTTTTTTTATAGTTATCCCCAAATAATATATTTTATAACTCTTTAAAATTTGAGTCAAACCGTAAAAATATTTAATGATATGCTTTCAACGCATGCAAAAATGTATTGCAAAATTTGTATTTTTCATCAATATTAACTAAATCAGACCAAATTATAAATTTCATAAATACACATTATCCAACTGTCGATTTGTTCAGGAGAACTTTGTTCTCTTAACATATCGACAATGTTTCAAGCCAGGATACGCGAGAATTGTAAGCAGAGGTCTACTTTTTTCGCGGCTTTTCCAACTTTGAAGTCAAAAAACACCAACTTAGAGGCTTCGCAGCATATATGTTCCATACACGGATTTACTCAGAATTCGGAGTAGAACATTTCGTGTGTCTGTGTGTCTGTGTGTGTGTCTGTGTGTCTGTGTGTGTGTGTGTGTGTCCGTCCCCTCCTTATAACTTTTGATCCGCTCAATTTACAGAGCCTAAAATTTCAGAATATATAAACAGTTACAGGCCTACAAAACTTTTATACTCGGAATTTTGAATTTTTGTTTCAGTCAGGGGTTATCAACTTTTGAATTTTTATTTTACTTTTCCATATATCTCAGAAACCATAAAAGCTAGAATGCTGAAAATTGGTACAAACATAGACAAATACAAAATCTCAAATTAGTTTTTTCAAAAAAATTCCAGGGTTTCTCAAACATTTTTTATTAAGAAAAGTATTTTTTTATGATAAATTTATGAGTTTAACTGCCTATTTTTCCAAAACTTTTACAATTATCGAAAAAAGCCGAAACACCCCAACTAGATAATTTAATTTTCTATAAAAAATATTAGCATTGTAGTAGAAGATCTCAATTTTTTTAAAAATTGAATTTAGTGACGACATTGCTTCATACATTTTGTATGGCAGTCGCCTATACACAATATGTAAGAAGACTTAATAGTTTGATACTTCATCTCCAAACATACATACATACCATCATGCTATTTTCATATTCTGGGTAGGAAAAAAGGATCTTCCTCCATACTATCCTATCTTGGCATAAATACCTACATATGTTGTATAGAAAACAAAATATCTGACAATATTCAATAATTTGTATTTATGGGTTTATAGTTTGGTACATATTCTTCAACTATACATACTATCGCTATCGACAGTTGGATCTCATGTGTTACATGCAATTAGTATAATAGAAAAGTTTGATGAATCAATAAAGAAAATAATATCCGTTCAATCTGATTCAAACAGTATGAACTACAAACAAATCACACATTTTGGATATAAAAAATAATAAATATTTTCATTTAATCAAAAAAGAAAAATAATAAATTCAATCTTTATATAATTTAAATCAATAATAAAATCAATTTGGACATGAATGGGATTACACATAATAAAATACAGAACATTTCAAGTAAATAACCAATTCAATAAAAAATATATTTAAAAACAAATATTTTTACACACCACAACATCAGTAAAAATCAATATGAATATGTTTTATTTACAAACAATAAAATAATTAAAACAAATTAATCACCGCAGCTCCCTTAAACAAAATTTGATGGAAATGTTTAGTCATTGCTTATTTGGATTATATTGTCAAAATATTTAACCTTTTCCGTGCTACGCGTATGCTAAACAATGTAACACCTCAGTGCGGCGCAATTTTCGGACAAAATTAAAATCGTCATATCTCAATAACTACTCACCTGAGATACTTGAAATCTTCGACAAGAATATTCGTTTTTAGCTGTTCTAAATGTTGAATACAATTTTTTGTTTATTTTGTGTTTCTGCATACTATTTAACTGATTTTTTCAACATTCCAGCTTACAAAAACATAACTAATTAGCAAAAAAATATCACATAGGTAAAAAAAGACATAGGAAAGAATATAGTGAATAAAAATCATCTTAAAATTCATGAATTTTTAAGTATTTCTTCGAAAACAAACACAGTTTTCAACAATTGCTTAGTGCCTTATACGTTTGTATGAAGTTTATCTGTAAGCGCTTTGACCTATGCGCCGCTGCACCGTAATTTATCAACTTATAGTATAAAATAGTCATAAAATAATTGGTTGTTATAAATAATACTGTAATAAGTCAACAAGATCTGGAGAACTTTTTCGAAACATTTATAAAAGCAAAATTCATTCATAATAGCAAAAAATATTCAGTATTTTGTCTATCACTTAGTAAGATTTTAAAAGTTGGTGACACAAAAAATCGAAGTTACTCTCAAAAACACATGAACTTTAAAAAATAGTAATTTTGAAATATGAATCAACGTTAAAGACACAAATAAAATAAAATTAAATAATAAGATTAATTACTCATTGTTTTACGTTCATATTAGTTAATAATGCTCTTATTGTCAAAATAAATAAATAAACAAAAACATATAAATTTACAGCAAAATACTTTGTTTTTATATAGGTACTAAATAAAAACCGAACATAAATATTTTATTAAACCGGCGCACAATCTATACGACCTCGGATATGGGTTATACGCAACATTAATATCCATACAAAGCGGTATCTCAGTGCGGGTCTCGATTATGTCTCGAGATGAAATAGACAAAAAGTAAACACTCTACCGCCATCTACCAAATTTTTTTTAAATTTTATTAAAATCATATTTACTTAGATAAATGGTTCAGCTACACGATGTAATTATTATATTTTGGATATGTCGATAAATAAGATTTCTACAGCGAGTTTAAGTGGAGCATTGTCCATCACGATAACCTATCGTGATCCGCACTGGTGTAGCACATGATTCATCACGATAACGTATCGAGATTAGCACTGAAACGGTTAAAGATGAAATAAAAATTAATGAAAATGATTTGTAATCCTATTTAAATGGAGACAAATGATACATGAGTTCGGGAATTATCCTTGCTGTGTGTTAAGAAATATAAATAGAGCTAATAGTATAAGATATGGAAAAAAAGACATAGAAACACTGATGTCAATGACTATTTCGACAAAGGAAAGAAATTGACAATTAACTTTAACAGTCAACTTAATAAAATAAATACATTAATACATTTTGTATTGCAGGTAAGATAGTATTGTATTACTATTAGTATATATTTTTTCAATGATAAAACTCAAATTTCATGTATATTATATGTTTTCTATTCTCGACAAAATATATTTAATTGGATTAAAATATAAAAGTAATGGTCTTATTCAAAGAAAAAATCAAATGTAGATCAAGAGATTGTTTAAGAAAAATACAGCAGCTCTAAGAATGATTATTATACACAAAATATAATGATAAATTCTGAACAGTAAAAAAACATTATTTTAGATTAAATGAAATTTGATGAATTTTATTGAATTGAGAGGTAAATTCTACTAAGATGTAATAATTTATTTTGAAAGATGTTTAACATATAAAATTTGTATTAGGTATGTTTAAATACTTTTCCAATGACAATCCAAGAAAACAATTTGAAATAAGAATAAGGGGAGCTGCACTAAATGAACAACATAATATTATATTCATCAACTTTACAAAAGTCAAAGTGCCATATTTGTGAAAATAAAATAATCATTGTTTGATACAAGATTATAAATATAACGTTTCACATTATTGCACATCCTTTAAAAAAATCAATAAAACGTAACTATAAAAATCGATTAACACGACAAAATATTTTAAGACGCCCTTTGACTACGATCAATGATTTGGAAAATGAGTCCTTAAACATTATAAAAATGATTTATTTTCAATACATAATCCCATGTTAACAGCCTTATTGGACACTATCTTTAAAAAATATATTTACACAAATATACAAAGAATCTCTACAACTATTTTATGACACATATTTCGAAACGAAATTTCAAACACTTTTTTTAAGAATAAATTTTTAAGCGTTTAATTTATTTTTTCAAAAAATAATAGTTATACGTAGAGAATTATTATAATATTTTTTTATTACGATATAATTGTCATTAGAATTTACTATGTATGGAAATATTTATAATTTCTCACTCACACATTTAAATGCTAATAATTAATCAATAAGGCCATTTTTGTAACTAACACACTGTCCATTTTGTTTGTCCGCATCCAAAGTCAATACATATTCTGTGACACCAAAACTATTAGGAAAAAATTCACTCAAAAATAAATGATGTCTCAACACATTTAAGCATCATCGGTACATAAGAATGTTGGACATTGCGAGATATTCTTATAAATAAAATGATGAAAAATATTTCTTTGGTTGTGATCGGTGAATTATGTTTAAGTGAAAAAAAACTTTGAATGTAAAAACGTGAATTCTCAATAAAGTATTGAGAAGGAATGTAAGAATAATTTCATAAATACTTGACAAGAATAGAAGATATAACGTTATTATATAAAGTACATTATATTGGTAACATGTGAGTGTTGGTGATATATCACAGAAGACATACTGACTGTGTAGCTAGGACTATGACACCGATATGACCTTATTGGAATTATTGGGATTGTTATTGGTGGCGGCTGAACCGTTGGACGTACTGGAACTGGGACCCGCCCCGCTGGTCGTGGGGACCCCTCCGTTCCTCTGCTGCTCTCCCAGCAGGCGGTGGTGGTGGTGGTGATGGTGGTGGGGGAGGGGCAGTGGCAGGTGTCCGAACCCAGGCATCATGGGCATCATGGGTACCATCCCGTTCTGGGAGACGGGCGGGCTCTTAGGCGGGGAATAGGGATTCATCGGTTGCTGGGCAGGGCTGGGCTGCGTGGACCGCAGGGCGGCCAGGTGGGCGAAGCTCAGGGAGCTAAGGCCACACGAGCGGCTCGTCAGCCGGTTGACGCTGAGGGGGTTGTTGGCGTCGCGGGGGTTCGTGCCGACGGGGGGCCGCGGCGCCGCCGGCGTTGGGGGCTTGTACTCGGCGTCCAGCTGGAGGGGCGAGGCGAGGCTGGCGGGACTCGGCAGCAGGGCACTGGGGCTCGTGAGGGATGAGAGAGCCGAGAGGGCGGGGCTGCTGACAGAGCCGTCCATGTCCCGAGAGTCCTCGCTGTCGCTGCCGCCCCCGCCTCCCGCTCCTCCATCGTCCTCCTGGTCTATGTCGTCTTCAGCGCCGGGCGGGCGCCCTCCGCACGCCGCCGCCAAAGCCTCCATGTAGCGGATACATTTTTTCTTGCGCCTGAAATATTACAGTCAAATATTTAGTGTTAATGATAGAAGATTAAAAAGTCTGTGATTAAAAAAATATACACAAGTCTAATGAATACAACAAAAGGTTTTTGTTTGGTGCTTGAAAAAATTACTAATTTACATACATGCCTACTCAAATATTACCAAACCTATACATATCATATACTTATAAGCTGTAGTATAAAAGTACAAAAACTTTCAATAAATATATATCATTAACAATGCATACTTAATTTAAACATTTTATATAGATTAAATTTTGCATTTAATTTTGTTCAATACAGATTATAAATTATTTACTGCAGATCTATGATAAAAAATATGTATAAATTCTGTAGTGATATATTTTACGGGGGATTATTATTTAACCTAACATAAATATACTAAAATTTGCATATCTTTGTTTGAATTAGGTACAACATTATCACTCCAAACCATGCAATATCTGAAAAACAAAAAATAAATAAAACTATGTCTATAAAACAATGTATGAATTTCAAATATATTATAACACACATGCACAATTTAGTTTTTTTAGACTTTATTTCAATTCATATTATTTATTCAATGGATCTGATGAAGACAAAATGAATAAACATAAAAATATAATATTCTATTTTAAAAAAGTAAAAAAAATAAATATTTTTATTATTTTACAAAGATATATTATTTCAAAATACATTCGAGCTTTTAATGATTTAATTTATATTTCAGGATGGAATGAAACTTTAATAGAAGTAGATTTTTGATTATTTAAAAAATATGTTAAAATTTCATAAAGAAAAATGTGCATGCGTGTTATAAACAACAATGTATGAACAAAATACATAATACTTCACAAATTGTCAATACTAGTGAGGATTACATAAAATCTGACGTAGACAATTAATTATTAATATTAAATATTAAGTAAGAAATTATAAATATCAGGCAGTGAATCTTTTTCTAAATAAAAACAAAACTTAAAAATTTTATATCTGAAAAAAAAGCAAAGCTCAAAAGTTAGAAAAGCCAATCAGTATTGTAAAGGCTTATTATTGTGGTTAAAAAAAACTGTAAAAAAATAATGATTGCCATTCGATAATCTAAAAAAAACATATATCTATTAGTTTTCTTGTTTTTATATTAAATATACATTTTTTTCGGATGAGCTTATGACTAAAAGAACAATTTAATAAATCAATTATGGGTAGTTCAAAATTAGCTTTAATTGAATCAAAATTAAATTATGACACATGTTTCTTCGTCAATCTTCATATAAAAATATTTAAAAACAAGAAAACCAAAAGTAACAATAAAATATTTTTCATCCTCACAAATAACACAACAATATGACTTATTACTGTTGATTCAACCCAAAATATTTAATTTTGTTCAAATATTGGATTTGAATCTAATCTTCCTCATTATAAAGTAAACCAACCACGAATTCTACATTTAATATTATTCCGAGGCTGGATCACTAGTCCAACGAACAAATATTTTTTTAAATAAAGTATATAGCTGTGAGGTACCGCCTTAGAATAGTGCTTCCACTCTTCCCTATTATTGTTTTCGAGTGTCACATAAGAGCCGGGTAATCGAAAATACAACAGGCAACAATAACATCTCATACAGTTCAGCAATGAGGTTCATCACCCATTCTTAATGTTGTATTTTTAGGTGAGACAAGATTGGTGTGTGGGTATGCACGCATGTGTTGTGCACCCTTTTATAATGTGATGCACACCCGCACAGCTGTCGCTGGTTACCCCACATTGTGGGATATGCCCTGATGGTATGAATGAATGATGGCGATGAATGGCGCATTAGACGCAACGATGAGTTGTACAACATATACCAGACCCCAAGTATCTCAACGCACATGAAATTACTTGGGCTGAGATGGGCTGGACATGTACAACGAATGCCAACCTCACGGGTGCCGAAACGAACCCGGGTGGGAGAAGAAGGGTAGGAATACCAAGGCTGCGGTGGGAAGATGAGGTCAGAAAGGATGCGGCTCAGCTTCTCCAGGAGAGTAGCTGGAAAGTGGCAGCAGAGGACAGGATTGGATGGAGGCGAAAGTTAACGGAGGCCAAGGCTCGATTTGGGTTGTAGCGCCATCGAAGAAGAAGAAGAAGGTATGAATAAATGATGAATGAATATTTTAGATATCAATTCTATATTTTATTATAAGGTATTGCTTTATCATGAGCGTATAATGAAATATTATGCATATTTGAGTATCAGTAGTAATATAGTTAAATACTTAGATTACATAAAATTGTTCAACATTGCGTCGTTTGACGGCATTAGATTTAAATGAAACAACCAAAAGTTTTGAACAATTTTAAGAAATCGAAGTATTTTAAGTATACTTCTTTAACTAATCTTTGTTCGAGAAACACAGCCTAAGTCAGTATCAAAAGTCACTTTGTCCAGTTTTGGAGAAAAGAGGAAAATATTATAATATTAATTCTATGGTAATAGGTATGTCATATAAAATGAAAATGCAAGTGGTGGTTTTGCTGTCCAAAATAAATTGCCTATAATATACCTAATAGGACTGTGATAATAATATTACGTTCAAGACTTGAAATCTCTTAAACGTGGACAATTGTACGTCACTTTTGATGGTGACCCACCCATTCGTGAGGATGAAAATTGTTAAAATAACAACAACACAAAACAACATCAACAAGCTTTGGTACAAAAAAAATCATATCTCTTATATTTCTAATTGTGTATGGGACACTGACCGCCGGCGGCATGTAGGCCAATAGGTCGGTGGTGGTGGGTCATCCGTAGTACTATAGGTCCACGTAGGTAGGCTCCTGGGGGGAGCCCAGTACTGAGGGGGGCGCGCCCCCCGCACTCGCCCTCAGCAGACCCAGGGCTCCACCCCCAACGGCAGCAGACACAAGCACACCACTCGATTCCGGACTGATTTTTTTTATGTATGTCATCCGAAAGTTTCAAATTTTTTCCAACAGATTGTATTATTTTTTCCAGGTGGCATTATTTCGTTCAAAATGATCCATTTCGTTTTGAATGTTTTGATTTTATTTTCATAGATGGCATAATGTCATCATATAATAATCAATTGTTAATTTGTTTTCCACAGGACAAACAAATTAACAGATTTAGGAAAGAATATTTCGTTTAAATTCACAATCAATTATCCAAGCCGGATATTTTACATCAATGGAAATTATTAATCCCAAATAACCAATAGTTTATATTTTGGTTTTGGCATTGAATCAAAATTATTCATTAAAGTTTTCGTGTTTTTTCACAGATGTCATCGAATCAATATTAATTATAAAAATTTTCATGTTTTCCCCAGATGTTATTATTTATTGTTTCAATTTTCAGTTATTCGACGATAATCACAATTATTCGATTCGGAGAATTGTAGATCAGTCAGTGGTCGATTGAACGAATCATCGAAGATGCAGATTTATATCCATCCAAGGGAAGCAGCAATCATAAGTTTGAGAGAACATTTCATTATTTAACAAATTATTAATTGCAACAATAACATTATGAAAATAATACTTTGATAAAATAATAACAACAAATAAAAGGTGTCAAGTTTTGCTAAAATAATTATTCAAAAAAAATAATTTATTAACAACATATTCACAGAAACCACGATAACAATATTCACTAAATTCAGAAAACATGTCAATGTAAAACGTAGATTATGTAGAACAGAAACGGTTGTATTATTTGTTTTTATATCACAATTTGAATATTTATATAATTTATTATCTAAGATGTTCTTTCACAAACAAATGATTGCTGTTCCTCGATTATCTTGTGTCATTATAAAATAATTCTACACATAAGCACTAAGAAAATAGATTTTTTTCAAGCACCAAAACTATAAAATCTTTATTTTTGTCTAAACCTAGAGTTGCGACAATGCAAAAACTAGTGATTTCAGAGTGACTACAATAAATTGTCTCGATAGTTTTGTATTGGTAAAGTGATTTTCTACGTTCCAAAGTAAAAGAAAAAAAGTACTATTTATAGTTTGTGATTATTGTTTATATGCAATTTTTGGTTTCCGTATTCTGTTCTTAGTGAAAAGACACGTTTTCTGAATTTTTGTGAATAATTTAAAGTTTTTTTTAATTACCGAGGTGTCTACATATTTTATACTGCTTTTTCAAATACTTATTTGGTGTGTATTGTATTATCGTTTTCGAATATATTTTTTTTTACTTGATTACACCAAGTATCAGTCAATATTGACACAAATCAAAATAATAAAGAATGAGTGATTTAGAACAATTTGAAACGAAAACAAAAAAAATTAAATAAAAAATGTACAAAAAATATATATCAATAAATGCAATGAAACGAAACAAAGGAAAGTAAAAATAATAAAAAACAAGGTAAAAATAAAAATATAAAAAATTCAAAAGTCTTTCCACATAGAAACAATACATAGACACCAAAAAATCATATTAAAATTATGAAAAATACACATAAATACACTAAGAAAAATATATAAAGACCGCCGATCATTTTTAGAATAAAACTAAAAATTATATTAACTTCATAGACAACTAATATTTTCTTTATCACAAAAAATACTACATATACGAGAAATTTTGAAAATAAATGTATTTTTTATCACTAAAAAAAACAAGTAATCAGTTTTTTTTAGTATAAAGTTGACAACTTCAAAACGTCAAAATTTAAATAAGTCAATTTCAATTCGATGCAAAATACATAGTGATAAAATTATCCGCGTGGATATTCTATGTTTTCATTTTTTTTAATTATAAACCAGATAATTTAATACATACAGAATTTTGACGTCTATATATTATATTAATCTATGAAAACATAAAATATAAATGATAAAAAACACACAACTACTAACTAAAAAAAATAGTTGTAAAATATACCTGCAAGGTTTACACCATTGACTTTGTTGATCCAGTCCATACCTGGCTCGACACTTCTTCAGATTATTACCTAAAATATTAAGTATTTATTAAAATATATCACAATACAGGTTATCTTCATCAATATTATTAATACAAAAAAAGATTTGATAAATTAAAAAAAAAGTGAATTTGAAGTTGATTTGAATTCAAAATAAATTAATAACTAAATTGAATTACGAATAAAAGGAAAAAATGTTTCTGTTTAGCCCCCCCCCGAGACGTGTCATTTAGCTCAAGAAAAAAACAAGAAAAGATAACTCAATGTCACTTCCATACATTGAATTATATTTTCTTATTTCTTTTCTTGAGCTAAATGACACGTTATCTAGGGGGGCTGATGTAAATAAATTTTGAAATTTGAATACAGAGAAATGTAAGAAAATATTTTATTTATAGTAAATAATTAAATTAAAAATGTTTTCAACCAATTGACATGATTTCTTAACATGATTTGTATATGATTTGTATATACTACGCAGTAATTAAATAACTGTTTTTATTTAATTGAGAACTCGTAAAAAAATAATTACATAAAAAAACATTAACATATATAGTTCAACGGACTTAAAAAAGTACAATAAAAATTAATTATCAAATATAATTGATTTAAGAAATTTTGTCAATAGATCGATTAAAATACTTATGAATAATAAATTTGGTTACAAACATTAACTACAACATGCAAACTACATAAAACTACCAATCACCATGCAAAAGAACAAAAATAATACCAGAAAAGAAAAAATGTATAATGGAGAACAATGGGCGATCAAATCAATCGATTTTCAAGAACTACACTACAATAATAATATATTTCATGTAAAATAATCAGAAAATGAATTTTCAATTATCTTTCAAATAGAACTGTAATAAAATAATATTATAAAAAAAAATCATTACAAAAAATAATATAAGTAAATACATTCAGTAAAAATATTTTGAAAATATATATATCTGAATTACAAGCAAAAGCAGAATAGGTTCATCTGACTGGGAAAAAACTGACGTCGGTATTGAATCTCTTTATGATAATCAAAAATGTCTCTTAAATATTATCAAAATGTGGCCAGCTCAAAAAAAATTAAGGAAGAGAAGCAAAAATTATTACACATTACATTACTCAATTTAAAATTCAGGAAAAAATTCAGCATAAAATATTCAAAAAAAGATACGTCCGAAATGAGAAGTATAATTAATTATATGCAGCAAAATCAAAGGAGATACAAATTAAAACAAATGAACAGAAAAATGGTAATAATTTATGAGACGTTACGAAATTGTAGTCGCGAAAATAGAAAAGTATTGTCAAGTCAATCGATCCTAAAAGAAAAACGATAGTTTTGCTTATCATAAAAATGTAATGAACTGATGATACTCCGACAGTAGATGGAAAAAAATAACACTGCGTCTATTTAAAAGGAATCTAATTTGATGATATTAAAAAGTTTTTAATAAAAATTGGATCATCGTAAAAATAATAAATAATACCACAAATGAAACATGATCAAGTTTACAAGAAAATATGATTTTCGGATAAAAATTTAAAACTCAGTAGCTGTTAAATTAATCACGAAACGAAAAATACCAAAGTCTGATGTTAATGACCAAATATGTCCACGTTATAACTAATTAAAAATTATATTAAATTGATTTGGAGTCGTACCTACTTTAAATGTGGTATATGGAGATAATAAAAAGTAATAGAAGAGAGAACCCGTTTTTGGGAGGTATGTATGTAAAACCGTATATTGTGCACATACAGTTTCATCGTTCGTATTGCACAATTCGACGCAAATCTCTCAACAAAGATATACGTATTTATGTACATTTATTGGAATTTTAGTTAGCAAAGGAAAAACACAAGGCTGTCCCGGCAGAATGGCAAACAGCGAATTAGCATACCTACTTCGCACTGGCGAAAAAAAAAATCGGCGAAACAAAAATTTAAAAAATAAAAAAAGAAACGTGTTTTCCGAGAAAAGTGTCCTCGTTAGAGATGTTCATAAAGAAACTGGCGACGTCTAAAAATCTTCAATGATTCGTAAATATTCTACTCGTAACAAACGACAAATGTGAATTCGAGAAACGTTGTGTCCGGGCTGAAGATCCGAGGAAAGAAAATGAGCGTAATATATCGAAACAATTTCTTGATTCGCCGATCAAAAGCGAAAGACAAAAAGAAATGCTAATTACGCTAATTGAGGATTTAATGTAAAAACTGTTTTGGCCATGTTTCGTAACGGCATCAATACTTGATATTCAAAAAAAGTATAACTAAAACAATCTGAGACCAAGAAATTAATAAAAGAATTGAGAATAAATTTTAAAATAATATTAGCACGGTCATTTCATTTGAAGACGAATAAAAACATACAATAAACTATACAAATCAGAAAATAAATTCAAGGAATAAATTGTAGCATTATGAATGTCTATGTACGTTAAACAAGCGCTGAATTATAAAAATAAATTTGAGAAAATAACGACTTTTATACCACGGTAAGATTTTCATATTTATTTTATGTATACGACATCGAGAATATTAAATATTATATTATTAGGGTCGGTTAAACAACTCAATAAACATGGAGGAGAGACGACATTTGTACACTATCGTAAAATCTTGCAATTGCTTCTGCACTTCAGGGACAAATAAAGTCACATAACTTATTTGTAAATTAAAGTCCTTCGTTTGAATTGTATACAATAAATTCTCCATGTTCCGAAAATATACTCTGCGCGGGTTACTTGGGTATTCGAAAATAACTACTATTTTTAATTGGATAAATATTCAAAGAAACACTAACAATCAAAAAAATGTTTTGAACGCTTGTAAACATCTATAAAAAATAAAGCAAATTCAATAAGCGATCGAAAAAGATCTGAGATCTTATAATTGATATATACAGAATCGACATATCGTCATGTGAGATGTTTTCTAAAAATATTTTCCACATTTTCAAAATAAAATCGAAACCAAGAAAAAATATTTTACTGTTGTGATAAATTTTAACTTTGTTATTCGAAATAATTTCAAGACGCATTAGAACTTCTAATGCCGAATCAAAAAAAAACATCATTTTTTTGGACAGAATCCAAGTATTAATTGATCTCTTTGATGGTGTCGAACTAATGAATCACTAAAACTTTCATAAAGATGCATCCTAATCGAAGATAGTCGTTTTAGAGTAAATTCGGTTATTGCATAAACGTATGATCAAAATTGAACAACGTTAATAGATACTATATGATGATATGAAAAATCGGATTCTTGTTGGATCCCGTTAATCGCTAAGCTTGAACGACAATGATTTCTAGATTAATATATATATATGGATTAGCAAATAATTATGAACGTCCGAGGGTGAAAAACTTTGACAAGATAAAAACACACAAGACATGATCTAACTCAAGAAAGGACGAAAGCACTTTGAGAAAAGAAAAATTGTCAAAACAAGCAAAGCAGCGTCGTTCAAAAATTCAAAATGTGGTCACTTCGTTATGAAACTTGCGGACTAGCAAAAGGAAATGAAAAACCGGGACAACCTTTTGAAGGGGGCGTGTTGAGTAGCAAGATATTGAAAAAAGGAATTCGAAATATAATTAAATATGTAAAAAAAAATATGCTTCAAGTACTCGGAAGGACAAAAAAACTAAAAAAATAAACCAAAAAATATACTAGTCCACTAAACCCAACAGGCGCAACAATAGAGGTATCATTGGTTGATGAGGAGAGAATGGGAGGTGATGGAAAGGTAAAGTGGATTCGTGAAAGGACTGCGCTGGAATATGACCAAGAGCGTCTCAACCTTTCACTGTGCAAATTTAAAAACGAGGTCAAAAACCGAGAAAGAAAAATAATATAAAGTTTGATATGTTCAAAATTGACGGCAAATAAATAGATGCATAAGCTTGAAGCAAAATTTACTAGGGTTAATCAATTTTCGTTGTAAATATATTGCAAAGTTTTTATCGTCGAATATTGAAATTAAGTCGTAAAGAATAATCGCGGGCCATCCGGAGTGAAGATTTTGCAAAAAAATAAACCTATTATTATTAACAATCTGTGAGCATTAATAAACGTAAAAAAACTTTTTTAACTACAGCTTTCATAAAATAAATAGTACTACACTACAGTCTCCCATTACCAGCATGCTTTTCAAATAAGATTAATAAAATAGCCATCGTTACTGATACTACAGCAAAGTGATCCAAACGAGGCCTTCAAAAAATCAAATTTATTGTCAGCTAAAGAGCATTTGAAATAATTCAAGCCAATGTCAGAAAGGATGGATTCTTTCGCTGTCATGTTCGATATATTGAATCTATTGTAGACAACAATAGTGTAGGTATAAGTTATAATAATATCGAACTTTGAAGGGACCTTGTGGCATTTCTCAAACTGCTAGAATAACGTAAATTCAATGATCATGCGGTTTAGACCGATCAAAGATAAAACTTGTCGTAAAAATGAACAATTCAAGACAGTTGATTATAACATATGACAAACAGTGAGAGAATTGCTACTAACGTCCGATCAAAACAATGTATACGAAGTCGAGTCCAAATATTCGACAGAGACCATCGCATCATCTAGAACGTTTTGGTCGATACTTGGATTACTTTGTCTACAAAAGGCAAGAAACGAAGCGAATTACATTACTACTAGTCTACTGCCTACAAATGGAGATGCTCTGAGTGTTTGTTTGGGAAGCGGGGAAGGGAAAGGCGAGTGTTCGGGTCGTGCCAAGGAAAGTGGATTGGTCATGGGCCGGCGTCAGGGGCAGTACCTCCATCGGTTGTCTCCTGTTTTCGCTTCCTCTTCTTGCCCCTTTGGGTGTTTGCCCTAGAAGACCAATCGGGGTATAGTTGCATGTGGAGCTGCCTTTCTCTGCGCGCTAGCTCGTAATATTTGGCTTGTTCCTCACGCCCCAGCGCGTGCCACTGTCGGCGCGACATATGAAAAGAAAATTCACAGTCACATATACCTGACGTTGCTGGGATCTGATCGGGTGGGAGGATCAACATCACACTTCTCCTCGGACCATTGTCAGAAATAAACAATACAGGTACAACATAAATTAAATACATTGTCAAAACAGGAAGGTATTGACGAGACGCGCTTTCGAGAACAATGTTTCGGAGATAAAAATACTTTTAGCACCAGGTACATATTTAAATGACGTCGATGATAACTGGAGCTGTAATTAAAATAAGTACGCATTGGGGGTGCTAGAAAAACAGCCTCTATAGAAGGACTCAGTGCCTCGTTTGAACTTGACAATTTAAAAAAAAATAAAAAATCTTGGAATTTTCTAATTTATTAAATAGAACACGATTTATCTCTATATCGAATTGGCCAATTGTAAGTCGTAGGGTTATAAATTTTGAACCTATTCTGCGTATCCCGCGGTGTGTTGCCTTGAAAACCGATTGCTCTTAATTCCTACAGGTTGGAGTGTGAGGGACTAAAGGGAACCGTCACGATCCACTGGCACATCACACACTAACCACAAGGAGGCTTGGGTGGTTCCCGGAGATTTCACAACCGTTTGCATTGCCTATTTGTTTTTGATAGAGTGCCAAATATTACTTGAGTTTGATGAATCATTATGATTATATGAAACCCGATTCGATTTTATAACAATATGTCAATGGAAGAGGTTGCGCTTTCTCCGAGTGCATAAAACACTACGTCACCACCGTTCGCTCTAGACTAACATTATGTTTGAAGCGTTTATGTTTCCCGGTGGTAAGTGACACAGGTTACATAGAAATTTATAACAGAATGTACTATGTAATGGTGGACGTCACAGCCACACAAGTGTTGTCTCCACACCCGCCTGGTCATAATCCGGTTTTCAGCTGCTTTTCTAGCACAAAAATCATTTGTGGGTGCAAAGTGTTCATAGAAGTTAAAGAAACATCACACCAAGCGGCTTTTCCAATTAACCCCCACAGTTAAAATGTTTTAGCCATGACACCAACCCAATACAAATAAAAAAAAACAGACAACGCCAAAAATCGAGTGAAAATTCAAAACATTAATAGTGACACGATTGACGCGATATCAAAAATTAATATTCTAGGTGGATGCTGTGAGATTCCCATCTGATATTACAACTAGCACAAAACAACAGAGATAGAAACAATACACACTCGTAACGGAAAAGAAAATAGATAGATCAGAAGTAGACAGGTCTAGATAGAAATGCTTGGGAGGGAAAAGGAAATTTGTTTCTCGAGAAGCACCGGTTACGTCGCGGATAGCAGAAGAGACCAAGAGTCTAAATAAACTATTTGTCACTCTAGAGCAACCTCGGACGTAACACGATACTTCCAAATGCAAGGAACAAACTCGATAGTGGAATATAGGAGGAAGAAATTTGTTAGCACAGTTGTGACTGGGTTTGGTATTAGAGCCTGCACTATTTCCCGCGGTCGAACGGCTGTTTGTTCTGTACCTCCCAGGTCGGCGGGGCTCCGTTCCTTTTTCCGCTTTTTCTTTTTAGATCCATATCCGTAGTTGTCTCTGGCGCTCCATCCCGGGTACAGCTGCATATGGAGTTGTCTCTCTTGGCGCGCCTTTTCATAGTATTTTGCCTGTTCATCTCGACTTAGAGAGTGCCACTGTATCATCGAGCAGTTAACAAATTATCTCTTTAGTTACATATGAATTGGATGTTAATTTGAATTACACTCTGAGTCTCAACTAAATAAAATTAATTGACAGACGTGTAAAAAATCTGAAATGACTGATCACTTCTTAAATATTCGTGAATAGATAACATGTTCTCTGTAGGTCTGAAGAAAAAACACTATCATCTCAAAATCTTCTTAGCTAATAAAACTGTACAAAAGAGCTGTAAATAAAAACATTTAAAACACAACATTGCAGAGATAACCATAACCCACAAACATACAGATAATCTTCATAGAAAAAAATGTTATCATACATACATACATTCGAGACAGAAATAAATTAATAAGATATAAATTTCATACATTCAATTGAACCCTAACAATCGAACAATATCAATTCGTCGTACATACATGAATCATTTTCAAATAGGCAGAATGAATTTGATAATCTTAATTAAAATCTATCGTGAATTAAATAATACTCTTGATGTATTTACAATACTGATAAATGGTTATTAAGTTGAAAAAAAAATCACATTGCTCCAACTTGAATGATTCAAACATGTAATGCGTCCTGTAATTCATGACCAATAGTCAGATAAACTATCACAGCGTGAATTAGATGAATCGAGCGAGATAGTACCTACAATTTCAAACAATATCTATGTTCTCGTATTTATCATTTCAAATGCATTAAAAATTCAATCTGATGTTGAATCTGTTTCAGCAAATATCTCACAACTTTGCATGATTAACGTAGCTTTTTTAAACAAGATCTTAGCTGTGAATCTTAGAAGATTATTAGCTCATCGGACATCAATACTCGCTAGAAAGCAAACGTAAACCTAAAAAATAAACGAAAATTGCACCTAAATTCGAATAATCCTGGTAAAACAATTGTTTTAATTGTGCGTTTGTATATCATCTTAAACAAAATAATCATTGACACATTGATTAAATAAACCATTCATTCGTCTCCCAAGATAATCGATTATAATATGCAAGTGTTCTCTTAGTCAAAAATTTGTCAACTCACCCGTCTGCCCAATATTTGGTTGATGGCAGCGCTCTCCTTGAGCGTGCACTCGGCCACTACTTTCGCCCGCATCTCCTTCATGTATAGCATGAAGGCGTTGAGCGGTTTCTTAATGTGGGGCTTCTTGTTCTTGTCGTTGTTGGAGTTGGCGCCCCCGGAGCCGCCCGTCACGGAACCGGGGCCGCCGTGCTGACCCTGGGGGGTGCCCGGGGCACTGCCTCCGCCCTCACTCTTGTCGCCAGATTTATCCAAGCCCCTGCGGAACAAACACAAGTCATTATAAGAAATGTATTGTAAGATACGCGAATGAGGTGTGTTACCGAGACAGAGCGAATGTCGATGTGTATATTGGCGAGCGACGCAGCAAAGCATTATCTATTGTTGGTGAGACACTTATTGAAGTATGTACTTACTGTATTATCGTGTCATACGTATTGTAATAATAAATATTATATTCTAAATAAAAGTGAATAGAGAAAGGAACAAGTTTGAATGCATCAAGTTCCATCCAAGCAAGGACTTTACATTGACATTGACATGACTAAGTAAAAAGACTTTTTTAGATATAAAATTATTCGCTATTGAAAAACTCTCGAAGTCATAGATAGGTTCCTAGTAGAAATAGATTTTGACATTTTAATTACCTTATGCGCTTGCGCAACGTTCACTAATTATGTCTTCTCATTGACTTCCCTATCAATCCAATTTTTGAAATTTCTTAAACATGAAAATCTTTTTGCTTGAGGAAAGATTAAACACCATCGCCATCTATGAAGTGACGAAAAAACTTTTTTTGTAACGCCATTTACCGATCAATTTCTCAATAGATGGGGTTACAAAAAAATGTGTAGGTGCCGGTTCTCCTATAATATTCCGATTTCGTCTCTATTGAGATGTTAAAACTTGTCATAAAATATCATTGGCTCCCGATAGAGAAAAATATCCAATGTTTGCGTATATGCAACTATAAAAATATTCAATAAAGTTTAATTCTAATAATAAAGTGATTTCTTTTACGAACATAATGTATGTCGTGATAATTTTATTTTCTCTTAAATACTTAAATACTTTTTTATCGTTCCTGAGAAACTAACATTGTGGTGTAATTATTTAGTTTCGGAGTTTATGATTATTTAATTTATTTACACCACTTTGAACACTAAATTCTCTCGGCTTGTATATTTTCCTCATAGTGTCTGTAATGTATTTATTCATGATGTATATTTAAGTAGGTACGTATTTGCTTATTTTATGGAATATTTACTTGTTGAATATTTATAAACAATCTGTTAAAATTAAAACAGAGGGACATTTGATACAAATCAGCTTGAAAGTTATTTAAATTCATTTCTCACGCAAATATTACTTCTCTGTGCTATAAAACACTGGTTAGTTGAAAGAAATTGCCATATGGCAATAAACACGCATCTTGCACAGGGGCAAGAAAGTGTTTTTTTTTATTATAAAAGTTCAAAATCATATAAATAACGTGTACTTAGCTGAATCAAAATTTAATTTACCATCACTATCATCTAGACGAATAACTGCAGACTCACTATTTTTGTTTAAACTATTTCATAACATCATTGATTGTCCAAATTTATTAGAAAATATCTCACTTCACATTCCAAACCGCAATGTCAGATCAAAACCTACTTTTTCTATTTCACACTCTAAAACTAATCTTAGGAAAAATTTCTTTACTAACCGGGCCACCTCCAATTTTAACAACCTGCTCAATAACATTGACTTTTTTCATACTCAATCTCTACACTCGTTCAAAATTGCGATAAAGCGCCAACTTTGCACTGTTAACATTACTCAAAATTCCACTCTCTAGTATATGCATGAATGTATTATTTATGTGTCACCATAATGGTTGCAACACCTTCTTCGTTGATCCTTAAGTGAGTTAGAATCCCATGTTATGATTCTAGAATACATACAATCCTCTCTGTACTATTCCCTGTATGTTTCAGGTGTGTTCCTATAATTTTGTTTTTTTCTCATTTTTCGTAAATTGTATGTTAAGCTTTTAAAATTATTTGATATGATGTCCTATTATTATGTACTGTAGTCTACATTTACTTGTTTTTTTTTCATTGTATTTAATATCATTATGCTCTACTGTACTGTTGGATATCCAAAATAAATAAAATAAATAAATAAATAAAAAGAAAATATAGAAGGCGTTCGAATTAACTAAATTGAAAGTAAAATCCATTTGACAATTTAATATAAAAATATAGACATATCATGATATAAATAATAACTTGAATCAAATTGCTATCAATTTGTGACAAATAAAACCCAAACTACCAACAGAAGACACATTGGATCTAATAAGATATGATATATTATATTGGAATTAAAGTTATGACGATCAATTTTGTCGTTCAACAAACTATCAAAGACCCCAAAGCTAAATAGACAGTGATCGTCTCGACGTATGCGACGATAGCGTGAAAATTTTACAGATAAAAATAATTTGTCGGATATTATGTTATGACGAACGCTTAAAGATGAAAGATGGTCGGAGGGAATTTTTTCGACTATCAATAAATTGCCATCATATTTACAAAGTCGTAACGATTTGTCATTGGACCATTACTATTTCACTGAGCGTGTTGCATTAATTCACTTAACGAAAGCATAACAATATATTTAAGGTAATTTCGGGAGCCGTTTAAAAATAATACTGGAATAATTTCGTCGTGTGTACGTCCACACCGCAAGTACAGCGCCGTAATATCTGCAGACATGTTCAGCAAGCGCACGGCATTTCACATAGAAGAGCGCAGAAATTTTTTATTCAATAACGATTTTTTTACTAATTAAAGATCAACAATAACTTTTAAGATGTTTTTCTTATCCAAAAAGATAATCAGGTACCCTCAAGTTCACCAATATTCAATTTCTGCTACAACTTACAACTCCACTATAGAAAGAACTGCACTGGCTACGTTCTCTGGGGCCTAATCTCTAGACTGTTGCACGGTGTACATATAAAGCGGTGAATGGAAAAGCGCCATCATACATAACGGAATTTTACGAACCAAGGGTCTAGGGCAAGACAAGGCTGTGGCAACTGCCGCTGGACGTTTAACTGAAAACCACCAACCAAGAGAGTAGTAAACAATGATATTTTGTTTAAAACATTTAAAACTCATCGGTAAACACACAAAACGGTAAGCCAGCAATAAGTAAGCCAATTTTATTATTATTACCATAACTTATCTAACATGTTACAACATATCTAGCTTTAATGATATCAATATATTTTATCAATGGTTCGTTATACACAAGATTCCATGCAATAGTCACTTTAAATTTTTCTGTTTGTTTAAAGCAAAGCCCAATTTGGCCATTTTAAGTGCAGTTTCTGTAAGGTTTTAGAGTTTTCAAGACTCTTTTGTTCTTTCAGAGTTCTGCAAGGGGCCGTTATCAGTCCCATAAGCAAAACTGGAAGTGCTGATGAAAAAACAAATAATATCTTGTTAGTTTCCAATTCAATATTATAATGTCAAATATATCCGCAGATTACTTACACTTATCTATAAATACCTTATCGTTCATTTTAAATCGCATCTTACGCCCTTCCATTAAGCTATATTCTAGTCGGTTAATACATCTGCACGCCATCAAATAACATCTTTGGATCAAATCTATTATTGAAATTTAAATAAAGTATGGCATCTAAATATGTGGTACTTCCACCCGCTCCTGGGGTATATGAAGTAAAGGTGGGCGTTATATTATGGCCAACGGAAATGCCATATCACCCATGTCCTAGCTCCAGTGAACGGCGCCCATCTCAAGATATGTACATGTTAAGTTATGTACAATTCTGTATATTATATTATACACCTCACAAACAACACAACAATAATACTATGTATTTTTAAACTACCGCCTTCGGTAGCGTAAGGCGACGCCAGCTTCCTTTATGACAAAATAATCAAAACAGTAGATCTGCACCCAAAAAGAGCCAAATTCAAGAATAGCAATTAGTTCAGGGAATTGTAAAATCGCATTTAAACACTTCACAGATCCGTCTGTAGGGGATTTGGGAACTGATCTCGAAAAACATTGAATAACATGGGATAACAATAAAACTGTTCACAGGTTGTGAAAAATCCTCTTTAAATTGAAATCTATTACACTCAAAAAAAATAATCGTTAGAAATTCAATACCTACAGTTAAAAATATGTTTTTTTAATTGATTAACAAATTATTTTTATAAAGTAGGAAAAAAACAAATTTGAAATTAAAATAGTAAACGAGTTATTGCACTACAGTATTAACTGTCTAAAAATTCTGAAACTGACCAAAGAATCCAAAACTACGATATCAGTTTTTTTGAAATGGATTGTTGAGAGTACTTAATATTATTTATCTAATCCACAGATATTTTGAATCGAATTGTTAAAATTTATATGATCTACTAATTACTATAGATAATATAACGAAAATTTATATGATCTACTAATTACTATAGATAATATAACGAAAAACGTGTACAATAAACTTTAAAGATCGTAGAATTTACATTATTAATTTATTTTCTTTACAGATGGTCAAAATTTTTTGTATGTGGACAATATACCTTAGGGCATTTTCATTTCATTTCATTTATTTCTCCATTATAAAATATCTATAGAAACTTAATATTTATAGTTGTTGGGAAGAAGTTCCATGTTTTGAGTTACTTCAATTAATCTTTGTCTATCTACTAGGAATAATTTCTGTTTTAGGACAGACGATTTTATCACATTCTCATTCATTTCATCTTATCACTTTTTCAATCATATGTACATTCTCGTCAAATATTCTCATTTCTTTTTCTATCATACATCGTTTAACCACACATTCATCTTGGTGACTTCTCATTTCAACCGCGTTAATTTCACTTTCATGCGTCTTCTGCCATACCCATCTCTCACTATCATACATTAGAGTCGATACGACGATACCGTTACAGATCTGAATGCACAATTCACTCTATTTCCTGCCGTTACTCTCTTTTCAATATCATTTTCCAATCTACCATCACGCTGAAACATGCGTCGTAAGTATAAATATTTATCCACTTGTTAAATTGTAGATTCTCCATTCTCGCATGTTGTTCGTCTTTCGCTCTTCTCAAATACCAGCACTATAGATTTATTTGCGTTCACTCTCAGTCCATTTAGCATGCATCCATTGAATAGTATTTTAACCAACACATTCCAAGTCTACCACACTTTCTGCCAATAATACTTTGTCATCTGCATACATTAGATCACATACAGTCACACCTTCCAGTTTCAACCCAATGTTCTCATTCTTTAGTGCTCTCACACAATAGTCAATGTATAAATTAAAGAGCCACGGTGATAATACGCAACCTTGCTTTACTTCCATATTAATGGAGTTAAGCTATCCTGTAAACGTCTGACGAAAAAAATATACAAGGCTGATAAAATATGAACGAAATGTAGAGGTCGGCCAAAGGAAAAGTTGGTACGATTACATTAATGAAATTTTAAAGATGGAGACGTTAGAAGTAAGAATAATAGAAGAGCGTGTATGCGAAGATGCACGGACGTGAATGAAGCGAGAAATGTATGTCAAGAGAGAGGAGTCTGGCATTCAGTTCTCTCTGCCTCTATCAAATAGGGAAATGGCGTGATGGTATGGAATGGCTTTTCCTTACGATTTCTTATAATTTATTTTTTGTATTTTGCAGGTATAATACGCAATACTACTAATGATGCAGATAGCGGACTAGAATTATACTTGGTATGATTTACCACCGATGATAAAGAGGACGGATGCTGACTGTGTTCTCGGGTTGTAAAATCAAATATGTCCTCACCAATATACAAAGTATTCATTACTACAAATTAATTTTCTTCTATGTCACAAAATCTTTCTTTAACAAGAAAACCATAATCGTTTTAAACTCACAACTAAATAAGTTGTTCGATTACTGCGGAATAATTGACATTGAACTTTGTAATATGAATCTATAATCAATATTACCTATCAGTGAAGTGTACTCAATACAAAGAGACCATTCATTATTTTCATTGTTAATTGAGTTCCTAAACTTAAAATCGCTAGAGAAAGACCGAGGATTTGTATCAATATACTATCTGAAGAACAAGATTTATCAAATAATACTCTTTACTTTGATGCAGGATTGCTAATTGAAATATGCGAAAGAAATCAAAACTATTTCAAAATTGAAAAAAAGAAAGAAAATCCTAATACAAAGTATATTTTAACAAGGATTGCTAGCATTAAAAAATATTGAGTTATGTAATTTCGAGTTGATTTAATCTTTATTTGATTTAATCCAAGAATTCGTCCTTGTATAGGGGCTTTGTATTTCGAAACGAAAATGAAGATTCAGTACTTTGAGAAATTCCAATTTATTCGAATGGTATTAAAAAATGGCAATTTTTCTAACACCTCTATTTCAATTATGTTAGGATAACATACATACGATTCCTATTCATTCGAAAACTAACAAATAAAAAACTTTTAAATAATTTGTATACAAAATATTTGGATACAGTGCGGCGTGCCCTTATAATCAAGTGTCCGAGAAAACATTACAAACACGAAATTAATTATGATAGTGAAAATACAACCGTAAGTCCATTAGCACAACACTAATTGACGTCCTAGTATTGACGGACGAAAATACAAAACGAAAAAATATTCTGAAAATATAAATGTGCAAAAGTTTAGGAAACCGACTTTTTAAAAACGCACAAAAACTAAACGATCGCAGGGAGCGAAAGAAATATGTAAAATTAAATATATTTACGTAACTAAGAAGCAATCGTGTTTGTCATCCGTGGAGGGACCACACGACAAAATAAAACATCGCGAATAATGTTATAATATAAAATAAAATATTCCAGAAATAATAAATATTTATATTGCCCCGAGTTACAAGCGCGGCGCTGTTCGCACCTCGTCTACGGTGGCGCCCGGCGCGCGGGGCGGGACCGCTCTTCTATGTAACTTCCAAAACGACGCTAACTTTTGAATCAAATCCGATGGAATTAACAATTTAAATTTAGAATGTCCCGTCCCGTCTCCCGCGCTGCACGGCGCGCATGACAATTTATATTATTGTTGGAAACATCTCAATGGCCGCTCGGAATAATTGCCACACGGAAAAAAATGTATAATTTGAATAATGGTAATTCACTAAATAATACGAACTCCGGAGAAGTTTATCTCGTGGCAGACGACGGCTCATTGATGTGCGAAGCACGGGGTCGTATTTCGTTACCAGAAACGACGTAGCGCAAAAAAACTATTAATTGACAATTTATTGATGATTTTGAAATTTGATTTATTCGGCAGTCTCGATGCAGGAGATGATGTCAAACCGGATAAGATATTATGAGAGAACAAAGACAAAATTCACACGAAGTTGCACGTACACAGTAGTTACATACATACACCGCTTAAGAACTTTTTAATCACATAAAGGCGCTATAAGAAATTTATGGAAACGTTAAACTTGCGGTAAAATTCAGAGATTTTTTTTTGTCGGCCTTCGTGGCTCAGTTGGTTGGGTATCTGACTGCTGATCCAAAGGTCCCGGGTTCGATTCCCGGTGGAGACACAGTTTTTAATTGTGTTTTCAGTCTGGATCTGTGAGACGATTAATATCGTAAGTCTCCAGAATGTGGCAACTTGTTATTGGGTGCGTGTTAAAGTAATATTTGACATAGTACCTGTTAGTTGCCCGAGAAGCAATATTAAATAAATAAATAAATAAAACTAAAAATAGGATAGGCACACGAAATAGGATCTCAATTAAAATCAAATACTTTAGAATATACCCGTACGCGACAAACACTGGTATCACTATTTTATATTATAAAATCTAGTCATAATTATTATGTTCACAAACCTATTAAGAGATAACATTGACTTGGTAATGAGTTTGGTTCTATTGATATCTTTTGCTGTTCAATATTAATGTCTTTGATACATTTTTTATGTATGTACGTATGTATGTATGTATTTTACTTTATTATTTTTAACTTGAGGTCATTTAGGCCATATAAAATGAAAATAAATAAATATTTTATGATTGCATTATATAAACTCATACATTGAATTTTAATCCCTGCTTGGATTCAATGATATTTATTGAAAATTTTATATCTCAATAAAGACGAAATTGGAATAATATAGGAGAACAGGGAATTGATTTCCCGGTATAATATTCCAACTTCGTCTCTATTGAGATATAAAATTGTCAAAAAATATAAAAAACTTCAACATAACATTACAAGACATAAAACAGTAAACAATATATCACAATGAAATCGCTAGAGTATGGGAGACAGGATATAAAAAAAAATTTCAGAGAAGAATTCTTCCTAATAAGATTTAACTTTAATTTAGCTATATAATCCACGATACCAGTATGGCGTGAATTAAAGAGGCGTCTAAACTCTTTAATTCTTAATTTAAGTCGGTGGCTCGCACCATTCCATGAACCGCTATGAACATTTACATAAGTTTGTGGACACTTTTCACTGTAAAGTTATTTGATAAATTACGAAAATATATCAGCTTGATTACTCAAAAAGTAACATTCACAATCTTTGATTGTATTCTTTATTTATTCTTGAACTTATCCATCAGCGAACAGCGAAAATTGTTAAATGCGTGTGTTGTGTTGGTACGTTAATGTATTCCAACATAAACGTGTCGAACGACGCACATACTAAAATTTAACTTAATGTTTTATCGCCTTTTTTACGACGGCGATTTTTTTTTATACTTCACCAGTTTAACTCATCAAGTGTCCATTCAGTGCTTCATAAATCTTGCAGGGAGACGTGACAACTAACCGACTTCGAATTCAACAATGAAACTTTTAATATTACCGTTTAAAAATATCGATTTCTCATAAATTTCATAAATACAATCATGCCGTGACACAATCGGGGCAGGGTTTGCTCCATATATCTCTCTAAAACGTACGTCTCTAAAAATCCAAAATATATCACTGTTCTAGAAGTAAATTAAAGATATGAATAAAAAAATATATAAAAAATAACTTTATAACACTAACTGAAAAGTGAAGAATTATTTTGTGGTAGATATATGAAAAAATATCCTACCTTTATTATTATTTTATTCGTAAAAATAGCAAAGAATGAAGAAGCATAACTTTTTTCTTTGGAGTTTGCGTCAAACCAGTTATTATAGCTATGTATACCGAGATACAACAATTCTAAACAAACAACAGAAAAGATCCAACAAACGTAAATATGGCGGAATAAAACAATGTAAAAGGAGTAAATGGCGGCAAATTACTTGGAAACACGCCACGCCGCCTTTGACGTTCACGCTACGGTCGCGTACGGCACCAAATAGCGCGCTAACAAGCCCCCGAAAAATACAAAGGCAGTCGTCAGTCCACCACCCGGCTGCCTCCATTACTTTTTCATTTTTCTTTAAAATAGAAAAGCGTTTCCCGTATAGGGAATAATGACGATGGCGAAGATATGTATGCGCGGCGTAACAAATTAAACAAAGGAATATTGTTAACAAGAAAAAATACTAACTTACTTTGTATATTTGCGATAGATGTAAAACGAAATGCATTGTAATAATCAAAAACTGTGTTACACTTGAAAAAATCCCAATATCCAAGTCCTAAGGACAAAATCCCAGAAACTTCAATAAATGATACCAATCAAGTAGGTATCAGTTAAACTTGTGTATAGTGCTTATAAAACACAAACTTAGGACTGATCTTCTTGATACTATGAATAATCAGCATTGCAATATATTATTGTACTTAAAATTTCTCACACTGCTGAAGAGGCCGTTATCCGACCATTTCCGTGAAGCGAACCCTCAAATTCCACTACAATGGTTGCTCTCTTTCGGCACTTTTTCTGACTCTTGTTTAGTTTTCAGTATTTTTAAGGTGGGGTTAGTAATTCCATAATAATAAAAAGCTAAACATGTTCAAGAAGACAAAACATTTGAAGAATACTGGGATTTCAAAAAAAATATAAAACTGCGAAACTATAACAACTCTTCATTGTTACAGAAAAATAGTGAAAATTGGTTTACGCGAATATAATAGCGTACGAAAACGACGATTCCTTATGAATTTAATATTTAACATTTATAGCAAAACCTAGAATATTTTGACTACAAATGCAAAATCAAAAACACATGCTGCAACTAACACGAGGTCGAATGGACGAATAAAATGATCGCAATAATAAGCGCGCAAAGAACGATCTGAACAAAGTCATAATAATTATTCTCACGTAATTTTCTTGGGAAAAGTTAAAAAAATACCCTGATAAGAATAGAATAAGCAAGATAACCTTTTTTCCAGCACATACTTACTATTTGCGATTTGACTTTAATCAGACGCTTACCCAGTATAAATAATTCTAGTCGAAGTAAACGAGCAGATGTGGTTTCCTTACCTGGAGTATCTGTGCGAGAGGAGGTCTTGTCCCGCTGGGTCCTGCTTGGGTTGCGCCAGTGCCTGGGCGGCGTGGTGGGCGGCAGCGTGATGAGCGGCGGCTGCGTGGTGGGCGGCTGCCGCGGGATGGGCGGCCAGAGGGTGCAGGGGGTGGGGGGACAGCGGGTGGAGGCCGGGTGAAAACCGGTACAGTTCGCTGGAAACAAACACAAACAACAAAATAAATAAAAATATTAATATCTCGATAATTTGTGTCGTTAATGGTGCATCTATGTAGTAGAAATGTCGCATATTTTTATATTTGCATACATACCATCACGCCATGTCCCTTGCGGGGTAGGCAGAGAGAACCGAACGCCACATCTTTCTATCCTGGCAAGCATCTCTCGCCTCGTCCACATTCATGCATCGTCTCATACATGTTCGTCTATTGCTCACACTTCTAACATTTCTAACATTTTTATATTTGCTACGATATTTAATTATTTATAGTAAAAAGCTTAGGGATATTTTTTTGCCAAAGATTGATAAAATAGGTAGATGGAAAGCCACTAGTGATTCCAAACCTTTTATCCGGTCCATGCCCCCGCCAGAGGTTTTCTAAAAGCCTTGCCTCTTTGTGATACATTTTTAAATAATAATCCAAAACTTTTAATTAAATTACTCGAGTAGCGTCTGAAAGTTACCAGACAATTAACATGAACTCTAGACAAGTCCATTCGTGAATTGCTCCCATTAAAAATCACACTTCCCCATGTTGTGAAATATTGTACTACGCACTGACTAACGCACATTCTTGTATTTTGAAAAGTCTATATAAAAAATATAACTTATAATGCATTAAAAATGTCCTGGTTTGTTAATACAGCACATTAGGCCCTATTCAGATTCGACTAAAAATTTTATACGTAATTTTAGTATATGAGAAATGTCAAAAAGTTGATTGCATTTATACGAGACTCTATTTCGTCAAACCGAGCGGATTAAATCCTTTTACACAAGTCGCCCGTTGGATATAGACGTTTTCGTACTGTGAAACGAATCAGAATTGGACATAGTATGTACTTTGCAGACGATCGCCATCTTTAGATCAGTGTGATTTGAATGTGTATTAACATCTCCTCTCCTCGTTGGCCTAATTTAATAATGTTCCATAATGTGAATCTCATTTCACAAAACTTGTTCAAGAGGAAATATAAATAAAATAATAATAATGAGAGCCCAAACGGCATGGAAAGTAGAGTTCATGGAAAGTGAATCATGATACAAAATAAAATAAGAAATGGAGAGAAAAGACATTAAAAAAACAACTATACAATTAAATACGTAATTTGCAATTCCGTTAGACAATGAAAAAGTATTTTTATTGAAGATTCGAAATATGTTTGTTTCCATCCAAGTAAGCAAATCGTGTAGATTAAAAAGCATATCAGGTTCCCCCGACGTTGGCTATCACTACTGAGAAGGCATCTCTATCCGCCGCCGTACGGAACAATTCGCCGACGTCTCTGATGCCGGTCCACTCACGAATGTTGCGGAGCCATGACATCTGACGTCTTCCTATTCCTCGGCGTCCCTTTCTTTTGTCCTTCAAAATCACTTTAGAGCAACCTGTACTTTTCACCTCGCAGAATGTGACCCAAGTATGATATTTTTCGTCGCTTTATTGTATCACCCAGCTCGCACTCGACATTTGCTCTCCCAAGTACCTCCACATTTGATACTTTATCGACCCAAGAAATTTCAGCATGCAGCGATGCAGTAACATTTCAAAGGCCTCTAGACGGTTAAGCATATTGACCTGTATGGTCTAGGTTTCAACTCCATATAAAAGTATGAACCATATGTAGCACTTCATCAGGCTCTGTCTTATTTAAGGTTTAAGCTATAGTCGCAAAACAGTGTCTTCATTCTGAAAAACATTGTGCGAGGAGTCTCGATGCGGCACCTTAGTTCCTTGTCAGTGAGAAGACTTGCAAGATATTTAAAAGATTTAACTCTTTCTTTGGCTTGTCCTTCAAGTTGCATTCAAGTAGTATTGAGATATATGTATACATTCTGTTATTGTTATATCTTAATACTATGGTTTTCCGTGGCTAGAATTTTTAATTTCTGGATGTTTTTTCTAGTCCTACTGTTTTAGATGATTCATGTAGTTCTTTAACCATAGTTTCTAATTCATTTAATATTTGCTTATGATAACAAAATATATTATTCTATTTTATTTTACATTACTTTTCGGGCAACTTACAGGTACTATGTCAAATATTAATTTAACATCCAGACTGAAAACACAATTAAAAACTGTGTCTCCACCGGGAATCGAACCCGGGACCTTTTCATCAGCTGTCAGATACCTAAACAACATAATATATTACAAACAAATAATAACAAGTGTGATTGGCGATATGCAGCATTGAAAGATGGACATCTTAATTATCAAAAGGTGACCTTGGGATATGAAAAGAAGCATCGGTAGACCACAGAATAGATGAGCAGACGACATAATCCCAGTCACGGGACGAAAATGGATACAGAGAGCTCAAGATCGAGATAAATAGAGAAACATGGAAGAAGTCTATCAGTGGATAGATGGCTGAAGAGAGAGATGAATGAGGATACACCAACTCGACAAAAGAGAGACAGAAAGATGTTTGCACGATCTGTCTTTAAGAGTGGTAAGTAAAATTTTGTATTTCTCACGCCACGACAAAACGCGACATCCCGGAGCACATTGTGTGAGTGAATGGGGGCTAATTCTAAAGCTGCGGTGATGAGCTTTTATGGAGGCTTTTGTCTTAACCAAAACCTCCTTCCTTGTATAGCAAAAAATCATCAACGCCCCTATTCCACCACCTCAACTCCACTAACATTCACAGACACAAATGAATAATAATAATTAATCACCACAACATACATAGATAGATGGTTAACATGATTTTTGTACAAGTGAACGTTCAAGACAAAAAGCGTTCATTGAGTGAAAAAAGTTGACAAGGTTAGTAGGCAGTATTTTTATGCGTTATTTTGGTATAAGGGTCTTGATTAATATTTACTCTCCACTACTATGGAACTGGAGTCATATTTTCGAAGTTTACATGTAAAGATCAATTCAATGATCTTTTAAATTTAGATGGGTGGTGGTTCGCGCGCTGGGTTAGTAATTCCAGTGAGCTCGAATCCCGCCACAACCGTTTTCGTTCACTTATAGTACGAGCATATGCTTTATTTAGGAAATGTATGAAGATGTATATGTATTTATTAGAAGGACATATTCGAGCATGTATGAGACGATGCATGGATATAAAGGAAGCTAAGAATGTATGCAAAAATAGAGGAGTATGGCGCTCGGTTCTCTCTGCTTACCCCGTAAGGGATATGGCGTGATGGTATGTATGTATGTATGTATGTATGTACATATTCATTTCTTTTTCATAAAAATAATAAGGAATAATTATAAACGCTTTTGTCCCGTTTCTATCGTTCTTAAAAGAATCCAAATTCGTTACGATATCACAAAACGAAATTCTTACTTCTCTGGACTTGTAATAATGGTTTGTTTGAAAATATTAAAGTTTATCAATAAACTTGTCACAACAGAGTACCAGAAAGTAATTATTACATATTATTTACTTTGGATCATCGGGAAAATACCGATAAACAAAAAACACGCGAGTAGTTATAAAATGTAAATAAATAAATATAAAAGTAACATAAAATAAATTAATCGAAGAGAATTTTTAATCATTTCTCATTCTTGCTAACAAGAAATAAATATTTGACAGCAAAACAAAGATTAACATACCTCGTAAGACTTGAGCTGGTGATGGGAAGTGATGTTGGATAAGGACTCCGGAAGCCACTGGCAGCTGATGAGATCGGGTACATTGATGGGGTGTGCCTGGAAATGGATAAAACAGTCAATTATTTCAAATACAAGCCATACATAAACATAACAAACAACCGGAGAAGTTAATTTGAATTCAGAACAACATCTGATAGGATAAAATAGACAACATGTCATTAAAGCCCCCCTAGACAACATGTCATTAAAGCTAAGCGTTATATCGCTAAGCGATAGAAATGTATGAAATTGGTGGCTGTCACGTGATGTCATAGCCACCAATTCCATACATTTACTTAGCGATATAACGCTTAGCTTAAATGGCATGTTGTCTAGGGGGGCAGATACAACATTAAATCAAGATAAATTCACATGATTTTTTATGTAAATAAAAAAAAAACGAAATTATCATAAAACAACTTCCGATCGCTTTCATTTTGGACCTACGTTTATACCAATAATGGCTGCGTTCCTTTAATTTTTCTAATTGCCGCCACCAATTAGCGGCTGCGCTTCACACTCCCATCGCACTCTGCCCACAGCTCCGCCCGCACCGAGCGGTTGGAATGGGTAAAACCTAATGCTAGGAGGGCTGATCGCGTACAGTCGCGTGGCTCACATCCCAATCGCACGACGGGACGCGAGACTTGGGTGAATATCGATTAGAGTGTGCAGCGTAGATCATTTACTTTATATAGGTACTAACAAATTGTCGTCCTAATTAGAAATGCATTTTCGAGACTCTGCCTAGCGTGTATGCTTTTCAAAGAAAAGCGTGTGGATATTTATAATAAGTTTTTATTAATTTTTGTAATTACAAAAAAAAATATTTATAATTATGGAATGACAATAAACACTGTTCATACCCCACAAAGCACTCTGAGCAGGGTGAAATGCCTTACACAAAAATTACTGTTCGTAAATATTGTTGCCAATAGATTGACATATTATGGCAAATTTAATTTAAAATAAGTAAAATAAACAACAAATAGCGTTCATTTTGGTTTGTTTAATTGGTTGAAACTCAGCCGTTGTGTATTTAAAAAACAAAAAGTTAATTATAAAAAAAAGATTACATACACTCTACTGACAATTGATGGCTAATAAAGAAGGTTCCTTTTTTAAGTATTATTTGTTTACAGAAACAAAAATATTTCATTTTTAAGCAGACTGATAACGCCCCACTATGCGAAAGCATGTTATGGGACTGTTTATTACTGACACTTTTTACATCGTAAGTAATTATTTTTCTCTCCGTTTGAAATGTCGTGTTATATTTCGTATCATATTATTTGTACTGTTTTTTTACAACAAAAAAACATTCTGGATGCTATGATTGAATTTAAAAAAATGGACATAACGACATGAGACGTAGGTATGTATAATAATAATATAAAGCTAATGTATGCAAACGCAAAAACGAAAAGAAAAATATTCATCCTAATTGGGCATATTCCTTTCACGACATCATTCAATTAAAACGAAATTCTTTTGTCTCATGCGTTGTCAAAGGAGAAGGCTTTTAATGTATGGAAGGCAGTCTCTATAAAACATTATAAAAACATAAAGAGATGTAGGTATTGGACAAAAAGACAAACAAACATTACTCATATGTAAATAAACAATAGTTAAAAGTTGCATTTGAGTCACAAGAGTTTATAATACTTAAAACAATGAGTCAATAATTACAAATTATATTTATTTTTATTTAAAATATCATTGTAATCAGGATTATTTATAAATTATACAAAAATAATCTTAGGTAAGTAATTGGATTTATTTTTAAATAGCTTAAAATAAAGAGATTAATAAAATGAGTGGGTTGTGGCCAACGCTATACTCCTCACTACCAAGTCACTCCACAAATTTTGTATGGAAAATTTTCAGTATTTTCATAAAATGCGTTTGTTATTTTTTTTCATTTAAATATTTTACTATACCAAACCATACCATCACGCCATTTTCCTATTTGGGGTAGGCAGAGAGAAACGAACGCCAGAATCCTCTCTCTTGACATACATTCCTCGCTTCATTCACGTCCATACATCGTCTAATACACGCTCTTCTATTATTCTTACTTCTAACATCACCATCTTTCAAAATCCCATTTATGTGATCGTGCCAACTTTTTCTTGGCCGACCTCCACTTTTCGTCTCTTTTATCAGCCTTGTATACTTTTTTGTCAGACGGTCATCACTCATTCTTTCTATGTGGCCGAACCACCTTAGGCCTAACCATACCTAACCCAGCCTAACCATATTTTATTATGAAAACTTAATAATTCTTCAATGGCATTTTATGAAAGAAATATACCTTTTCAACAATTTGAAAATAAAAATTACAAATTTTAAGTTTACTGAGCATTTTGGTAATTTTGAAATATTTCACAGTTAAAAAAGTTGAGAAGCACTGATCAGATATCCTTTGAAATCATACATACATACATACCATCACGCCATGTCCCTCGCGGGGTAGGCAGAGAGAACAGAACGCCACACTATTCTATCTTGACATACATTCACCGCCTCGTCAACATTCATGCTACGTCTCATGCATGTTCTTCTATTGTTCAGACTTCTAACATTTCCTTCTTTCAGAATATCATTCACATGGTCGTGCCATCCTTTTCTTGGGCGCCCCCGACCTCTTTTTCCATTCATGTCAGCCTTATATATTTTTTTCGTCAAGCGTTCTTCATTCATTCTTTCCACGTGACCAAACCATCTAAGTGTGTTAACTTTCATTCTAGTTACTACATCTTTCTTCATCTTACATTCTTTCCTAGTGACCTCATTTCTAACTCTATCATACATCGTTCTATTACAATCCTTTGAAATCAAATGGGGTCTAAGCGAGTATCAGATATACAAATTAGAAAAGAATCGAATAAGTAGGTACTTGTCTATAATCGATAAAGTAGAAATATCTATCTATCGGTTTTTTCCTATCATTGCTATGAACTGTTATAATATTTTCTTTTTTTGATTTTCTTCTGTTATCTTCATAAGCTTCTTGCCGTATTACAAATTGTATATTATCATCATCATAATGAACAACTCTTGTTGGTTGGAAGGAATTACCGGTTGGCAATAAACCAGCCAGTGTACAAGAAGATAAATAAATAGAATGAACACGTCGTAAATAGTAAAAAATAACCTTAAAATTGCAAATTACTAACTCTCCACTATATCCCCACGGGGTAGTGAGGAGTTATAAAACAACAATAAACAGACTTATCACAGCAACGAAGAAATAAAGAAGGAAATTAAAAACAAAATGTCAAATTCTGATTGCTGGGATATATAAATACAAAAAAAAAACTTTTTTTTTCACATTATGCTATCTAATCGTTTGAAATAAATTTATAAATGGCAATGAGCTTGTAAGGGTACAATACATATGTAGTATACAAAAACAGTACAATAACTTACTCTTTAATATAATTATCGCATTTAAATTTTAAGTTGCATATTTTTGTAAATGATTGCTGATATACCTATACTTTTATTTTCAAATTGAATCATTTTTCTTATATCTCACATAGGTAATCAAGTGAGCTTATAATAATAAAGTAATTAAATCCAAATTACCTAATGCTTCGTTTATCTTTGTGAAATAATAATTGTCCGTATATATGCCTAGTGTTTAGTTAATCCGATACAAGATTTCCTTGTAATTATTACAAAATACACATTACATACAATATTACAGAGCACTATGTAGGTGCGTCTAGTGATGGGAAAATACATGATATTCCCGAGTAATTACGCGTAAAAAATACACTAATTACCATTTCCCTCATCCCTAGAAAGCAGCAACTAGCAATAAAGATACGATAGTAAAATAGCAATTAAAACTGCGCTACATACACCTGTAATTTGTAATTATCAACATCATTGATCGTCAGATACAGATGCTTCTTGCTAATGTTGCAAAATTCAATGATTCATTCTTAACGAACGATTTCAAATATTCGTTCAATAATTTTCTGTGAGACACCGTCATACTATAATACTTCCACTCTTATGTATGATAATTGTTTTTGGGTGTCCCGTAAGTGTAGGAAGTAACAGAGGGACGCCTCAGAATAGGAAGACCTCAGATGTCATGGCTCCGCAACATTCGCGAGTAGACCGGCATCAGAGACGTCGACTAATTGTTCCATACGGCGACGGATAGAGATGACTTCTCAGCAATGATCAGGGGGACCTGATATGGCACGAAGAAGATGAAGAAGTAAGTGCCGGGTAATCGAAAATACAAAAGGCAAAATAAAGAGTTATGACGTTCACCACCCATTCTGAATGTTTTGTTTCCATTTTAGGTGAGATGGGACTGATATTGTTTCCTTTTTTGAGGTAATACATATCCGCACACTTTTCACTGGTTAACACACATTGTGGGATATGCCGTGATGGTATAAAAGATTGAACGAATCAATAGTGGTATGAATTAATCGATGAGATGGTGTGGGCACGGAATGAGACTACCACATGATAGAGGTGGGGCCCAGAAAACCCGGTTGGCCAATGACCACTTGGTTATCCACAATAACCAGAGATCTCAACGAAGGCAAAGCATCGTTCGGAAGACAGAAGGACTTGGAGAATGAGGAACAGGAGAGCTAAGTAAATAGGACAAAGGCGAGGATAAATAAGAAGTTGAACAGTTATTTTATTAAGAATCTTGCCACGAAAATACTCAATGTCATAATCACAAATTAATTAATTCTCGAACATCGAATTCGTTACAATATTGGCATTAGAATCTACTATACAATTTCAACGAATGAAAGATTAGACTAAACGATTCGAATTTTCGAACGAAATTCACCATTACCCACTACTGCTTGCTATTACACTTGTATACCAAGAAGTTAAAAAGAAGTATGGAATATCTATAATACCTATATAGGTATACACCGTGTCCATGACAGATGCTGTTTCCTCTCAAAGGAGTGACATTCATGTCGCCGGTGTGACAATCACACTAATTTAATATGGAAAAAGAGATCTTCACATAAATCAAGATTTGAAAAAAAAGATTAATTAGGTACCACACAACCGAGATGCCAACAACCTTGTAAATGATCCGTATATCCCACATACTTAGTTGTAGGTACGTTTATTTTATTCACAGAATAGATTTACTCTTCTGTGATTTTATTACAAAAATACAATGGCAAATTTGTGATTGAATAATATACTTTAGGTTGAGTTCCTAGTAGAAAAAAATCTTTGTATAATAATTCATACAAGTGCGTCCACTGAAACCTCGTATTGAAATTGCGACCGGTTTCGGAAGTAAACGTTCCCTCAGGCAGATTTTCAATATTTTTACGTATTTGATAGTGGAAGTATCTCAATAATATTAGAAGTGTTGAATATATAAAGGAAAAGTTCTTTTAAGATATTGTGTGCTTCCTTTGTTTGTATTTTTGTGTGAATTTTATATATTTCATACTGTGAAAACTTTTTATTTTTTAAACTTGTAAATATGCTCATTGGTGATACTAGATGTAAGAAAGTGCATTTATTTATTACATCTAAATAAAACATACATACATACATAAATTCGAATGTTTAGACGTTTGTTACTCAACCACGCGAAAACGTCTGCAAGATTTTGGAAGAAATCCACAAATCCCTCTTCTAAGAGTGGGTTGCCTAATATAATAAAAAATGTATACCTTAGAAGAGGCTATAGGCTATATATTTTTATATTCATTTTCATTGAATAAAATCATTTACGAGCCAAGCATGCGTTTAAAAAAAACCGAAAAAAAATCATTTTTGTATTTGCATTTTCAATGGAAAATTGTCAACAAATCCAAATGACAGTTGTGTCGGCAATCAGTTTGGTGCGCCTCTGTGGACGCACTGCCATAAACAAATCCGTCTGATGCGCTCCGTCCGATCCGTCCGCTGCGCTTGTGTGGACGATAGCCTTAAGACAGCGGCAAAAAAGTTCTTATACTTATAATTACAAGTACCATGGCGTAAATACATACCTACAGTAGATTTTATAATGCACGTTACCAAATATTCAAACAAAGATACACAAATACTTTAAGATAAATATTTTTCACTTTTTGTGAACAAATTTCTTTATTTGATATTTGATACGTGTGGGGCAAATGAAAAGTGAAACTCACCATGAAGCTGCAACTTGTGACATCTCTGGACCAAGCATAGGATAGGGATAAGCGCCACCAGCGAATGGATACATCGCTGGCCTCGTTAAACCTGAGAACAAAAAAAAAACAAATACATAACAAACACTGACAATTAAGAAACTCCTTTTCTTATGCAAATAAAACAAAAAAAATTATATGCACAGGGAAATTTCTAAGAAGAATACTGCCAAATTTCTAAATATACTCGAGACTTGAAACTACCATATAAATATAATATATCATAACAATAAATACTACAGCCGTATTCATGATAGTAAAAATATTATGCATGCATTTGAGTTTATGCTTTTCGAAGCTTTCATTTTGGCGTCGCGACGCTTCGCAAGCAAACATTCTCAAAGCTTTCACAAATCCGCAATTCTACCATGCATTGATGAATTTAATCGATTTCATGACTATTCGCCTCGGCAAAACATCTCCTCACACAATCGATTTCTCAAAACATCAAGGAAATATCAACATCGTTAATCTAAGTTTTTTTTTTATTATAACAAAACCAATAGATACTCCTAGTAATTTAAAAGTTAAAAACTTGAAGTAAAGAAACTCCAAAAGTTATTAGTTTTCGTATTACACCTTGTTTTATTAGTCAATTTCACCTCGTTTCATTGGAGAAAATATAAGATTATATTGCAATATTTAACCTCGCTTTATTGAAGAAAATATAGGTTTATTTCCTATTGCTTCATAGAGTAAAAACTAAAAAATATATCGAATTCTGAGGATGGTCACTGAATGATCGACACTACCTACTTATGTTAATAAATTACAGTGGAACTGCTTCCTTTATTTTACCTAAACCAATGTATTATTAATGCTTCATATCAAAGAATTCTAATGAATTAAAAAATAATTATCACCAAAATGGGTATACGGGGAAAACCGTTTTGGAATGACCACGACTACATACAATTTGAAGAGTTGACACTTGCGGAGACCACCCTCAGTTGTCGGCGTAACGGAGTGGCAGATTTTATTGGTTACGAGGCCACCGTGGTAGTTCAAAGGGACATGCCACTCGCGATTCTGTTATCGCCGATAAATTTTTACCCAGCCAGTTGCTGAAATCGTAAAAACCACACCGCAGAACATGCACTTAACGACATGACATACCCACAACTACCTACAAACATACGTACACATACCTCTCCCGCCCGCTACAATTATTTTGTTCATTCGCAATAAAGGCTTCCTAATTTTGCTTGGGTAATAAAGTACATTTTTAAGTTTTCTTGCGTAATGTGGTATCCTAAAGTTTAGCAATTAAATATGGTCTAGACCTAAGGAATAATTGCGTTTTAAAGGGTATCCTAAAGCTTCCTTACCTAAAATAATGTGAATTGCTTTAAAAACTAAATATATGCTATAAGTTCGCTCGCGGAATTTATAGCATATATTTAGTTTTCTAATGATTGAGTGTTTCCTGAAACTTACTTGCGCAATGTGGTACTTTCTTAAGTATACTTATCTCGCCAGAGTCATATCGGTATTAATGGGAACTGGATCATAGGAAAGCATGCCAGAAAGCTAGGGCTGGAGGCATACGATAGCAGAGCATGCCAGAACGAAAAAAAAAACTGTGGTCCACTCCATCTGTCACTGTCCTGCTCTCTCTAAAAATAGGAGAAGCTCCATGAGAAGTTTCTTCTATGATGATCTAATGGACATAGCATTGACCGACATCGGAGACATTATGTCATTCATTAGCCACTCAGGCTGGTTCAGGGTGGATGAGTGAGGGGGAGGACAGCCCCATTTGTGGTATCACAAATGGGGCTGTCCTCCATACATAAGTGTGTTCTCCCTAAGAACTGCCACCCGCAAAAAAAGTATAGGTACTTGTAAATTATAATGTATTCAACAGCACATACTTCCTTGTGGTATGTTAGAAACATATATATTAGAAACTTGTATAATATGCCTGATGTCCAAGATAACAGCAATTACAAAAAAAAATCTGAATTAAAACCAAGTTTGTCTACCCACAGAAACAACTAACGAAATTTGGTTTAACATCAAATCAACAAATAAACTAGAATAATACAACGTTGTACATACATCAAAATATATTGATCTAGTTATACGATATTTTCTTTATGATGCAGTATGGATCACACAAGCATACAATGGATTATTCAGCCCGGAGCAAATAGAGTGTTACGAGGATATCAGGATTTGCCACTGATTTATGCTATATAAATATATCACTGTATCTAATACTAAGAAATGTCCCTTTGAATGAGACCGCCTACCATATGGGCTGTTAATTGCTCCCGTTCTATTTGCGTCCACCCGTTACCTCGTGCGTTCTCAACATAATATCAAAACAGACGTGTGTCCCGTATGAACCTGGGATTGTAGCACTGCAATGGAACTTGTAATTTCAATTCCGTGGCCGAGACTAAAGAGGTCTAGACGCGAAATTTCTCGGCCGTATTATATATATTTGTTCGATAAATATTTGTACATAATATATTTAAACCGCACACGTGGACTTATCATTACAACACCCAGCTTCTCTGGAAGACTGTAACTGCAAATAAATTGAAATCTCGTTGGTAAAGATTTAAAATCTTCCAATAAGTCAGAAGCGTTTTTTAATTATTTTTCTCGTACAAACTGATCATAGGTATACGACTACTGGAAACAATTCAAAAAGATATAAAAATAATACCTTCAAGATTTTGCAAAATGTCTATGATTCTCTCACCCCTAAAACATTAAAACAAAGATGAGGAGTCGATACATCGTAGACACTTAAAACACCATTACAATTGCTAATGCAACATACAAAATCAAGAAGAGAAAACATCACACGCAAGTAGAAGTTGTTAACTACAGAAATGGTTGGAGTTGACACGAAAGAGGCGTGTGATACGAGGTCATAGTTGGATTTCTGTTTCATATCACAATCCCAAATATACTAAGAAGTTAGCATTCATAAATTAACCAAATCATGAAATATACTAGGATACACATTTCTTCTCTATGTGCTTCGTAAGATCAGTCCGACATCGGCTTTCAATCAATCCATCGCTAGCCGAAACTGTTTCTGAACTTTATGAATTCCAGTCCATTCCTGCATGTTTCCTAGACAGGAGGTTAGCCTCCTATACACACCATAGCAATTTTCAAAAAGACACTCTTCTGATGTTACCAATTATTATCAGGGCGCTGTAACAAAATACAACTAGCCAAGGTACTTAAATAAAGAAGCATCTAACCCACAAAAAAAAATCTTAAAAAAATCGAAGTTTAGATTAGGCATTTATAAATGATCCGAATTCACGTATGGAGCAGATATACTAAGACTTGACCACGCGTTTGTTGAATGTCCAAAGCGCAATAAATTTGACAAAATATCCTCCTTTGGAACAAGCACATAATGAAAAACCTCTTACACCCTTAAAATAGGCTTATATTAGCTTTGTGAGTAAATAAAATCTGTTGAAGCAGGAGTCCATCCCAGTCCTAAGTTCTATTGTTTCTGAATTTATTTTGCTAATTGATATCGATCTACTACCAGAATTCATACATATTTTTCTATTTAGGCTAATATTTTTGTGTGATTTTTCAAAATTATTTAAACAATTTTCTAGTCACGTAAATCTCTAGCGATTTTAGTTTTTTTCTTCAGTTTATTAGTATCACAAGCATATTTATAATAGGTCTCTCGGCGTCCAGCAGTGAACAACTAACTGTCTCAAATATGATAACAGTTTCGTGATGTCTGTATGTTCAGAGCCGAGCCCAGCCCAGCCCAGCTCAGCTCAGCCCAGTTTAGACCGGTCGCTGTCATAGATTTATTAATTGCGAGGACATTAATAATAACGACCGTTAACAACCAGAGCTGCCTGCGGACAACAAAAGTGAGGAGTGTGGAATACACAAGCGACCAACAAAAGCGAATGCTTTGCCAAAAGTCATTCATAAATGAAAAATAAGATTATGGAAATCCAAATATTATGTAGAAAATCAAATATGGAAATCAATTTTGGGAAATGTAAAACCCTTTTTTCCTACTATTTCGTAACACGGTTTTGACTTTATTCAAAATATAGGTACTACAAACATTCTTTGAAAAAAAAACCAACCATACAATACCATAACAATTTGTATAATACCGATAATGGTCGTAAATCTGAAATAATAAAAATTGGTTGACTTCATTGAACATATTTAAAAACGTAACGTAAAATATTGTTGTTGCATCTAAGCGAATAAAATTTAATTTTTATTAACGCTTAGCCGGTAGCGCACAGCTTTGTTTTCTTTGTATGGAAAAAAATTCAATTTTATAAAAATCAAATTAAACAGTTGTAACGTGTCATATTATTGTGATCGAGAATATACAAATTATGAAAGTTTCAGAGCTCTAACTGATTGGGAAGTTAGTTAAAAATCGATTGTAAAATTCCAGTACAGACAGACATACGTAAAAGAAAAGGGTGTAATAAAGAAGAAATAACAGCATCCAAGAAAAAAAACAATAAAAAACAAAATGATATCACGTGGAGTATAGTAGAAAAAATACAACTCCCTAATTAGTAATAATCTATAGTATGACAGGACTAACTATTACCTAACTATTACTAACTATTATAGGCACCGGCTTAGACTAGCTGTGAGGCACCGGCTTAGAATAGTGCTTCCACTCTTTTCTATTATTGTTTTCGAGTGTCCCGTAAGAACCGGGTAATCGAAAATACAACAGGCAACAATAACATCTCACATAGTTCAGCAATGAGGTTCACCACCCATTCTGAATGTAGTGCCTTTTAGGTGAGACGAAACTGGTGTGTGGGTATACACGGATGTGTTGTGCTCCCTTTTATAAGGCAATCACACCCGCACACCTTTCGCTGGTTACCCCACTTTGTGGGATATGCCGTGATGGTATGAATGAACGATTGACCAAAGAAAGATTTCGCTCGACAGTTTTTTTTCCTGTCAGACTAGTTGTGTATGCCAGTGTGCGCCCGTCCTATATAATGGAACGAGTCCCCGGTGACTGACGTGACGAACGACCGTCATCACAGCGAAACACACACAGAGAGACAGATGACTGCTATTATTAAAATTATACACTCGTTTATTCGTTGTTGTGGACTGGGATTTATAATACGACACATGAAAATGCGATAATTTGTGTGACAAACAAGGAATTAATTTTATTTTACGGACGCAATAAAGCATATAAGTAAGATAGACAATTTATCATGGCTGATTTTATAGAAATCAATACTATTTGAGAACCGAATGAACGCCGACTTTCTTCTCTTTGCCTACCCCAAATAGGGAAATGGCGTGATGGTATGGTATGGATGGTAATAGTATTTGAAACGACTTATCAGAAGCTTTCTAAATTCAATTCCGAAAAAAAAAAATCTAAATTTAGATAGAAAAAAAAATCAAATGTGTTCAAATGTGTTGATGTAGTTGGCCGACGCAGTATGAAAATAAGACGAAAAAATGTACCAACACTAAAAGTGTACATTATGAGCTTGTTACCAATTTTCAGCTCATTTTTAGCGGCTTCTTTAACAATAATCGCTTTTCAATTTTCCAGAATGTGGAGCATTTTGTCAGATGAAATTGTAGAAAAGAAATGGAAAATGCCTATGGAGAACTAATAGGCTCTAGTTTAATGCTCTTTACAGATAGTACCACGTCCTACAACCTACATAATATGTTATACACGCAAAACTATCAAGGCTCAACTGATAGCATATATTTTCGACACAACATTTATTTATAAATTTTGGTAATCAAATATTTATAATTTGTAAAATCATACGTCTCCACACAAAAGTACACGGTAGCAAAGAGAAAAAAAATTGAAATATTCGAAATCTATCAATACCTCGATGACATAACTCCACCAACAATTTTTATGTTCCAAAAGATTAACCATCATTCACATTAGCAAAAAGTATATAAATTACACATTTCCAAACCTGATTGAAAAATTTATTGCTGAAGAATAAAATTTACAACCTCTCTGTCCGCGTGTGTGAGTGTGTGTGTACCTGGCTCGTCATTTCTGTGTGAATTTTGGATGGAAGCCTTTGGACGGGCGATTTATTAGCCCGTCAAAAGTGTCCGAACATTATGTGTAAAGAATAACGAGATGACGCAACGCGGGTCCCATGCACTGTCAGATTTATAGGATGGGTGGAGCGAACACTTTTCAGTTCATATGAACGATGTCATCACAACTCAGTCAATACGGATCTCACTTAAGAACCGGATCAAATGGAGGCTAAATGAAACACATCTTCATTTTTAAAAGAACTTAATTTATATTATCTAAACAAATTTATACCTTGATTTTCGATTCTTCTTACTTCACCAAATAACTTAATTTCAGGGAAATTTTAAGAAACACCTGTCGTGATTGATTGTATATCATCGATATATAATACCTATGAATTATACTTATTTGTGCACTCATATATTTAATTAGCTGTTGTCTTTTTGATATAATTTGTCTTGTATAATAACATAACATCAAGCATGTACCTAATAACATCATACATAACATCAAGCATGTACCTAACGGGGTAAGCAGAGAACGCCACTTATTTCTATCTTGACAAACATTCATCGCCTCGTCAACATTCATAAATCGTCTTATACATGTTCGTCTGTTGTTCACGCTTCTAAGATTTCCGTCTTTCAAAATACCGTTCACATGGACGACGTCATTCCTTCCTTGGGTGGCCCCGACCTCTCATTCGATTCCTATCCGCAATGTATATTTTCTTCGTCAGACGTTCCTCATTCATTCTCCCCATGTGGCTAAACCATCTCAATGTGTTCAGTTCCATTCTATTGACATTTTTCATCTTACATTCTTTCCTTATGTTCTCATTTCTGAGCCTGTCATAATCTGACTTCTGCCATGTCCATGTTTCACTTGCATTCGTCTATTTATATTTAATCAAAATCATTTACTGCATTGTATTTCTCGGTGTAAAATTGAGTACCTATTATTGTAAACGTTATGACTGTTTGTCGTCAGTTAGTAAAGGCTTCATAATGAATCCTCGACGTATCCGGCTTCCGGGATTCATTCCTTATACATAACTCTACAAAACAATCAAAGTATGATTAGGAATTAACAACAACTAATTTGAAAGTACAATGCAATAGATCCGCCGTTGATGTCCGATCCAGAGCACAGCACATGGTCGATCAGTAATAAATAGGTTGGTTCAACTGGCTCCCGTCCAATGAACCAGCATTTCGCATCTGTCGGATTGCACGGTATGTGTGACGACTGCATCCACGGCATATTTGCATGGAGAAGGCACGAATGGCAGGTGGAATTTGCATAGTGAAAGATAAGAACAACACGACGATAAACGCGATCAGATAATACGAAATTAGCTGTGAAACAAAACGAAATTGGAATATGATGCAGGGCAAGGTATTCTATAGTCCGAATTTATCTCACACTGATTGATTTATATTGAGTAATTTCAATATTAGTTAATTAACCAACGTTGATAGGAACAAAAGAAGAGTGGAACTTTTAATATTAGTTCTGAATATTAGTTCTGAATAATATAAAATTTAGCGAAAATAAGACACAGAAGATAAGCGAGCATTTTTTTTTCTTTCGTAATAAAATCCTGATTGTTTTATAAATTTTGTGCTATCTTGATTTGATCTCTGTCAGTGTCTATTCCGAAGAGACTTTTTTCTGATTTGGGAAATTAACAAATAAAAATGACAAGATACGAACATACACAATTTGTATATGCATATTACGATGACTCCAATTCACGTTTCTAATCTGTATAAATAGTTTAGTTCATTTAGTTTAGTTACTTTTTAAAAAGTAAAAAATACAACCTCTATGTCTTCTGTGCAATATTATAATATATACACTGCTATATAGTCCTAGAACAGGTATACCTATTTGGGCAGCAGTTATCTATTTTTAAAGAACGTATATGAATGGTGTGATACAAAAATCTGATCATCGAAGGAAATATTAATCCAATAATGGTGATTGAATGTTGGTTTTACGTAACGATGTATTTTTAACTTAACTGGGCTCCACGTATGTACGAGGGTCCTAGTAGTCCTAGTCTGTTTACAATAAAACCACGATCACAGTTATTATATTATAGTCTCTAATATTGGCTGTATCCAATTCCCTTACAGAATTTTTACTCTGTGATCCAAATTCTGTAAAGGAATTGTGAGTTGTCTTTCTAATAACACATTATTTTCACACAGTTCCTGATTGCAGTGCGAAGCCAATTGATGCCGAACCTTAGAGACCAACTTATAAAGAGTTCCTAAATTGAGTTTATAAAACTTTTTTAATAACAAATGATAGACGAAACTCACCTATCGCAGCCTTGTCCAATTGATAAGGCGGGATTCCCATATGAGCTGGAGGTGGTTGAGCCAGGTCGCCATTGTGACAAAACAACGGCAACGCTCCAGCGGCTCCGAGACCCATCTTCGATGTCTGCAAAAGAAACAAAAATAATCAAAGTTAAAAAAAAGCTATTATATCACAAACCGATTATTCGAACACTGTGTAAAATGGTTTTGGATTGTTCATCAAGCTAGCAAGAAAAACATGTTTAAATTATATGCAAGATATGAGAATTGTAAAAAAGTAGATCATTAGCAAAATTAAGGATTTTATGAGAGTTTCTTTAGATAGAAGCAGGAGTATATTTTTGATATGAGAAACCGGGTAAATCATGTTTATGACCTGTCAACGTCTGGTATGCGTGATCACCTTACCCACATGCGCTACTTCAGTAAAGTTAGATGTTAATTTTAAAATCTGCTGTTCTTAGATTAATATTTTGTAACCATGTTTTTATCAATTACTGATTACTGAATAAAAAGAAATCATCAACATAAATCTTTTTTTTTTCAAATAAAAAACAAATCCACACATTCCAAGTAAATATGAATGGCTAATTTTGCATACCTACATATAGAATCGTGTGACATAAAGGTCCTTGAGGAATACCGGATTGTCAGTATGAATAAGCCGCTATCAGAAGGCGACAACTTCCTGACTCAGTCAGACTTCGCTTTGTACTCTGGCAAATTGCGGGTATTTTAGATATAAGGAATGGTGTATATGATACATAACATGCTAAGTTCCGATGATTCTACTTCACGTATAATGAGACGCTTTGAAAGCGTTGAAAGAGGAAAGAAGAAAAGTCTTCGAAATATTCGCAGAAACAAACAGAAATAATCTAACCCATAGTTCGGAACAATTTCTTGTTTTAAGATTTCAAGTTTGCATATGAAGGTATACAATTTAAAGGAAAGGAAGATTGAAGTTCAATTATTTATAACTATTTTTTTGTTATGTTAATAGGTTTTCCCTTTTTTTCATATGTTTATTATTGTATTCTTTTCTGTGATTTAATCTTCGATATGTGTTTTCTGTCGTCGTATAGTTCTTGTTAAAGCAACATCGGCCCTCGTGGCTCAGTTGGTTAGATACCTGACTGCTGAGCCAAAGGTCCCGGGTTCAATTCCCGGTGGAGACACAGTTTTTAATTGTGTTTTCAATCTGGATGTGAGACAATTAATATCGTAAGTCTCCAGAATGTGGCAACTTGATATTGGGTGCGTGTTAAAATAATATTTGGTATAAATGAAAACACTAATTAGTTTTAGTTTCACTATTTAATTTTAACACTGGCACTGACCGGTATCGATCTGAAGATCATCGTCAGAGTGCGCGAAAATGAAAGTAAACAGAGTTTAAATAGATATGACTGAAATATTGGTACACAACCTTTTTTTTTTTTTTTTGTAAAGTTCTATCAGTTCGATTAGTATTGCCAGAAAGAACTGATGAAGAAAACTGGCAAACAAAACAGTATGGTAAATATGTGTGATGTATACAAAGTTTAGTAATGTTGAAGTAGAAAGAAAAAACTGATTTTACATTATACAATATAGAAACGAATTATAAGAAATATAAATATTATTGAGTATCCAGAGGTTGTGTATCCATGTAGTGAAGACCAAATGTGTGCAGGTATCTGAAACAAAGAGAGTGGCCGGCAGTAAAATTCTTTATATCGAAAGTAAACAAACAATAAAGGATAAGTGTTGGAATAACCCCACATTAACTGCATATAATGTAGATTGTTTAAAATATCAAAAAAAAAAAAAAAAAAAAAAAAAAAAAAAAAAAAAAAAAAAAAAAAAAAAAAAAAAAAAAAAAAAAAAAAAAAAAAAAAAAAAAAAAAAAAAAAAAAAAAAAAGAAAAACCTTCTCAGAAACATAGCCCCTGGATTAACTATAAAATCTTTAAAATCAGATAAATGGATTAAATTAGCATACATAGGAAATTCGTCCGTAAAAGCAGGTAACGTTATTAAAAAATCAGGGAAAAATATAGCTTTTTATAATCCAAAAACATTAGGCAAAATGCTCAGTAACAATAAAGATAAAATAGACCCCATTGAAAATAACGGTATATATTCTTTAGCATGTGGTTCCTGTCCAAGTGTATACATCGGCCAAACGGGAAGACAATTTAAGATCCGTATTAATGAACATTTACGTTGTAAAAGACTTAATCAGGACTCATCCAACTTTGCTGCACATCTTAACGAGTTTGGTCATGACTTCTCCATCGATAGTAATACCAAAATTTTACATATTAACCCTAAAGGTAAAAAACTAGATCGTTTGGAGATCTTAGAAATAAATCGTTTGAAATGTGATAACAGCAAAACTTTGATAAATTTACAGACAGACTTCTCCCCTTCACCGTTATTAAAACCGATATTTTAAACAATCTACATTATATGCAGTTAATGTGGGGTTATTCCAACACTTATCCTTTATTGTTTGTTTACTTTCGATATAAAGAATTTTACTGCCGGCCACTCTCTTTGTTTCAGATACCTGCACACATTTGGTCTTCACTACATGGATACACAACCTCTGGATACTCAATAATATTTATATTTCTTATAATTCGTTTCTATATTGTATAATGTAAAATCAGTTTTTTCTTTCTACTTCAACATTACTAAACTTTGTATACATCACACATATTTACCATACTGTTTTGTTTGCCAGTTTTCTTCATCAGTTCTTTCTGGCAATACTAATCGAACTGATAGAACTTTACAAAAAAAAAAAAAAAGGTTGTGTACCAATATTTCAGTCATATCTATTTAAACTCTGTTTACTTTCATTTTCGCGCACTCTGACGATGATCTTCAGATCGATACCGGTCAGTGCCAGTGTTAAAATTAAATAGTGAAACTAAAACTAATTAGTGTTTTCATTTATACCTAGTATAATGGAGTTTCACCACGAATTATCCGTCGACAAAATTAACAAGTTAAAATAATATTTGACATAGTACCTGTTAGTTGCCCGAGAAGCAACATTAAATAAACAAATAAACATGAAAATATAGATTCAAAAACGCAGTTGTAGTTTTACGAGAACGTATATGACACTGATCGGTGTCAAAAATTTATAAAAATCATTTGGGTTCAATCAAAGACATTTTAGGCAAAATACTAAAAAAATCATTTTTGCAATTCTTATTTTTAATTTGACTTAAGTCATAATAATATATGTTTTTTTAATCAAGAAATTATGATAATTATTCATGTATTTGACGGTATTAAATTCACTTTTTTCTTTTTGTTCCTTTTGGTTGAATATTATGTTTTGAATCATTGTAAACTTGAAATGTTGCTCTTACCTACATACCAACGTATGATCATATTTTATGATTTTTTGCAAACTTATTGTATTATTTTATATTAATCTCAACGACAAAATGTAATAGGCCTTAATACTTGATGTTACTATTGTATTGTACTATGTCTTAACGCTGTTTTTTTGTCTAAATTTAACCTAAATAAATAAATAAATGACAATTTAACTCAAGAATTCACAATTATTAAGTTGATTTGTTTTTTTTTTTCAAAACCTTTGTAGTAGTAATAATTTTTCAAAACCTTTGTAGTAGTAATAATTTTTCAAAACCTTTGTAGTAGTAATAATTTTTCAAAACCTTTGCAGTAGTAATAAACCGTACCCTCTGTGTACCCGTTCACAATCAAAGAATAAGACAAAAAAGATTCGCCACATATTCAAAATATAACAAAAACCACAAAAATAAATTCAACAACTTCGCATCGATAATGGGTGAGGAGGAGAAGCGGGAGGTGTATATCCAACCAACAGTGGCAAAATTTAAATTCTCATTTAATACAATGATGTGGAAGATCAAAGGCTCGTTTCAGGAGGGCGGGTTGGGGTGGTAAATAGATTTGTCGATCGAGCCCTTTCCCCTCTCTTGCATCCCTAGACCCCCGGCCCTAGAAGGCCACCGCTTACGACCCTGCGGGACTCCAGCGGCTTTCGAACAAAAAAGGTATTAGTCATTTAAAAGCGTCAATAATAATTAATCAAAAAATACCTTTGATCCGCCAAGCCACTGGCACAGACTTGACGCAGCGCGTAGGTATACAAAAAATAAAATGACGAGTAAGCAAATATCGACAACAATCAATATAAAATTAGCAACCGAAAGGAGACTTATATATTTTTATAAATGGTATCGCGTTATACCGTTCACGGGGCGGGTGAAAAAAAAACAAAGCGCCACACATATTTTTATTTATTTATCGAAAATAATAAGTGTAATTCTCAAATAATATGTGTTATTCTCAAATAATATGTGTAATTCTCAAAAAATATGTGTAATTCTCAAATAATATGTGTAATTCTCAAAGTGTAGGTATTTGAGGTTATTAAACATCTAATTCATATCGATACTTTTGGAAATAAAATTGTAAAGGCGGAGCACATCGAAAAATGGTTAAACAAATAAGAGAACATATATTCATTCATTCACTCATACCATTACGGCATATCCCACAATGTACGGTAACCAGCGACATGGGTGCAAGTGTGGGTAAACACATACGTGTATACCCAAACCCATGACTCGCCTCACCTAAAAAAGCACAATATTCAGAAAACATAAATTCTTATAATAACTAATCAAAAGATATCTACATTTGAAGTATGACAGCTATATACACGCCAGTAAAAAAATATACACATAAATAATAAATATAATCGAGTCTTACAATAACCCCTAATATATTCAAAGCGCCCTTGAGGTGAGGTTATCACAAAAACGGCGCTATAAAAATAATCCAAATTTATTATTATTATAATAAAAATTACAATGTATAGCGTAAAATAATGTACCAAAGCCAAATACTGATAATGTTTAGTTCTCCAAATGATTATGTCATTTGGAAAAATAAACACATGAGAATCGAAAGCAAAACAATATATAAGACATGTGTTAGACCAATGATGACATCGCTGCAGAAACAAAAACCGACACCACTATAGAACTAAAAAATTGCTTTGCAGTTTGGCGGGAAAATGGAATTCTAATATTTTTTTATTAAAAAACAAATAAATAAAAAAAACATACTCAAATGAGGGTTCTACGTGCTATGACAGGATAGATAATAGAAACGGAGTGCAGAACAAGGAGATTAGACGGACCTGTGAGGCCGAGGACATCATACGATGGAGCAGAGCTAGGAGAAGATTTAAAGGTACCACATAAACAGGATGGAGCGGTCCTGAACCCCATATACCTATTGCGGCCAACAACATACCACTAGGAAATAACTTTTCGGCAGGACCGCGGCGTTCGGAGAATAAACATATTATATTATCTACGATCTATGTATACAAAGAAAAAGAAGAAATACGGATAAAATTGCATAATGTACATTATAAAATGTATGCTCATCCATTACCTATCATTCATATGGTCATACAATCTTAATCCTTTTTTTTAATATACTTTTTTTATTTTATTTTCATAAAAGTTTTACATCATAATAATTGGGATCTCACTAGCCTACAGGCTATCAGTGAGTTTTCCATACAAAAAGGTCAAGTATATATTAAAATTATAAGTTACAGTATTAAAGTTATAATATGGGATACACGTTTTTTTTATTTTATTAGTAGGTACTTATAAATGAGTCAAATGTTTTTAAGAGGGTGACTGCTGCCAACGTACCTATTTTTTCAATTTGAAATTTCATCATTACTACAATACGAATCATTTTGAAAAAAATAAACTAGTTAGTTTGGATATTAATAAAAAAATATACATTATCTTTTTAATTATGTTCTGTATATATTTTTGTAGGAAAATAATAAGCATAACCCGGGTTATTGACATTTATCTTAAATTTCTAAAAAAATTTATGGTATAGAGCAATATACTTTTTTATAAATTAAAGATGAACAAAATACCAGGAAAATATGATGCGACGTTGCATTTATGCATCAGGTTAAGTAAATAAACCAAAAAAACTTTTATTTCGCAATGGCGCTGAATGGAAATTTTTTTTTTTTAGATTTATTTACTAAGCCTGAAGCATTGATGCAACGTCACATCATGTTTTTCTAAAAAAAAAATTTGTGTTCGTTAATTTAAAAAAATATATTGAACTACCTACGCCTTATATTTTATCTAAAGTAATAAAGCAATCAAAATGTTAGTGTCTGTGTGTGTGTGTGTGTGTGTGTGTGTGTGTGTGTGTGTGTGTGTGTTTGTCACACGCCTTCTGAAAAACCAAGAGCATCTAAAAATCTAATTTATGTGCGAACGTGTACCTGTATACCTGATGCAGTGTCACGCTAAAAATAATGCGATAAAAATGCTGAATTTTAAAAATATTTCAATAATTATTTTTTTCATACAAAATTTTCCAAGTCGTATCTGTCAAAAAAGTGTACATTTTGCACGCAAATATCTGTTAGTTTAAAAGTTAGAAGTACGTATTTACACGAAAAAAATTTACTTTCAAGTATATCTTAGCGTTTAAGTGAAAAACATGGTGAATATTTTGTATAATTATAATGTTTAACTTATTTTTAAAGTAAGCGTTTTGTACATAAATGCCGCCATTTTAATATCTTTTCATACAATATTTCATTTTCCTACCGAATGAATATGTTCTTGAAAATAATAAACCTTTGAAATAAATATAATTATGAAATAATAAAATGAAACACAAGACATTACAGCAAGTTTTAAGACGTATATTGTAAAAGTCTGTTAATGATTAGTAAAGATATAGGCATAATAAAATTGCATAATTTGTATATAATATTTGATATTTCGGACAATTTTCATTTTTATGGCATCGAACAAACCAATGTAGGTACCTACATATTATTCAAAAAATGTCTACAAACCATTTGATATTTTTTACATGTTCTATGGTTACTATGGTAACGGACACATTCTGATATTCAAATAAAATTTGTTATAAATCGAATTCGAATTAATTTAGAACATCATTGTAGGTAGGTACCTACATACCTAATACTACTTAAAAACCAACAATATACTAATTTCGTATAGGAAAATTATTAAACTATCTTAGGTTAACTACAATACACATGTCATTCAATCTACAAACTATTTCCTATAGTGAAATTCTTCTTTTATTTAAGTAGACCTTTGGGTGATTTTTTATACAAACTATTTCTTGGAGTTTAATTCTTCTTCCTCTTCTTTTGTGAAGTCATTTGGGACAGTTCATAAATGAACTATTTCCTATAGTCTGATTTTTCTTTTTCTTAATTTATGTAGACCTTGGTTGAGTTTTTATACAAACTATTTCCTATAGTCTAATTCATCTTCTTCCTCTTCTTTTATGTAGCCCTTTGGGTGAGTTTTTATACAAACTTATTCCTATTATCTAATTCTTTTTCTTCTTATTTTATGTAGACCTCTGGGCCAGTTTTGATACCAACTATTTCTTTTAACGTATTTCTTCTTTTTCTAATTTTATGTAGACCTTTGTTGAATTTTGTATAAACTAACTTCCTATAGTCTAATTTTTCCTCTTTTATGTAGACCAAGGGAGAGTTTTCATGCAAACTTTTCCTTTAGTCTAATTCTTCTTCGTCTTCTTTTATGTTGACCTTTGCGTTAGTTTTTATACAATCTATTTCCTGACGTATAATTATTCTTCTAATATGTAGACCTTTGGGTCAGTTTTAATATTAACTACTTTCTATAGTCTAATCCTTCTTTTTCTTATTTTTTGTAGATCTTTTGGTTAGTTTTTATACAAACTATTTCCTTTAGTCTAATTCTTCGTTTTCTTATTTAATGTAGACGTTGGGTGAATTTTATATAAAATATTTCCTATATTTCAATTCATCTTCTTCTTATTTAATGAAGACCATTTGGTCAGTTTTTTATATAATACATTTACTATTGTGTAATTCTTCTATTGCATCTTTTATGTAGACCATTGGGTAAGTTTTTATTACAAACTATTTGTTATAGTCTTATACTTATTCTTTTTTTTCATTTAGTCTTTTGGGTTAGTTTTAAGTCTTATAGTCTATTGTATAGAAATATTATAAACAACATGCACACTTGACGAAAATACATAAAACGAATGGGATGTGACCATCACTAGAATCTTCTCAATACTTTTTTTCAATCGAAATTTACACCATTTATTATATCATCATATATTGCTTAATTTTCAATAACTACATATTGGATTTTGATGACAATAAAATAAAAAATCGGGGTTGTGGCCATTACTGGACTCTTCACAACGTTTATATTCAAATTAAAAACTATTTAAGTCTTCTTCTGTAATGTAGATCAGTTTTATTGTGCAAAAATATAATAATCTATAGGTATGCACACTTGACGAAAAATATAAAAACGAATGGGATGTGACCAACACTAGAATCTTTTCAGTACTTTTGTTTATTTAATTTTTAAGCCATTTCCCATCATCCAAAATTACTAAATATTTAAAATACATTTGCGTTCGATGACAATATATAAAAATAGGGGTTGTGGCCAAATCCAAACTCTTAACAACGTTGTCTCTTTATAATCAGTCATATTTAAAACTATTTACCATAGTCCATGCGTGCAGAAATTGTATGTACCTACTTATATATAAAAACAAATGGGTTGTGGCCATCACTTGAACATTTTACATCGCTTAAACTCAATTAAATTTCAAACTACTTTTCATACTACGAATTAGCAAATATTTTTTGTGACAATATTATATAAACGATTGCTTATTCCTTCACTAATTTACATTCTTGGCCAACGGCGGGACATAAAAGCTAGTTAAAAATATACGGTAAACGTTGAAAATCGGGGTATACCATTATTTTTCTACGAGAATTTATACAGAACATTATCAATAAGTTAAGGTATATTTTTCTTTATTTATACCCAAACTATCTAAATTATTTGTTTTCAAAACGATTTGATTAGAAATAATGATGGTATATCAAAATGAAAAATAGGTACGTTTGGCAGCAGTCCTTACTAGACTTACTTTCTACAACATTTTTTTTTAATATAATTTTTACTAAAAATTATGTTTTTTGCCATTCTTTCTACGTTCATTAAGTCCATACCATAATGTATATATGTATACTGAATTATCGCGAGTTTTAATATCCATAAAAGACGGCAGAAAATAAAACATCTCGAATAAAATTCACATCACATACGTTGGTAGTATTTTGTAATCTGAATATGAGAATGTAGGCTTAGGAACGAAGAAAGGCAAATAATAATAGATATGCGTCACAGGGTAGGTACATACCACTATATACTTGGGAGAGAATGAGAGTAGGTGAGGGCAAGTTTGCACCTCCCGCAGAATGGGTACAGAGTTTGCAGTTGACACCTGGGCTAATTACCTGTTGGGGCTTTGTGGGCCGCCGGTATCACCCCTCCCCCCTTCTTATACTCCACTGTACTGCAAAACCCAGCCCCCTGCCCCTCGACACAACAACGACTTGATAAAGGTTTTGTATTTTCAATCAATTCCACCCGACGCCACCCAATACCACTCGAGCCTTCGCTTCAACTGATCATTCACGTCTCTCCAATAATAAACTTGATTTTTAATTAACGAAAACGGTTAATATTGGTAGTCTCGAGATTTTTTGAAATAATTAGGGCTCAAAGAACATTATATTTTACTAAATTTAAAGAAAACTGCATGCTCGTATTATTGATTTTAAAGAAGAAAACTTATATCGACGTATTTATCCCATATTCAGATTTATCAGTAGTACCTTCTTTTGACGATCTTTTTGTAAAGATAAGTACAAAAATGAAAAAAAAAAAACAATCGAATGTCCTAAATATGCGATGCTAAGAAACCTTTTTTGGGTAGTACACATTTCTTTTGCGTGTAACTAAATTAAAAACTTCTGCCATATATGATTGAAAATGGGTTCGTTACAAGCCAAAAAATCTTTCAGAATTATTTTCAAATATACATACATACATACATACCATCACGCCATGTCCCTTACGGGATAAGCAGAGAGAACCGAGCGCCATACTTATCTATTTTTGCACACATTTCTGGCTTCCTTTACATCCATGCATCGTCTCATACATGCTCGTCGATTGTTCAAACTTTTTATGTTTCCTTCTTTCAAAATATCATTCACATGGTCATGCCATCCCTTTCTGGGGCGACCTCTGCTATTCACTACATCTCTAGCACCCATGTATATTTTTTTGGTCAGTCGTTCATCGTTCATTCTTTCTATATGTCCAAACCACCTTAAAGCATTCACTTTCATTTTACATATAATATCCTTCTTTAACTTGCATTCTCTCCTTATGTCCTCATTTTTTATTCTATCATATATCGTTCTATTACATACTCTTCTTAGTGATCTCATTTCTACAGCATTTATTCTACTTTCATGTGTTCTTTGCCAGGTCCATGTTTCACTTGCATACGTCAAAGTAGGCACCACAATTGCATTGTGTATTGCAATTTTGGCTTCCTTTGAGATGCTTGGGTCGGACATTACTGGTCTAAGTGCTCCGTTTATTCTATTCCCTGCCATAACTCTTCTTTCAATATCTTTATCGGGTCTTCCATTCCGTTTAAACATACTCCCCAAATATAAATATTCCTCAACTTGTTCTAGCCATTCGTTCTCTACTTTTATCATACATGCAGTTATTTTCAAATATATATTTATGAAAAAAAAAAATACAAGAGACGAATTGATATTCAAAATTTGTGTACATGCTGTACATGAAGATGAATAAATAATTCCATTATGCAAGATAAATTCCGGATGTGTCACGTAAATAAATTAAACACTGTCAGTGGTCAGCAATATATCAATGATATTGCCGGCTATTGCCGAAGAAGGACAAAAAAAAATATAAACACATGTTTCGATGACAAAGCCAAACAATGACAAAAATACGTAGAGTATGTTTTTTTCTAATTGTCGAAAGGAAAATACTTAGAAAATGTCAAAATGTGTAAATGAAAAGAACATAATCCAAAGTTATATGACACAAAATAGACCCACAATGGTCATGACATACATATAACAAATACTATCTATGGAAGGATAACAACACGTATTCTGTATATAGACAAAAAGTAAGGCTCTCATTACTTAAGCGCAAGGGACCTAACCCAAAGCAAAATTACAAGACTCAAACGGAATAAAAAAGCTACGGTCATGGGTCACAATTTGCATAAATATAGACAAAATTACAAATGCCTGAAAAACGTCCCCGACACAAAAGCGACAGCGAGCCAACCGGCGCGAGGGAAAGTGTGGAAATTTCTACGGATCCCGAGATCTCGATTTGCATAAACGGCTTGGGAATTATTACCAGAGCCTCTCTGTCTCTCTCCCCTTTCGTCGTGGATTTGCAAAAAGGACAAAGGGGCGAGCGAACGAGTCTCCTCCGCGCTAGGCCACACAATCGATAGCAGCAGGAGAGGCGGTCGGGGTATGGAGATGGAGGGTAAGAGGGGGAGAGGGGAGACGGATCTGGGAACAGGAATGGAGGGGGGTGAAAATAAAATAAAAATCCTTAATCCATCCGCTAAGTCTCGAATAACCCGCGCGCCCGACGGCCCCCCACACCCCTAACCTAAAACGTGAATACATTTTCTCGGGTACGGGAAACCTTTTTCTCTAGTCGCGTTCGGGAGAGAGAAATCCATCGACATGGTATTGAAGCTATCGGAGAAGTGAAGCACAGGACCGCCAAAAGGTACATTTATTGCATAATTATTTATAAACTAATAGAAATATTTTCCCCACCTTATTTTATAACAAACATTCTAGATTAATAGCATTTGCAAGAAAAAGAGTTCTTAATTGAAAACTTCAAAACTTACACATCAAACTGACGAAATGTTTTTTTAATTATTTTTTTTCTATTATTTCAAATGAAATACTTCATTAAAAAATGGTCGGTTTACAATCTAGAGTCTAATCAAACGAAACGATATACATATATATATGAAACATAAACCATTAATTTGATTTTATTAAATTCCTTAATCTGAAGACTTTTTACTGTTAGTTTTTGCAAGAGCGAGAGAAATACATAGTAATTAATAAGTATATGAATGGATATAAATGGAAAAACATTATTTGTATACTTATTTTGAAATTGTAGTATTGTATTTTTTCCCTTCTTTTCTTACTGATATATTTGTTAATGTATTTTTTGCTTTATAACGCATTTTTTGTTTTAAGTCTATAAAAAGTTAAAAACTAACATGCCAATTTTTACTTTGGGCATCCTTCATTTTCCAACAATTCAGCGCCGCTGAATAAATTTCCACCAAGTTACATGCCAATTCCAATATAACGGGCGCAAAACCCAAACATGGCAGAGAAGTATCTCGTATATGAGCATGTGAGGGCGCGTGTGTGTGTGAAAAGCACATATTAACAACACACACGGACGATGGTACGTGTGCACGTGTATAGCCCTGCGTGCGTGTGTGCGTGCAGCGGGGGTGGGTCCGGATGGTGCGTTGCTATGGCAACCGAATCACCCTTCCCTTCATCCCTCCCCACTAGCCTCACCTAGCCTCGCCTCCACGCTTTACCACGTGGACCGTGTAGTGAGATATAGAGCAGTGGATGCTGATGGAAAATGTATGAAGACAGGGGTTCCACATCTGATACTTTACAAACAATACTTAATCATAATTCAAAATTTAAATAAAAGTGAAACAATTTCAGTATGTATTTATATCAGTAAGTAAATAAAATTAATATTGCTTATTCCTTGACATTTAATCCTTGACTTAAAATTGTTTGCCAACGCCGCGCATAAATGCTAGTAAATAATATATAAATATTGTAATAATATTTTTTGTATACGTTTGAAAAATGTTAGAATAACAAATAGAGAAAAAAATAAATCCTAAAACAACTACATAATATGTTAATTTAAAAAAAATTGATCCGAATAAGATCCATGCTTATTGCCAATTTCTTTCAGATATAGATACCTACGTATTTTCTTCGTCAGTCTTTGATAACAATTAATAATGTCGTAACTCCAATCGAATACGGTCGTACATCATGGTTATTAAGATAATTGGGTGCACCTCAAGGAAATGAACTATGGCCATTGATGTTCATTTGATAAAAAATCATTACAGCATAAATATGTCCCCCACTAAACTATGCATAATACTCCCCCACCAAACGGAATAACAAACTGGAGAAGAGTGGCGAAGGACAGGAACGATTGGCCAATTATGATGACGATGACACTCCCACCAACGTATGGGAATCAAATTTGATCTTAAAAAAACCTTGCTACGATTACAGGCCTTCCACTGAAGCCCTACGATATGTCAATGACCTTACATGGGGGCAAATCATTCATCAATTGTGTGTTGGCGCCATCCTCATTCATAAGGCAAAGGAGGAAAAATAAAAAAATACGACGGAGTAAGGGTAGCTTCATTCCGTCGCTGACATAACGGTTTCAACAATGACCATCTTCTCCAGTCAGCTTCTTCTAGTTTTTTTCAATATCTCTTATTTGCGACTTTTTTACCCATCCACTTTAGCGACGGGGACAATATCATCCGCCTAACATTTCATACCCCATGGGACAATGACAATATAGCTAGGATTTTGTGATTGTTTTCAATTATTTTTTTTAAATTAACTTATTGTTTCGAAGAACCGCAATACAATGATTAAGATGATATGGATTGAGGTACCAACTAACCTACACATCTTTGTAGGTTCATCTCTCTATAAACACACAATGTATACAAAATACCAGGAGGGTATTATATACATATATTTATATACATACAACAAGCAGGAGGAGAGAAGAAGTAAATAGGTAGCTGGCGATAGAAATGAGGAAATAACCGATTAGGACTCCGTGGGTTGGGTTTAGGATTGCGGGGGAGCGTGGTGGTGGGGGGGAGAGGGACGGGTGTAATTATAAATTATTATTATTACTTATTGGAGATGAAAGGGTGTGATTTTCCCGCGCGGATATCCACGATGAAAACACTGTTGGGTAGGTGTTTCTACTTTCGGAAAAGTCAAAGGAAAGTATAATATAAGCTTTGATTGTTAGGACAACATGTCGGCAATGGTATTATTATTATTATTATTAATTTGTTGTAAAACAATAAAAGGTGAACAGAATTTTGGACAGATTTCAAAACAGGTGAAGGGTCTGGAGGCACTAAAGGGTTCGAAGGGATGGAACGGAGAGGAGCCACTGAAGGGACCATTTTTATAGGCAACTTTATTTCATACAGGCAATACGAAGATTGTCGTATTCCGCTAGTAACTTATAGTTAGAAACGTTGCATGGATAAAAAGCAAACGAGAAATGCCTATATATGTAAAGAGAGAGTAACTAATTTGGATTTTTAGTGGTATTATGTAGGTATATTGAATTATTTTTTAGATATGTATGAAAACCATCGTCACTAAGGAAACCAACAGTAATGTGGAAATAATGAACATAAAATAACAATGAAAATTTATAAATCACAAAAAATAAAATAAAAGGCAGGAAAAATAGCATGATTATTTAAATTATTTAGCTATAGTGAAATAACATGTCAATATGACCAATTTGATGTATTGACGCAAACAAGACATTTACTGATATTTTTTTAAATTGTCAATACTGACGGTGTTTAATGTGTATTAGAACTCCATTATACTAGGTATTTTTAATCAAACATAATGATTATGGTTCTACATGTATATTTTCCTTATTATAGGACGACCGTTTCGGCTGACTAACCTAGAAACTGTCGTCCTATTATAAGGAAAATATACATGTAGAACCACAATCATTTTTGTTTGGTTAAAGAATACCTTTTTATTGATGTCTGTCAAAATGTGAAAAGTATAACACTTCAATTTTTATTTACGGACAAATTATTGGAGTCAATTTCGTGAGACATGAACTCCTAAACTAAGATTCAACTCTAGGAACATGACGTGATGGCATGAATGAATTCAAATATACTTGAAAATTCTACATAAACATATTAAAAAGATACTTGCAATATTAAAAAAAAACATAAAAATTTCATTATAAACAGTGTTTATAATGAAATTTCGTTATACAAAGATAATCTGTTTACTCGTTACTTGGCAACTGATGGGATATAATATAAGATGGGTGGTGGCAGAGTGGTTAGCGCACTGTGTTTGTAATCCAGTGGTCGCGATATCGAATCCTGCCACGACCGATTTCGTTCACCTATAGTACAAGCGAAGTATTCTTATCTCGTTCTGACTCATTCTTAATCTATTTCCAAAGTCAACTTGTCAACATTTTAAGTTTTGCTTGTTAATATTATGATAAAATGAACTATCAATAAATAAAACATTCATAATTATCACGGCGTGTCCCACAAAGCGGGGTCACCAGCGACAGGTGTGCGGGTTTGTATACTATAAAATAAATTACGGCACAAGCGTGTATCCCCACACACCAGCCTTGTGTATAGACAAAATATATTTACATAAAAATTTGTATCGAAAGCACAAATAAACATTAAATAATGCATTTAAAACAAACTGGAGTTTATGTTGAAGGATAAATATATATGTAGGTACAAAGTCTTAAAACTTTATGTCAACTTCATAAGAAAATGTTTATTTTCGTTCACTTTGAATGAAAGACAAACAAGTTTCGCTAGTGACTTTGAAAAGTCCCGAGTACTTACATAATATCAACTCGAAGGGGTGCAAAAATCGGATAAAATAATCACCCCATCCCTAATGTTATGCGCGCTCGCTCTAACCCAATGACGAGAGATAGTAACCTCGAACGAAGAAAAGAGACGAATGACGTTTTCCTCGACTTGAAATTGTCGACGTGCTGTTTGTACGTAGTGATGCTCAATATAAGATTCGTATAAAAAATAACTGTCGATCTCCGAATAAAATTCGTATATTACGTGATTTTCAAAGAAATATACAGAAAAAACGAAAATACAAAGAAATATATATATATATAATATGTTAATAATATGAGCTACATATAATTAACATATTTCCCGATGAAATAAAATAATTATTAAGTATCGATTTAAACATTGAAGAATAAATATAATGGATACGCCCCTAACGAAGATTTGATGAGATGTTTATGTTTTTTGCTACTCCAAAGAAGTTGAATCTCAAAATCACAGCAATAATACTACGAAGACAAGATCAAAAGTTATTGAATTTTAAATTGTAGAAAGTAATTGTTCTATTTTTTTATGTTTGTTCTTTGTTTATTTATTGTTCTTGTTCTTTATTATTAATTTATAAATAAATTAATTGATTTATTTATTGATTTAATTATTTGTTTATAAATTGAAAATAAATTAATTTCCTTATTATTATTTAAATTTGAATATAATTGAAAATTGGTAATATTGAGAGTCTTCACTGGTCCATATGCTGGTAACTCATTTGTGTTTATACATTGTAGATATGACTGTCTGTACTCTAAAAATGAAATAAAATAAAGTATAACACTCATTCAATTACTATAAAATGTATCATTTAATAAAAGGTTAAAGGCAATAATGTTCATTTTTACGGACATATAACCGGTACAGAATGCTAGATAACGCATTGTGGAGAACTAGGGAAAAAATAAAAAAACAACATTAAAATTGACATCTGCCAGATTCTTACATAGGTTAGATTTTTGTTAATACTTTAAAAATCCTTGCCATCAAAACTTGTTAGTGAATTCGATTAATATACGGTGAAACAAAAAACGCTGTGTCACCAAGAATTATCATGGTGTTTCACCAAGAATTGTCCGAAGACAAACAAAGTAAAAAATTTCACAAGATTTACTCAAAAATAAGAGGTAGTTAAACAAAAAAAAAAATTATTTACGTTGAGAAAGGGAGGTACTAAAAAAATACGGCCATTCGCCACTTACGGAAGACTTGACACAACTTTATGTGAAACGTACATTCAGATTTTCAGAATAATTGTTAGACGAAGCGTAAATTTGCATTCCGTTTCGGAAAAAGAAAGGTTAAATCTAAATGTAGGGGGTGGAGGGGATAGGGAGTATCGTGCAAGAGAGAGAGAAAGAGATGAAAACTTCTCCCTCCTTCTTCTCCCCGAGCGATTGCGATAGAACCCGTGGTTATTCAAGCGAAAAAGGCCTTACGGCGAGTATTTTGAATGATGTTTGCATACACACTCGGCTAGGCGACAAATTTAAATTGAGAGACCCCGCGATGATGGCAAACAACGGGTCGAAACACGTCGGATCCGGCTGATTTGAAGGTACACAAGAAAATTTAGGAATCCAAATTAAATTGCGAGATGACAAAGGTAAATTGAAAGAAAAAACATGACACTTACAGGGTAAATCAAAGAGATCTAAAGATTATTATGTACTGAATCATTTAGACTGTATAGAGTACCTATTATAAAATTACGCGATATTAGGTGCCAATTCGATTCAAATATTTTCATTATTGAATCATATAAAGCATTATTGTATGAAAATTCTAAAATAAAACCTTTAATAATAGCATAAATTTTCACCATAAGTTTTCAATACATGCACAGTTCTATTTTTTTATCATTTGTCCTTTTTAGGACAAATGATAAAAAAATAGAGGAAAGTTTTTAACTTAGCTTTACTTATTTGAAGCCACGTGAAAGATACTGTTTACAAACATTTATGCTTATTTTAGGGAACGTAGGAAGATGTATATGTTGTACTTGTTTAACAAGGACATATTCATTTAAAAAAATATATATCAGTTGAGGCACTTACGTCACAGACTTTAAAAATGTTTTCAACTAAATAAGTACCTAAGTATTTGAAAAAGTAAAAACATTAAGTAGAATTCAAAATATATGTGAATCATGGATACATGTTAGCTTACCAACTGAGGAGTTTGTAGTAAGTAAGAAAAGACCCGCATTGTTAGAGAAAAAAAATAATAAACTAAATTATAAATTGATTTTGATTCAATATTAATAAGCTTAAATGAATAACATATTCCCAGAGAATGTCAAAAAAATAATACAAAAAGATATAGGCATTTTCTCAACCTTATTTTGGAGGAACTGTGAAAGTTAAAGATATAAGGTAAAAAAAAATATGAAAAAATGATAATTAGCGAATGTCGAAAATGCGCACAAACGTTGAATACAAATGAACAGACGAACGAAGAAGCACAAAAGAGCAGAAAATAACACAATAGCGAGTGAAATAAAGAAGCAGAAAAAAATAATATAAGAAAAATACTGAATTCAGTCCTAAATTCCTTGGGCCAATGGTCTCTGAAGAGAAAAAGAAATGAAAAGAAAGAAATATCAGCATAGATAAAAAAATAACATGAGTTTCCAACGTTAAAATATTAGATATTGTAAAAAGAATATGACCCTTTGTATCCATAAACAGGGCAGGCATTAAAATAAGCTACATGTTCTTAGAAAATAAAAGATATTCGGTGACATTCACCAAAGTACCAAATCTAACTCTCTACGAATGTTTAGATATTTCCTAGCATGGATATTGGTTTCACCACCTACAAAGAACTACATAAGACGCAAGATGCTTTTTATTCTGGGAAGCCGATTTCCGCCACAAAATACGACTTCTTAAAAAAATCCATCATAATCATTCTGAAGCAAGTAATATAACTTATAAACCAATTTCATCATCATTCATTTTCTAATTACAAAACAATGTCACCTGTTTCTTCCATGATATTTCAGCATTTTTAGGCATTATTATAGCAATTATCACTTACAAACTCAAAGACAACTGCATTTTGTTATTAATTAAATCCTTGGATCGGAAATTATAACCTTGATTGACAAAATGTGACAGTCATAGAAAAATCATGAGTTCAAATATTGCTATTGTATAAATAAAAAAGCTTTTTGATTTCCTAGCTAGGAAGCAGACACATAAGACAAGTGAAAAACATTAGATACGTTGAGAACTACCAAAGCATAGGTGATTCCTAGCTAGTTTATAGTTAAGGTAACTTTGATGAAAGTCAACAAATAAGTTATATACACACTAAATAAGTTTTCAAAATACAAGCGTTATTTATTAAATGAGTGAAGAAATGAAATCATCAGTTTCTGTCAAGCTCTCCTGGTATTCATACTTTTCAATCCAAAAAAATTCTTTGGTCAATTAGGTAGTGCTCTTCGTAACTTATCATTTACTTCGACAGACTTACAGAATATGATACCTACAATAAATTAAAATATTCCAAATATTTCTGAGCATAGGTATTTCAAAATAAATCGAATTATACATAATGAGACCCACTACAAAGTATGTATGTAAAATTTTCGTTAAATTCTTCGAAGACCAAAATCCTATAGAATTTGACTGCCGCATTGATGAGAACAAGTCAAGCGTCCATTTTCAGGGAATAATTGTGAAGAGAGAAGCACACACACACACACGCATACACATATACAGACAAACAAAAGTGTATACAGAGCTGTATAAAATATATCAATATGATTAATATATAGATATACACATATATCTCCTCATACATAAATTCCCGTCCGTCGCAAGAGCGAGACAGAATGCCTGGAAAAAATGCAGGGATGAAAGGGAGAGTGTCCGAAAGGGAGAAATAAACCGGATTCGGAGGCTGAGGCCGAGTGAGAGAAGAATTGGGTGGACTGTATTAAAGAGGCAGAACGAGACAAAGGCAAGGACCGTGCGGGCGTAAGAAAGGAACGGCACTACTTTTGAAGATTTCTTCGGAGGGTGGAAAATGGCCACGAATAAGTTAGGTGAGTCAGTTGTTCTCAAAGTAAGAAGAGACAGGAATAAAAAATATTTTAAAGGGAAATCATCTCAAAATACAAAAATACGTGCCATCTATATTTCTGAATATGTCTCAAATACGAAGACAAAAAATGCCTGTCCCAGAGTAGCGTTATATGAATCAGTTCTATTATTTTTTATTCCTCATAGTGTAAGTTAATTTTTATAAGGTTTAGTGGTAGGTTGAATTGAGACAGAAGTGCATATGTACGTATTAGTGTAGTGTGAAATATCGCTTGATGTGACCTGATATTTAAATTAAAGCAATTTGTAATAATAATGGAATAATTTTTTCTATTCGTATATTCCTATAGGGGTTAGCGTCCACATAGGCGTAGCGGACGGATTGGACGCAGCGCATCAGAAGGATTTTAGTAATCTTTATATGGGAATTCATACGCGCTCATCGTTTCATCGGCAATAACGACGTTGTTGCTAGGACACAAAAATCCGATCCGTACGCAGCAGCGCCTATGTTGACGCTAAACTTAAAAAACCCATGGCCAATATGATTATTGATGATTAAGTTATAATATTAATTACTAATTAAATATGATTGCATATGTAGTTAAGGTTTAGCTGAGTCAACGGCAGATAAGTTATTCATTACTTGTAATCTAGTAGATCTAGGTTTGATTAAATAAAATTATAATTATAATTACAAAATTACAATAACACAATCATTGGAATGTTGTCATACAGTGTGCCAAGGAATACTTTAAAAAATTACTATAAAAATTATTACGTTAATAAGAAAACTTAAATATATTCGAAACGTTATTTGAGAACTAGTGATATGCGAGTGAGTGAGAGAGAGGGAAAATATAAAGGCAGAAGGGATGAATGGATCTTTTCGTTGTGAGGATGAGAGACAGAGGGAAGGGTTGTTCAGAGGGAAATGAAGGAAATTCAAATTAGGAACGATGATTTGGACGGCAAGATGGTTTCGGATGGTTGTCACCCTTCCCCACTCCTCGTTAGGAGCGGGAGAAGGGAAGGAAGAATGGCGTAGAAAAGGGTAACAGAAAGGTATACCAGTGGGAAATCGAAAGATAAAGGTGCTAGAATTTTTTATTACAAAAAAAACATTGGATTTGATTTATTCCAATTCGAGCACTGTAACAAATTTTGATGTTATTACTGAAAAAGGATAAAATAAAAGAACATTATTTCGGACAGCCAATCACAGCTTACACAGTAAAGATATTAACGTTTTCAAGATATTTTTTGAGACAACCTTAATTTGCCCCGAAAAATGTTTTCTTATAAACATGGAATACATAAATAATATAGGTACTTTTTTTATTTTTTATTTATTTACAAAAACAATACAAGGTTCACATATAAATCATAATTTAAAAAGGTATACAATTTCCATCATATAATTCATAATAACCCTCTTTAATTGAGATAAAATCTCGCGTTAAAAGAGGGGAGTATCTATTTAATATTGTAACATTTGCCAAAACATTGTACATCTACTAAAAAATATGAAGCTACACAAAACAAGAATGAAATAACAAAAAATAAATAAATAAATCAGTACAATTTTTTTTAATTTTATTTTTAAATATATTATATTTTTTTCGAGTCTAAGACTAAAAGGGAGTTCATTAAACCACTTAGTACCTTTATACTTATAGAAATGTTGTGAGGCAGTTGTACGTAAAAGAGGAATGGTAATACATCCTTGTGAATTTATTCTGCTGCTTATAGAAAATGACAATTGGTTTGAATTTGTAAGAATATCTTTATGAATTTGGAACAGTGAGATTTTTTTTAGATATTTTCAACAGTTGAAACTTTAAATTCTTGAAATACATTAATAGTTAGATAATCAAATCTCTTTTTTAATATAATTTTAATAATGATTCTTTGAAAAACTTCTAAAGGCACTAAAGTGGTTTTAAAATATATTTGATATTATGTTTGCAAAGAATTCGAGAAGGCAATGAAAATATAAGTGATTTTAACGTTATAATAAAATAAACTACAACAAAGTCAAAAGAGGACAAAAAATATATTTGCCTCGCCTACAATACTTATTATTTCGTAAAAATAAGTATAAATTTTGAGTTTTTTTTTAATGGCAAGAAAAGTAATTGAAAGATAAAAAACTTACTCAGAAGTTTTTAGTTTAGTTTTTTTTAAGTTATTAAAAATAAACAAATATAACTAAGGCTTTTTACTAAAACTAATTTTACAAAAATAGTATTTAATAAACTCTAATTTCAAAAACTGAACACAATTGAATGAAGATGTAAACAAAACTGTTCTTTATTTCAAAGACGTATCTTTTATGGGCTTTGGGGAAAATATTTTCAAAATTTACTATTTGGCCTACTATAAGTAGACTCTAAAACTATTTTTTTAATAAAAAATAAATATGTCCTTGTTAAACAAGTACATATACATCTTCATACATTCCCTAAAATAAGCATAAATGCTTGTGCTATAAGTGAACGAAATCGGTCGAAGCAGGATTCGAACTCGCGACCACTGTATTACGAATCCAATGCGCTAAACGCTCTGCCATCGACCCATCTAAAGTTCAAAAGTTTTGAAAGTTGGTTATATTCCGTTGGTTTTATAACCAACCATTGATGAATGCCAAGGAATAGCTTAAAGCTTATAACATTGCGCGGATTTCAAGAATATCCTTATATCAGACACACTGAAAAATTGTTTATATCATGTCATTTTTGTAAGATTTTCCTGAAAGGAATAATCCTCGGATTTTCCTATTATGAATAAGCCATTATCGTGTTTTTGGTCCTGTTACTGCAAAACCAGAAGAAGCGTTGGACGACCTCAAACAAGGTAGTCTGACTATATAAGACGGGAGGCTGAAGGTTGTTGGGTGCGGTTTGGACAAGATTGAGAACTGTGAAGATCACAAGGGGAGGCCTATGTTCATTACTGGATGAAGAAGAAGAAGACTGCAAAAGCACAAGAAATATTTATGGACTCATTCCACAATCATTTTGAAATCACAAAGGAGAAAATACGAATTAACAGGAAATTGAACCCTCGGTGGAGAACAAATGCGATTAGTGCTATAAACGTCTGCCTTTGTAGCAAAATAGACAATATAATGTAATCGGATAATTTTTGTCCATTAGACTATCGACAGAAACGAAAATAAAAATGATTAACAAATATACGGCGCGCGTAGTTAACGGTCGGTGGACCGATAATTGGAAGATGGGGGGAGAGGAGATGAAGGGAGACAGAGGGAGGGGGGGGGATAGCAAATCCGACGGAAAATTAAAAAATGGAAATTTAAATTTGCCCTTCCGGTTGTGAGAGTTCGAGGGTACACGAGGATGAGGAGAAAACTGGGCAGGCACAAGGGCCGAAATAAAAAAGACAGTTGCCTAAAGTTACATTTAGGTATCTATTTAAATTAAATAAAACTGCAGCAATTTAAAAAGGAAAATTTCTTGATTTCCTAGAAAAATTGTTAAAATTAAACATAATTTAAAGAATTAATAGAACTGAAATAAAATTATAAAAATATTTGAGAATGTGTCAATGTTTATGTCAATTGTTGTACCCATACAAATATTTCTGACCCAACAAACTCACCAAATTGAATAATACTGCAGAATGCGCAACATGCTAAGCTCGTTTACATTCTTTTAAAAGGAGAATTTACGCAGTTTACTACTCCATTCCATTCGGAACATTATAGGACTACTAGTCCTAGTCATCCCGAAGCGGCTGCATGGTAAATACATAAATGTATAGAAGATCAATTTTGTCACAAAGATAAATTTTATGTATTCTTAAATTAGCTATATAGATTAGTTTTTTTTAGTTTGTAATGACACCACTGAGTCACTTTCTCAAAAATATAGAAAAGATTTTAAGTACTTATTTAAGGAACATAGTAAATCAAAGAAAAAGTCATTAGTCACATAATCGATCAATCATTAATTTGAAAGTTCATAATATGCTTGACTTTTAAAATGGTAAGACTTTGTCGAGTTTGTCAGTCGTTCGTTGTTTATTAATACAATATGTTCAAAACTATTTCAGATTATTTTACACTTTCGTTCTGAACACAACAAATACTTATTATTAATATGTCCAGAGTTTAATTTTGTCGTACATTTTCAACAATTTTTATTTAAAACGATTCACTTGGTTTTTGACCACGAATGAGTAATTCGTGCATTTTTCTCGGGACTTTTCATTTTTCATGAGGAACAAACGGACGCTCCAAAACCGAAGCGAATTGTAACAACATTTTTTAACGAAGAAATTGTTTATGACACGTTGGCGATGTAACAACAATAAAAATTGTAAAAAAATATATAACCTTGGGACAGTCCTGTGTCACGTGAGGGTAAGGTTGTGAAAGGTGGGCAGGGAATGAGAGAGAATACCAATTACGTGAATTCTATACGGTTTTCTCTCGTAAAATTTACCAAGGATTTTTAAACATTTCAGCATATTTTTACGTATACACGATACATTTATACATACAAGCGTATACGCACAAAAAGGCAAAAATATCATAATTTTGCCGCAAAAAGAACGATATAGGTATAATAATATATAGCTATACTTAAATCAATAAAAGCTTCAATGCGCAACAAAGAAATTACTTATATAAAATATGAGATTATTAACTTTGTGGTAAGTACAATAATAAAGATTATTGAAATATTTTTATTGACAAACATTTTTTTAACATCTCAATAGAGACGAAGTTGGGATATAAAGGAACCAGGAACTCGAGGCACCTACAGGGCTTACGACCTGCCATCGGCTGGTTTACGTGATCACTTTATGCGCTTGCGCAACGTTCACTAATCATGCCTTCTTATTGAGTTCCCCTATCAATGTAATTATTTATTTGAATAGTGTGTAACATTTCACTTGAATGTAAGGAACTATACTATTGCCATCTATGAAGTAACGGAAAAGCCTTTTTTGTAACGCCATCTATTGAGAAATTAGTTTATTTGTAAACAATGAAGGCAACAGTCCTTATAAATGAGATGACGGTGTCTCGCACAGATGTCACCCCTGAACTGCGCCAGAAATATTATTACATTTTTGGCTTGTTTGCCTACTTGTATTATTGAAATACCCTTATGTTGAACCACATGGTTTAGTAAAATTTGCTACCTGTTTCGGATACAACCACACCCTTGTCGGAGTAATTTGTGTAACGAAGATTAAACTGAGCTTGTTCACGGTAAATCTTTCTCTTTGCACCGTGATGCCAAGATTAAAAATCTACTTTTCGGGCATTATTATTATGATCATAGCATTCTCCAGACGATCCGATGTCACATACGGAACGGATGAAAAACAACGAATTGAGCACTTTATAAACATTAAAAGCGGTAAGTCGTTATGGTTGATTTTTAAGTAAAATGAACATTTTCGGTCTTTGTGCGTAACATTTACATGGATGTTGGTGTAGGTACAGGTTCTCCGTTTGTAGATGACTCTGTATTATGTATACTCTTGATGGCTGTTGGATTAGAAACCCTCTCAGGCCAGCATCTGTAGAGGAACACTCAATAGGCCGAACCCGGTGTACATACGTTTTGATTACATTACAGTGTCGTATGTTCAAACAAGAGTAAATAACCGACCAGCTTCCGGAAAATTCGATCTTCTAGTGCCCTTGCTAATCGGGGGATGTCAAGAAGACTGGAATTCGCATCAAAATAATTTACATTTAATATAAGTTTGGATAAGTTTTCCCGATCTGACAAATTCTTCTTTAAACCTGATTAAAATAGGACTTCGTAATGTGACAGATTAAAAAATGTAAAAGTTTTAATTTCATAATGTATTTATTAGCGATACAAATCAGCATTCAAAAAGGTTTTTCAATATCCACGATCAGGGTATAATAAAATAAAGAATAACCCAGAAAATGTAGGTAATAAAGAAATTTTTGGAACAACACTTTTTTACTACTTTCAACACTAAGTAGTGTATTTTTCGTTTGTAAATGAGGTAGCGATTAACCAAAAGTTCTGCTCCTCTGACTTAACCCCAGACCAGAATTGAGGGCTTGAGAGGGTGTTGGGTACCGCTGCATGCATATATGTATACATATATATATTCCCTTTGTAGTCGGTCAGTGAATGTTCTATTACTCCTATCTCCACTTCACTTCGCACTACAGGACGGGGCTCCAATATGATGCGGATTAGAGGACCACTTTTATCTCTCGAAATGACTACAATCTAAGAGGTGGCAAAAAAAACAGCTAAAATTGTTCCGTGTTATAAGAAAATGGATATTTTCATATTTTCGGCAAAGATAGAAGTAACTTGAAACCAAACGACTATCGGAAGACTTCGTCCCACACGAGGATATCTCACTCTTCAAATCACCAGTCGAAATTAAGGTGTGCGAGTAAGAAAAAAGAAGATGCTGTAAGAAGTATAATTTGTTTTAGTAAGTGTTCGAAAAAAAAACTACCTTAATTCTGTGTATAATATGTAAAAAAAAAACAATTTGTAAGTGTTATATTCAACTAATGTGGAATATTTATTCTCTCATAGTGCTACCATATAAATTTAAAAATGCCACAGAACCCTTCCCGAGCCTCAAGTTTTATATATAAAAAATATGAAAAAGAAAGATATGAGATACATGAATCTTAATATTCATACATCAAATGCTACTTTCCACCTCACAATCTAACTGTACAATTACCCCAGAAGATAATTGGAAGAAACGACACAAAATTACCCCAAGGTCTAGGGTTAATGTGTTGATTGCAGGGTAAGGCATGCGGTCGTGTCCCATCTTTGTAAATAAATTATCATAGAAATAAAATAATAGCCGGGACCGTTTAAGTAGTCTTTAAGAAATAACACAGTACCAGAAATAACAGAGTCCATTAATTAGAATAATTGTCTGTATTCTGTCACACTCCCGGGTGCAGTTGTTCCAATAACTATCGACGTGGGAGTCAAGAGAAATGACTCGAAGAAAATAATAATAAAATATATTGTATCTAAACGAATATTTGCAACAACAAAAAAACTGGACGAAAGTAATCTTTTTACGTAAATATAGTAAGTACGTCGTTAAGTATGATTTGAAATGTTAACAGCTGTTTCTTGCCTGTCCTGCATGGCTTCTATTTTATATTCTAATAAGTACGTAAGTTCATTTAATGGACATTTGCAACCACACCGTATACTTAATTAAATACGATAATTTCTTTAACCCCCCCTTGGGTAATTACATAGTTTCGCATCGAGTAGATTTTAAAAATTGACGACAGTACTCAAACCTGTTCATATACACGAGTAAATGCCAACATTTTGGCTCTCGTCTCTGCAGGTATAAACCAAATGATTTATTTTACAAGTATCTTGATATTACATGTTCCATATCTTCAGCTGCAGTGTAATGACAAATACTTAAGTAAAAATAAAGTTAGAACACCACAAAACAGCGATATAAAAAAAATATTGAACTATCAATCCATCATAAACTCGATAGGGCGATGAGTCTTGGCTGAATCCAAAAGTCTCGTCCATTCTTATTAATTCTCATATCCGTAGCCTTTGTTTTTCCTTTTACATTTTTTTTCACCCCATAATTACTTACGGAATAGAATCCAGAGCAGACACAGTCCGTGCCAAAAAACCTCCTTCGAACCAGTGAAATTAAAGTATTCAGAAGCATCGTTGGCAAAACCCTTCGTGATAGAGTACGAAACACAGAGATCCGAAAGATGTGCGAAGTTGAGGATATCGTAAGATGGGATCGACAGAGAAGAAGGTTCTGGAACGAACACGTATCAAAAATGACAGACTCAAGAACCGTCAAAGTGGCCAGATATAGTGTTCTCCAAGAAAGCAGACCTCCAAGACGTCCTCCCAAGAGTTGGAAAGACATCTGGCAGTCCACGTCACAAAAGAGAAGCTGACGCAGGAAATAAACAGGCCAACATGCCTAAAAAGAGAGGAAGAAGAAGATATTTTGATAGAGACTCTCCATTGCTGTTTGGGCCTTCTTCGTCCTTGTGGTGTGGAAATCGAGGGAGATCGCGATCCACTTCCACGCCGGCGACGCTATAGAGCTCATTGGCCCTGTTCACCACCGGACGCAGCCGCAACATCGGACAAACACAAAATATCCACCATCCATCGGGTTCAACCAAAGGGGTCATCGTGGTGTGGAAAGTGTGATACGTTTTTTTACAAATATAGTTCAAGAATGTGTGAAAAATCTTCGTGTGTTAATTTCCTCTACAACGTTCACATGTCCAGCGGTTCAACAAAAAAAAACAATATTTTCAATCGGCGGTTAATTGAAAATACGTATAATAGTAATTGAACCCTTCCCTTCAACGGTAGCCTAGTTCCACACAATTAGCAACCAATGGGACATGGTTGGCAACTTGCGATGCATTTAGTAATGATGGTAGAACTGTTTTAATTCTATGTATTATAATGTTGGTGGGTATATAATTAATTATTGCATTCTTATATTGCATGCAGGGCACATTGATATGTATGCAAGAAGGGATCTGTAGTAGTCTACACACTACAGTAGGACGGTCCTATACCACAACCACACGGAAGAACAAAGATTAGCGGCACGAATTGATAAGAAGGTTGATGTTGTTGAAGGCTGGATTCAGAACGTACGGTAACAGATTAAAGATCTCTGACACAATAATTATATAAGTAGTGATAAACACATCAAACTATATTTTTTTTTTTAACATGTCTACGTAGGGGACGCCAGCTATTAGGATTTGGGTCCATTTTACTCTTCCGAAGAAGCGCACTACGTAGCGTTGGGAGGGGTTTGCAACCTAGATATATGTATCATTGTTTCTCTAACCGTTGACACGTAAAACAAATTACTGCATTAATCAACTGATAGGGGTGAATGAAAAAAGAGGTGAAAATTTTGATGAATTTCGTTATACCTACTTGAAATATAATAAGTATTGTCACTATTTCATGATTCGGGGCGCTAATTGTTATGTTTTGTGTTATTTAAAAAAAATTGTTATTTATTTATTCATACATATACATAATTGACAAATAATATTATAACTGCAATGCCCCACTAGGTAAAAAACCTATGCCGGGGCTAAAGCATTTTGAAATAATGATACTTTTAACAGTGAATGCCAACCAACAAAACATACACAAAAATAGCATACAATAACAAAATTAGAAATAACATTAAAAATAAATACATAAAAAAGTGCATTACAAATTAGAGAAAAAAAAACAAAATATATAAATTATAGATAAATTTAGTCAAAAGATAGATTTAGGTTGATATGTTATAAAAATATAAAAATACTTGGTTAATGTTCTATTATATTTATTGGATTATTGACGCGTTTCGTGCAAAGCACATCGTCAGAATAATGCTCTACAAGACTGAGACTAGTGGTTATATACAAAATTTACATGACAGGTGTATAAAAATGTTGGTTTTTGAATGGTTGAAAAGAAGTTATATAATGCAAATGAATCTATACAAATCTACGTTTTAATACATTGTTTGCAGAGCGCAGGGACCATGACTTTGCCGCTCTCCAGAGACTTAATAGTGTAAATTTTACATAACAGAACTGAAATTCCAGAGATGGACTTGAGATTAATTTAATGAGAGAAACTAATAGATAAGCTAAAGAACTATGTATTATTAGTGGTAAATAGTATGTTAAAATATGATTGTTGTTATAAAACAAGGTAGATTGATAAGCACAGTTGGTAGGTAAGTATGTGTAATATTCGATGTAATGCGTTCTCGATACGGTCGAGTCAGTCCTGTAATTATACCGCCGGGGGCAAACTTACAATGTATCAATTACCATTTTTATGTGCTTTCCATAATGAGACTGTATTTAGATCTAAGTAATTCAATTACACCTATTATTTATTTATTCTGTATCTATACTCGCGATTAATTTGCGAGAACCTCACAGCCAGCTATACCACGCTGGATATTTGATTAGATGGATGGATGGTGAGACTAACAATGAAACATATATTTTAGAATGTCTCGGCGTGAGTCGTACGGCCACTTATGTGTTATCTGAGACGGTCTCAAACTGATACTGTTAATCATACAAGTAAACCTGGTTGACTTATAATAATTAAGATAACCAGTTAATATTAATTTTGAACAAAAATATTCTATTATTCAACGCCGAAACCATTTGCAAGGAATAAAATCCAAAAAAAAGTCAGCTTATAAACAGAATAAACAATGAAATGTCTTTTAAGGAAAGTATTGCTTCGCACTACTATTCAGTTTTACAGAATCCTATTACAAAAAAAAACACATATGATAAAAAAACGCTGAATTTAATTTTTCATTTTCATTCTGAATGTTGCCTTTTTAAGTGACCTGTCTCAGAACAGGTTTTCCTAGTAAGACGGGGAATGAAAAATATATTGTAATTCATGTATTTTTGTTTAATAAACGTCGGGTAACCGGCACTAAAACTGGAAACTGGAACTAGGTGAGACAAAACAAGTTTGTGGGCAAACTCGCATATGTCGTGCTTTCTTTCGTAAGATTTTGCACACCCGCACACCTGTCGCTGGATACTCGACATGGTGGGATATGCCGTGATGGTATGAACGAACCTTTTTGTTTCATTGTGATGATTTAATTTGATTGTTTCATATTGATATACGTTTTTGAGTGTTTAGTTTTATATGAATTTTTTTTTACTATTTTAATTCTGGTATTTAAAAATTTTTTTTGGAAAGAATGAATTGTGTCCGATGCAGTGAAATGTAGCAAAAATTATTGGTCTTATTTATATACATGGATCAATAGTTGAACCGTGGTTCAACACAAATGTCAAATTGAACCGTCGACGGGGGTAGTTTAACACTGGTTCAAAATGACATTTCACAATTTAGAAGTACCTACCTATGACCATAAGATACGAGAAAAACATATAAAAAGCGATTTAAACTTACATATATTTTTATAAACAAGGTCTCAGTTGAATGTGGAATAAGACTTTGGACCGGGTTTAATTGAACCATGATTCAAGGTATTTTTATAAATAACACTGTATAACCTTAAAATATATTTTTAATACACAAAAAACAATACCCTGCACTTATTTGTACGTAAATGTGAAAATGAATAACTTCTTTATATTTGCTTACCAATATCAAAATGAGAAACGATTGGAGTGTTAATGTTTGAAATGTTGTGGTCCGATTGATAACATACCAACTTTATGTTTAAGTTTCACCAATACCAGTACAAAATAATACATTTTATGTTATAACTAAATTTTTAATGCACATAATACGAGGACTTCGTATCTTATGATTGGTCCATCAATCGAGATTGGCGGTGGGAGGGAGGTCACGGGGCGGGGCAAGGGGTAAGCAAAGAAGCAATTTTGGAAAAATCGTTGCAATAAAGTAGAAAGATTAAAATAATAATATTCGCTACCGGATTACACCACGAAACGGCGAGTTTATGCAAATAGCACCTTTTGTATCTAATAACGGTGGGTCAATGGTCAGTAATGGTGCAATTAGCGGGTATTAATTTTATACAGAGCCGTACAATGGGCCCAATAAACACCTGCGAACGGCAGGTACTTCTCAATTAAGGGGGGAGCAGCTAAAAGGACACATTAGGGAGGTGCAGCTCATTCGTCAAAACTTTAAAAAATAAAAAAAATACATACATACCATCACGCCGTTTCCCTATCTGGGTGTGAACAGAGAACCAAACGCCAAACTCTTCTATCTTGACTTACATGGTTCGCCTCATTTACATCCATGTAAAAGCGTCATATGTAAATGCACTTCTATTATTCTGACTTCGTTTAAAACTATCTTTCAATGTATCATTAATTTACAACATAATCATGCCAACTCTTTCTCGGCCTGCTTCCACTCTTTTCAGCCTTGTATACTTTCTTTGTCAGTCGTTCATTCTCTCTACATGTCCGAACCATCGCAGAGCATTTATCTAAAAGAAACGTACAGACATGCCTAGAAAGGACACTGATAATAGACTTTCTAAATTTTTATGGGATTTTTGTATGCACGGAGGCTTTACGTTTAGTTTGTTTATATGTACTGTAAATAAATTGTGTACCAAAATTAAATAAAAATAAGATGGGTGAAGGCAGAGCGGTTAGCGCTTGGAAAGTAATCCAGTGGTCGCGAGTTCAAATCCTGCCACGAATGACTAAAATAGGGAATGTATGAGGATGTATAATATACCTACATATCAAGTTCTTGTTAAAACGGCATATTTATTGTTTTAAAAAATAATGGCTATACAGGAAGAACAATATTTTTTACTAAAAAAATATCAATATATAGTCAATTGAACTTATAGTTTTGGAATAAAAGAATTAAATTAAAAAAAAAACTGGATTGAACTGGAAAATTACGGTAGTTGTTTTAAGTAGTTGAGATGAATATTCGAAAATATTTTTTTTAGTTAACAAACCAAAAGTTGTGCAGTATATTATAGAAGAATTTCATTTCAACTACAGTTAATTAATATTTATGTATTTATTAATTCATTAAGGAATACAAGCAGTTACAGAATATGAATGTGCGTATAACTAATAACAACATATAAGTCATAGTTTATATGCAACCTTATATGCAAATCTTAATTACTTAGACCAAAACAAGATCTCCATAGAGATCGAAAAATACGCAGCCTGTCGTATTTTTTTACTTCATAACCTATATTTAAAGCTCTTTCGATCTATTTGTAAAAAAAAACACAGGTACCGATTATAGTTCAATTAATGATTACATATCTTAAACTGGAGGTATCAATTAATAACATATAAATAAGAAAATGCAGCTGGTACACTTATAAATTAAACTATAATAAGTAGTCAGATAATAATAAGTAAGTTTATTGAAGGTGGCAAACATACTGTAATATATATAATTAGCTTGATAAAACAAGTAAAAAAATGTGCATTAAATATATGTATTCATTTTAATAACTTAAATAATGATGTGTAGATAATAATAATATAAAACGAGGAAAGTTGATTTAGTAAATAATGTATTTTCAAATATTTAAAAATAGGATTTTTTTACATATCTTAATTTTTTTTATCGATGAAATGATTTTTGAGTTTTAGATAATCCTTTTAAATTTGATTTTAAAGATATAACTTTGTATTAACCACGTTTTTTGGTTGAAACGATGCGACCGGTTTCGGAACTAACCGTTCCCTCATCAGGCTAACTTTCAACTGAAACAGAATGTGACGACGTGCTTACAAGAAATCTATGGGGGCGGAGGTAGAGGTAGGGTGGGGGTACTTAGGGTTGGGTCTTGTGCAGGGTGGGTCCGATTGGCTGAAGGATTAGAAGTAAAAGGAAACATATTTAATAATGGACTGAAAGATAAATTTAACTGATTGTTTATTATGTTCTGTTTTGAATTAATACACTTTTTAATTTCTAGCGACTCTAAATTATCAAGACGGAGACCTACTTTGTTGACGTGTAAAATTTTTGTTCCCGATTGCATATTAAATTGATGATCATTAAGTACTAAGTGTTCTGCGAATTCCGAAAAATTATCATTGTTTATACATCTAATATGTTCTTTTACTCTAGTCTCAAATTTCCGTCCTGTTTTTCCTATGTAGACTGCAGAGCAGTCTCCACATGTCAGTTGGTATACGCCGGAGTTTTCCATTTTATTATCTTTATCTTTGGAATTCATTAAACTTTTTCCAATATTATTGTCAGTGTAAAATGCCGGTCTTATGTCTTTTTGTAAGAAATTTGAGAATAATTGGGATAAATTATTAACAAACAATATGCGTCTCCATCTATATTCATCTTTTTTGATATTTGTATTATAACTATGTAGGTATCTATTGACGTTAATATTTTTTATTTTTTTATTTAAAATAGAGTCTATCAATTTACTGTTATAACCATTATTGTATGCAATCTGTTTTATTGTATTTAGTTCTTTATTTAAATTATTTGATGATAGTGGTATATTTAGTAATCTATGGACCATGGAATGATAAGCGGAATGTTTATGGGATGCTTCGCATCGTTTCAACCAAAAAACGTGGTTAATACAAAGTTATATCTTTAAATTTAATTTGTTAAATATGAACCACAAAGTTAACATTCAAACATTTGAAAATACTTTTAAATTTGGTTCGTAAAAAAATATTTAGAATTTTTTTTATTTTTAGTACAATAAAAGGTTAAAGGAGAATCTCACAGGTTGAAATTTTGATACGCACGCCAAGTTATAATTATATTCAACATTATAGTAGACTAAATAGTGAATTTTGAAAATCTTTTCCCCAGTACCCTCAAAAGATACGCATTTGAAATATAGAACAGTTTATTTGTACATCTTTATTCGATTGCGTGAGTTATTTGAAATTTGAATTTGTTTTATAATATTCTTGTAATATAAGTTTTAGTAAAACCCTTTTAATTTTTTTTTATTTTAAGTAACTTAAAAGCTACAAGACCTATGAAGTAGATTTTTGCCTCAATCGAAAGCGAAAATGAAAATCTATCGGCTGAGTTTTTTTTTTCCTTTCTTAATTACCATTATTGGTCTTTAAAAACACTCTAAAATTTACCTATTCTTCACGAAAATATATTGTATATCACATATTGGTGATATACAATATTTTTTCGCGTTTCATACATTAGAAGGTACTTTAGTTTGCATATTTGTGTACATCCGTATGTCTAAGCTATACAAGGGCAATTAAATTTCTAGGATTTGTTTAACCAAGTTCTAGTTCGCTGGGACATGTGAAAAATATGCATGCAGCTATGTGAAATATTCAATAAATGAAGTATCCATCTATTTGAGAGAACTTTAAATGATGATAAACAACGTTACGGACAGAACAAGACTATTATACCACTTAATATAAAATAAATATATTTTTATTAATAAATTAAACAATAATAATAATCGTCAAATATAATGTATCCGCAGTGAAACGGTTATTTCTAATTTCTTGGGAAAATATTTAACTAGCACATAATGTGCGTTATAATAATTATGTAAATTACTTATCTGCATTAATAAAACATTATTAATCCTATCACGAATATTTAGAGTAATGGACAAAATCAGTCTAAAATAATGTATTTCGTTTTAGTATAATATTTACAATTTGACCTCTGTGACTAATCCTTTGATATGGTAAGTACTTGAATGGTGGAATAAATTATTTCCCATTGAAAATAGATCATTGCGTTTTTGTTGCATATTATTTTGATTTTCAATTGAGTACCTAGTAAGTTTCAAAATATTTGTAACAGTTTAATTTTATAATTTATACATTGAAATGAAAAAGACTACTTTAAATAAGTGATTCAGATTGATTCAAACTACTATCACTTCAATTGTAATAAAAAATTGACTCAAATGGTCAACTCCTGAAACGAGCGCATTTTTTACGAGTAAAATTATGTATGTGGTAGAAAAAAGGAGCCAAAATATTTAAATACGTTTCTTGAAATTAAAGTAAGATATATTTTTAAAAAACATACCATCACGACATGTCCCTCACGGGATATACAGAGAGAACCAAAAGCCATTTTTTCTGTATTGATACGTAGTAGTAATCGCATCGTAAACATTCATGTATACTCATTTTTTTTAAATTGATTCCATTTCAAATTTAATTAATCTATCCTATAATAAGAGTATTGAAGATACTTATTTTATATGGATTTGACAAGGATTGTGTCTGATACCTCTTATTTTACAAAGATAATGTATGAAACATCTGATTTTATAACAATGATGACTATGTGACTATGTGATTAAATGTATGTATGAATCTATGTGACGCCACCATAGCTTGCATATTAGATTCATGATAATAGTTTAATAGGTATTATTTATGAACATTTTATAAGTTCTCATTTATCTTGGATCAAATCACCTTTCCGCACATGCACCTATACAACAATAACATGCACGCACATTGATAGTAAGTTGTGCGTGTTATGTTCAAATCAAACTATGTATAGGTAAACAATTAACACAAGTAGATACAACAACAAATAAATTATGCATATTCACCAGATAAAAATCTATAATTGGATTATTAATACAATACACATCAATCTATTTATGATAAAGTTTCAACGAACAGAGTGGACGGGGATATTGCCCAATTTATAGAAGTTGTGTTTTTAATTCAAACGCACCTACACTAACACTAACATTGGACCATCCAATTGGACTGTATCGCTAGTCTGAAATGAAAATGGGCTGGACATGTTGCAAGACGAGAAACTGAAAGATGGACACTCAAGAGTTATGGGGTATGGCCTTATCACATGAAGATGGTGGACAAGACGCGTTCGATACAGAAAGAAGTGGAACACATTGGAAGAAGCCAACAACCAGCAGTGGAGGGATAGCTACTAAAAATAAGAAGACTAAGAGCCGCATTTAGAAGACATTCTCAGTACTCAAGTCAATGCTATTGTAACCAACACTGTTGAAAAAAACTGAATATTATACTGATAGATTCTTCATTTAGTAAATTCACTTCTCAAAGGGACCTCAAGTCAAATTCTGGAGAAAATCACACAAAAATATGAACATTGCTAATCAGATTTTTTTCCAACCACCCATGCATAATTAACAAATGAAAAGCAAGGCAAATACTTTTGTAATTTATAGTATTTGCTAAACTGCGTGTAAAGCAAATAAAGTAAAATCATATTCACACAAGAACTTAAACAATCAAATTAATAAAAATGTATGTGAAATGTGTACTTTGATCAAAAAAATAAAAATAAATATTATGATTAAAAAAAGGACTTGGCATACCTACAGCAAACAAATAAAGTCATTTAGTAAGAAGGGCAATTTTTAAACGATTAACACCTAAATGCGCCTCCAAATCCAAAGAGTGAGAACGCCTTGGGCCTCAATTTTATCCATTATTTGAAATAATTTATCATTAAACAACAATGATGTATGAATAAAGGAAAATGGAGACAGATGGAAGAGGCCTACATCCAGCAGTGGAGGGAAGGCTAGGAAGAAGAAGATGATGATGTATGAATTATTTCAAATAATGAGTCTGTGAATACGGGTGTTAATATCATATGATAAATAAAATATGTTTTGTGTTGATTTGAGTCAGTTAAAATAATAAAGGCCATTACTAGAAAACGGATCTTTGTCAGCAGTTTTCAATCTGTCGATTGAGAAGGCATCTAATATACGACTCCATAATATTTGGAAAAAATATAAACACATATTATTCCACAAAGTATTTATTTTGTCTACTGACGACCATAATCAACTAATATTTATTTTTATAGGTATCGGAAACCAACTTGAACCCGTCACGTTTGTGCGCAGATTGCAAATTTGTCTCTTTTTGCTTCGCTGATATATGGCAAAAAGGCTCAAGAAGTTTGACGCCATCAATCTTCTGTAAATCACCTTTATAATGTAACATTATTAAGGTGATAAAAATAGGGAGACTGCGATGGGCAGGACACGTGGAAAGAATGGGCGATGAAAGAGTGCCAAAAAGGGTCTTGCGAACAAAGCCATAAGGTAGACGAAACGTTGGCTGGATGGCGTGCAGCGGGATGTGGAGGCTGTTGGTGTAATGGACTGGAGGCGAGCATATCAGGATAGAGGGAGATGGCGAGGAGTGCTGGAGGAGGCCAAGTGCCGCAATGGGCTGTGGAGCCATTGCTGATGATGATGATGAATCTTCTGTAAATATTTAACAGATTGCAACATTTTTTTACATTTATTTAGATGTCATTTATGCGATTTGTTTAAATTAAATCCAAGTTGAACTTAGTCCCACTTAATCTCAGAGTCAAATGCAGTGATATTTGAATGAATAGATACTACAAATACATTAAATTAATGTTCTGAAGTTAACGGAATAATACAAAGAATGCACCCCCAACCCTTAATGTGTATGTAGGTAGGTGGTAGTATTTTCACAATACCTATACATAATATAATAAAGTTACATATTAATACAGTATACATAGAGCGAATCCTATGTTTATCCCATAGCGAAGAGCTGGCTTCATACATACACATGGACACATTTACAGGGACGACCTCAGAGAAAACACATGTTATTGCATGGTAATATTTTTTGATACACTAAATTGATGCATTTTTTTCGAACCTACTAACTCTTACTTGAAGCCAGACAATTTTATTCAAATGAACTTGTATCTGTGCGTGTTTTTCTATCATTCAGGTTATTTTATATTCTAGTTTTTCAGTATTTTATATTCAATATCTTCCTTTCTTTATCAGTCTTTCGTCATTCATTGTTTTGATGAGGTCGTAAAATTATAATTAATTCAGTGAAAATAAATAGCTACAACTGAAATATTAAAAAAAACAATGAATACATACGTATTTAATTAATAAGTTTAAAAATATATTTTAAAACGAAAACCAAAAGTACTTTTACTTTCGTTTCTTAATTTAAGTAGGCAAAGAGATTCGAGCACCACATTTAGAAGACATTTTTGCTTCTTTTTTTGACATGCATCGCTACATGCACAAATTCCTGTGTTATTCTGACACCTAAGGTTAACATGAAACGAAACGTTGCATACCTACTACTGTTAACTTAACGATGGTATAATTTTTGAGGAAAATATCTGATATCTACAAATAAGCCTATTTTAAAGACAAAATTTTATAATCAATAGGTATAAAGCTTAATATGCATTATTCCACAGATTCCCCTTGAAAGACTTCAGTCAGTCTTTAATGCAGCAGCAAGATTGATATTCAATTCACCGAAGTCTTCCCACATAACTCCACTGTTAAAAGATCTTCATTGGTTGCGAATATCGGAAAGGATTCAGTACAAGATATGCTGGATGGTGCACAAAGTTATTCACGGACGTGCTCCAAAATACCTCATGGATCTTTGTGTACCAGATGACCTGAACCAAAAAAGATCTACGCTTCGCTCTGCAAGTAATACGGTAATGCATCGACTAAAAGAGCAAAATACGTGTCGAATGACGAACTTTGGTGAAAGAGCATTTGCTGTAGTGGGTCCGGTTCAGTCGAATAAGCTTCCATATAGGTTGAGATCGATAAGACAGTGAAAGTGTGTTTAAAAAACAGTTAAAAACTTATCTTTTCAAAAACTCGTATAGTGATTAAGTGATTATTTCCTTGTTTATGATTATTTTTTCCAGGTATTATTGTTAAGCGCCCTTGAGGTGGATACACAAAAATGGCGCTATAGAAATTATCCATTTATTATTATTATTATTATTCATAAAGTACGAATCGATTCAATATTTTTATTAAGATACCAACTCGATCAAATAATTATTTAGCAATGCACTACTACAAAAATATGTTAGGGGCGTTAAGTCCCTGGCCACGGCCCTTCTTCCATAAATATTTATCATACATATTATCCGGACCAAGATGAGGAAGGAGGAGAAGTGTGTCCCCTTCTATCTCGATGGTGACCAAAGGCGCGAGAGAGTGACGGTGGTATTCCTTTGATGTTGCCGGTTTTGCGCCATGTAATCTATTTATGCCTATTCGTGTTGTTTACTTATATACGCTGACAGAGGAGGAGAGGTACATACATATACATATATACATTGACTAATATACAAGAGGACCCCTACAAACGAAATTTTCGCAGAAAACTAAACAAGGAACAGCATATTGGAGACACAAGTAGGTAGGTTCCTATTTATTTACAAGAGCATCAAATATAATATTACAAAGATTATTTCAATTTAAAATCATAGGTGTAAAAAAATATTCAATCTTTTTATTATGTCGGTCAACACATCTTAATGTCCATCCAATCCTAGAAGGCCACGATCTCTTTTGTGGCGGCCTCTAGGTCGGCTGTTCTTCATCTTTTTTTGTTTCGATCTTGGGAATTGGTTGGCAGCAAAGCGATGCATCTATTCATCCACTCCGTTCGATCTTCAGCGACTCTCTTTAACTCTGTGTAGGAGATACACTTCATGTCCTCGCACATCTGATCTAGATACTCCGTATAAAGTGGGCTATTCTATAAAGCTAAATACAATCAATAAGACGAAATTGAAACTTAAAAAGAGCGATGACCCAAATTTCGGTAACTAATCCTACCAAACTCGGTCAACACAGCATTATTCAGAGCCACAAATGACAATGGTGACAATTAACATCGAAGGCATGACACCAGAAAAATAGTTAGGTACTTAATAAAAAGTAGATACTTTGTTTTAATTTATTTGTTGTTGATTGATTGTAGTGTAGGCATACCAGAAAAAAACATGAAATTTGTCAAAAAGAAACAGACAAAAAGAATAGACTCAAGTAATTCATGTGAATTAAGTAATAATATGGAGTTCTTTCTATCAAGAATAATTAGTCGATAAACTAAATTTAAGATTAAAATATGAAAATATTAACGTTTATATATCCGCATTGATCCGAAGAAGTTTAAAAATATGTAGGTAATACAAATGGTAGAATTTTTCGAAAACCACAAAAAAACTAAATATTTAACACATGTCAAAAAGGGTTGATGTGGATGCGCTTACCTCGCTAGTAGTCACTAGTTCAAATCCTGCCTCGACCGATTTCATCTTATAGCACAAAAATTTATGCTAAATTTAGGGAATGTATGAGGATGTACTAACATATATATAATTGTTACAAGAACATAACAAAAGTAATATAATGTACTGCCCCTTTGCATAAATATTATGTTGAATACCTGGATGGATGAAGAACTTAACTCATTTTTCTTACTTATTAATCCAATCATCACCCATGTCTTTCTATTAATGGTTTTAGAAAATACTCTAATTCACGAGGAAATTCTGGCTATTTATAACCAAGTTATGACGAATTTAATACACATATGTCATAATTATACACTTTCCTTAACAAGGACAGCTTTCACAGTACTTTTTAATTAATAAATAAAAGGAATTTATCGGGTCAACAAGTCATCCACGAGACGAAACCAGAGACAGTAAACAGGCTCTCAACACTGGAATCGAGACTTTAAAATAAAAATAAATATAAAGTGCGTAAATCAAGGAATTGTGGTATTGTTTATGTATAACAAAATAGATACATCACAACTTTTATCTAACTATACCGTGAACGTGGGGTACTCTGAGACAATGGATCACCAGATATTCATGTTACACCACATTTCCTTAATTATAAAATATGAATAAAACTACTACATCGTAAATATATGGTATGTAAAGTGAAAACAATTACTTACCTTACTAACAAGACAACCTTGGAAAAAAGTGTATTAATAAAAGACGTAGAGCAGACGAAAACTTACAATTAGACAAGATACGAAGGCAATATTTGAACTTTTCTGGAAACAATTTAACATATTATAACGGGCTGCAAAGAGTATAATAATGTAATACCTACGGATAACGGGATGTTCCCCAAAAAACGCGAAATAGCAAAAAAAGCATAACTTTGGAAAAAAAATAACATCGCCATCCAATTATTACATAGAATTTAAAATTATAATTATTCGAACTTTTTGTGATAAACTTTGTAGAAGAAGATTTTTAAACAAATACTTTGTAATACTTCTATTTTGACTAAAAGCTAAGTTATAATTTTTTCAAGCTTATGCTCAGTTCAGTAAATACTTATTATATAAGTATTCTAGCTTGCGATCATTTTCAGTAAATACTTATTATTATTAGTTTACAAGATTGCGATTATCTTCAGCAGATACTTATTATATTAGAAATAATTAACTACTAAACATGAGCGAAAGCTTGAAAACGTTAAAACACAGCTTTTGAGTTATTTCAAAGTAGAAGTATAACAAAATATTAATTTTTCTTTTTAAAATATATTTAATGATAAATTTAAAGACATACATCACTCTGGACAAAGAAATTAAAATAATTTAGCATTCTCGTCAACTAAATTCTTACCATTTATTATTGGGAGCCACTGGCATTGTTCCAGAATCGTTTATTCGTATACTTATTTGGAAATATGATCGATCGAAATAATTATTTAAGAAAAATGCCAGCAAAAAACTTAAGTAAAAGGTGGTGAATAACTGCCACAAAATTTAATAAAATAAAATACATCGTTTAAAATGTAAACATCCCTTGGGAATCAATTAATTTACAAATTCTTTTGAACTTTATAAATAATTAAATCTACCTAAATCTTTTGAAAATTTTATTTTACGTAGATAGATGTCATGTAATTTGTTTAAATAAATAGGTAGTTCTCAATAAATGAAAATAAAAGTGAGGTCAAATAACACATTAAGAATATCATATAAATGTGTGTTTTAAACATAATATTAGATATATAATAACCATTTTTTGAAAATAAAAATAAAAAAATTGGTTGGTTTTTTAATAAATAAATAAATAAAAATAAATGCTCACCAACATTATAATGTTTCTATTAGGGTGGGCAGAAAAAAACGAAAATCAATCATCTCTTTTTTGCAAGTCGCTTTTATCGCTTTTTATAATTGTTTTTTAAATAGTTTGCATAGTTAGGCCATTTTTTCTCGACTCTTCCCTGGTTTATTTCACTTAACCTTTTTCAGCGCTATATCTGTCTATGGTAAATCGATAACCATAAAATGTACAAGCACGCCAAATGAAGAAGGACATTTTTAAAATATTTTACTTGTACATACTATAGACGAATTGATACAAGATAACGAATGATAAAAAATAGTAATTTATTTATTTATTTATTACTTCTCGGGCAACTAACAGATATTATGTCAAATATTTATTTAACACGCACCCAATAACAAGTTTTCACATTCTAGAGACTTGAGATATTTATCATCTAACATATCCAGACTAAAAACACAATTAAATACTGTGTCTCTGCCGGGAATCGAACCCGGGACCTTTGGATCAGCAGTCAGATAGGTACATAACCAACTGAGCCACTAAGACCGACACGAATAACAATGATATAAATTTTACTTATTTACTATATATATACTGAACCATGCCCAAGCACAGAAAACTGCTGCCCAAGTAGGTATGCCTGTTCAAGAGCTAAATTATCGAAAAAAAATGTTATAATTTTCATATAAAACTCTGCACTAAGGACACGCTATTTGTTTCTAAGAAATACATATAAAATAATATAACTGCTTCGAATGATTATCAAACTACAAAATTATAAAAAATTACAATATCTTACATTTTATAAATTCAAATTCGGACCTAAAAGAAAATGTCAAGAAAATCTTATGACACATTAAAACGCAAGTCGCATTGGCAAAGAAAAAAATACGTTAAAAATGATATTATAACTAGATAATTGTGGGAAATATGACATAGGCCACAACAGCATAATGGTTATATTAAATTATTCAAAAATGATCGTTCATTCTTTCTGTTAAATGTAAGAATCGACGACCGTGTCCTAATATATTTAGCAACCTTCTCCCTACAAAAATATACATTCATTATATCACAGTACATACACGTTAGACCAATCATATAAAATTCCTTATGTGTCTGTAAGAAATATAAATAACAGACTTCTGTTCTTTCAGACAACATACCTGCCTTAACAAAATATACCTACATTCAAATTATTATGAACATTATTAATATTCAAAATAAAATAGCCACAGAAATGAGTAATCAGTTATTTGAAACCGGTCGTATCAAATAACTCATTCGTGGTTTCAAACAAAATGAATTGCAGTTACCCGTCGGTAGTTAAAACAATGTGAATTGTAGTAACTTATTCGTAGTAGAAATAAAGTGAATGGTAATATTCATAATTTAAACTCATTCCTAGTTAAAACAATGTGACTTGTAATAACTCATTCTTAATTAAAACAATTTTACTTGTAATAACTCATTCGTAGTTCAAACCAAGTGAATGGTAATAACTCATTCGTTGTAAAATCAAAGTGACTTGTGACAACTCATTCGTAGTAAAAGCAAAGTGTCTTGTAATAACTCATTCGTAGTTTAAATAAAGTGATTTGTAATAACTCAATTCTTAGTTACAACAAAGAGGATTGTAATAAATAAATTGTTTAAAATGTGCCACAAAGTTAACTATAAGAAAATATTGATAATATTTATGCTCACACCGCATTTCATTATTTACTATGCGTATTAAATTATAATAAATTCCTCAGATACCTACCTATCATATATGTAAATTAAAAAATATAGATAATATAAAAACTACGCATAGCTTTGTAAAAAATTGATTTAAATGTTTTGTGTTTGCGTTCATCATCAGTAACCACTCATTACTTCTACAAAGATTCCCACGAAAAATTGAAGAATTCGAATAATTTATGATAAAGGAGTCATCCGACCTGAGAAATGAGCGGTCGTCTCATTCGTGGCTTAAAACAAAGTAAATTGTAATAAACAATTGTATACTTTACGTTTTTTTTATAATTTCAAATCAAATTCCGACGATACTCTTGAAAGTCGGGTAAAACGGGTAAGGAACGCATGTACAATATGAAGTGTAAGTGTAGGTAATCATTATAATATAATATGGATCATAGATGAATATAAATTGATTCTCGAATTGAAATCAACAACAACAATAATAATATTGCATTATTCAAACCTCATACTGAATTGCTTTCCCACATACGATTTCACTACTACGATCAACACCGGCTATCTGCTATATTACATATATACAATAGAGTATAATATAGTATGAGACAATTTGGACAGTTATTCAATTGAATGCAAATGTACGAAATGACCATTCCGAGAATCGATAAGATAAACTGTACAAAGGCGACAATACACACAGAAAGATTTTATTTTAACGGGTATTACTATATATATAAACGTTATGTAAAATATGTATAATAAAACAGGCAGGCTCGTATATTGAAATATATTTTTAAGCAGTAACATACGTACAAAAATATATTTATTCTCAATAATTTCTACGTGATGATGCTGAATGATGGGCATAAATTTGGACAGCATCATCACCAAAGATGATGAAGCTGTGCAATTTATGAGACTACGTCGCACGTTTCCAATGTGTGGCAACTTGTTATTGGGTGCGCGATAAATCAATAATACCTATTACCACCCACTCTTAATCTCACAACCATATATATTTTTTTTTGACATTGGGCATAACGTATAACAGGTGCATACTGTTTTTATATTTCAGATTGTTTTTTTTTATCATATTTTTAAGCCATGTTCAAATAATAGTCCATATA